>JBAIZL010000016.1:1326805-1774305 GCA_036971475.1 Prosapia bicincta
GGCTAACAGTGTGAATAAACATTTTAAAATGGTTAGTTATTTCTACATTCGTTGTCAGCTTAGGGTATTTTTCTACCCCGTGTTGAAAGTTCAATTACTAATCATAAATGAATTTAGAATTGATAAAAACATGTAAATAATGTCATTTCTCAACTTTCCATTTAGGTTTAATACCATTAGGAATAGATTGATGTTTAGAAAATTTAATTAGTTTCATAAATATGAAATATACATAAAATCGTTTCATGAGACCAGAGCGCCAGATTTCCTTTAAAAGATATTTACCCGAGGTAATATTTTTAATAAAAAAATACATGTGACAGGAGATAAATTTAGAGTCGTGATATAAAAAACCATCTTTTCAAACATGGTCAATATCACCTTCGTGAAAATCTGGAAAATATACAAAGCCAATTTGAAAAATACGAGAGTAATAAACGAGTAAGTATGAAATCAATTGAACATATGGTTTATAAATATATAATGGTTACAATATAGAAGTAAAAGAATAAACAATAAACTGAACATTGAATAGGCGGAACCGGTTAGATAGATCAAAAAGGGGGCTGGTTAGATAAGCTATAAAAGACAATACCCATTCAGAGAAGAACAGTTCATAAAACGTTCTGGTTGATGGAGGTTCTCCTAAACGCGTCAACGAAAAATATAACAGTCTTAGGAATTTCAGATAATTATGACAGTCAAAACACAAATTTTAAGACTGTAAAATGTCCTTATGTACTAATTAAAAATTGATAACTAAATGTACTAATTTAAAATAATCAATAGTTCAATAACGCTAAGTTGTTAAATAAAGAAAATAAATGTCCTTTTCACAGCGATTACAATTGATACTTGATGGTGCACGAAAGATATGTACTACAGTTTTAAATACGTCACGTGCATTGTTATTTAACTTTGTTCAAAATATTGAATATATTGTTTTAAAACTTTAAATGGTTCCAAAATATAAATATTGGAACTTAACGATGGACTGAACAGTGAATAGGCGGAGCCGATATGAGGTAAAGGCTGAATGGAACAAAGTGTAGCGTGGTTAGATAAGATATAAAAAAAGACGAATCCCAAACAGGGAAGAACAGTTCATAAAAGGTCCTGAGTGATGGAGGCTCTTCTAAACGCATCAACGAAAAATGAGATAATCCTAAGAACGGCAGATAATTATTACACTCAAAACAATAATTTTAAAAGCGTAAAAAGTTATGTGTTTGAATAAAAAATGTTATTTATACTTTTATTATTCATACACTAATAAAAAATTGAAATAATCGTTAGTTTAATAACGTTAGATGGTTGAATAAAGAAAATAAATTGGCTTTACACAGTGATGACTCTAATTTTACGTAATCCTGCTTGATTGTTGAACATGTGTATTGGTATCCTGGCTTCGGCGATTGCGAATGTGGAAACATAGAATTGAAACTTGATGATGCATGAAAGAGATGTATTACCTTTGTGAATACGATACGTGCATCACTATTTACCTTTGTCAAGGTAAAGAAGACACACGTTTCCGTTTTTTTCCTGCAAGAGGTATATTTTGTTAAATATCAAATTCAATGGAATTGAGTAATAATTTTAGAACTGTTTAGAAAAGTACCGAAGATATTTTTAATTTTTAAAAATTAAGCACAATGATTTTTCCAAATTTTCGGGATTGTCAAAATTGTTTACAATGTTAAAAAAAAGGGTAAAGTGGTGAATTTGTTAAGATTAACTATGTGGTGTCGAGCGCTTGCAAATTATTACTTTAAAATAATATAAAATCGTTTTTTATTTTCTATTAGTGTGTGTCATTAGCAGTGCCTTATCAAACAAAAATAAATCTATGTGTATCTATATTTTTTTCCTTTCACCTATAATGTGTTCAATAAGAAAATCTAGTTTGTGTACTAGAATTAATTTTTTCTCATAAGGATAAAGAAAATTTCCGCTAGGCACTTAATAATTATTTGATTTCGGTAATCTACTTAGAACTTATTTCATATACCTAAATAATAGACCGTGACCTACACTTGGAAGTTGATATTTACAGACCTTTAGGTGTTGAATATGGCACAGTCAAGACTTTACGGAAATGTAATATAAAATGTTCAATATTAAGTGAAATTTTATACTTATTTCTGTTATAAGTACTTTCGATAATGGATTAGCTTTTTTTTCTCTAACCAAGTGATATTATTAATGCTCCTACGGCTGGGACTATTATCTCTGATTTAATGAAATATCCGCCTTTCCCAAATTCATCTCTATTCACATCCTAGGAGCAGTTTTTCTGTATGATAGAATAGTTATATTTATAATACCTGAGAGTTGGTATTTATAATCCCAGATGATTTGCTTTGAACTAGTTTAAAAGGATATACTTTGCATTATAGGCCTACGTATTTAGGATGAAATGTATACATTATGTTTTGAACTTTGTTTATTTATGTTTATTAATAGACATTTTAGTTCCTATTTTGTTTAATTATCATAGTGTTAATGTACTCATCGCCATCACAATTCCACGTTCTTAAGTAAATAACTCATTCTGTCACCTTCCTGTTTTTTCATGCTCTCCTGTCTCATACGTCTTATAATTTTGCTCGGTTTCTTGATATTTCTCATATATTTATATAAAAGTTATGAGAATAAATATGCCTAGCTAGTTTAAAGATGATTGATTGTAGTTTGCTGATGCATCCATCTATTGTACTCGTACACCTACTCTTTGTTAATTTAGTGTGTAGCAAACACTAGATCAGAACAGTTGTTACCACTCCTTATACGGTGAGTGAATATCACTTGTATATGTAAAACAATTGTTGTTAATTGGTTGTTAAAATAATTTCAATCTAATTATTTGCAACAAAAATCCACGTGCTATATAAAAATAATGTTTTTTAAATACTTATTGCGTGGGGCAAAACACGTACCTTATACAACCGTGTATATATATATATATATATATATATATATATATATATATATATATATATATATATACATATATGCCCTTGCTGTTTTAAAATACTTTCTACTGTTATTTAATGTATTCGGGGCTATATACTCATACATGTCAGTAGAAAGGAAACAATTTGTTTATGAAAATGTCGTAAAAATTGGAAGTCGAAAATGAGAATAATTGAGCGTATAGGAGTATCTAGACTAACAACCGACGGTCAAATGCAACTACAAAATGTAATCGAACGACGATCTGAAAAATATGAAGCCCATTAAATAGCTGCATATAGCCGGACGAAAATAATGGGGGAAAATGATAATTAAAAGAAAGGCGGATGTTTAACAAAGGAAGGGTAAAACGGAACGTATACGATACTTTAGCTTTCGTTAAATCCTTATATCACCCTGATGAAGCCAGTTTATTTGATTATGTAGAATTGTCCACCAATCTATATATGTCGAAGCAAAATGTCAGAGCTAAAATAAAACATTCACTTTCGATCTACAGGGAAAAATGGGCTTTCTTCGAGACTAGTATTTCATTTTTTTAAATTTAAGGTATCTAAAGAAAATTACCTTATTCTGCTAAATATAAGTATTGCAGGAAAACGGACTATGGGTAATCAGTCTTCTGGCGTTTAGGGCTTAGCCTGACAATGAGGGGCTTAAAATTCCTATTTGTATAAGTACATTCTTTTATTAGATTAATCACATTCTAACAGAAATAGATTTTTAATTGAGTAGTTTGAAAAAATTCGTTAGCTATTATTAAACAAAAAATGAAACATAAATAAATTGCATTAGGGTTTTAGTATTTACAATTTGTATGAAAACAAAGAAACCTTTCCAAAACAAAGAAATAATTATTTACACATACTACTTAGTTATACCTATTAGAGTAAGTCTGTAATTAAATTCATTCTATTAGCTCACACTCTCCTGATATATATCTTGTATGAATTTTCAACCGTTAGTAAAATACCATATGTTTTTGTTCATCCAAATAAGTTGAAATACATATTTATAACTTATATTGGACGATAATTGACATTAATACAGTTTTTCAAGTATTTAATCAATAATGAAATTATAAAATTTCTGGGGTCCAGCCCAGATCCCTCATGTTTGAAGTGTAGCCCGTCTTGCCACAACAACAACTTTCCAATATCTAGAAAGTTTTTCCCCCATCTGGTTATCGTTGAAACGTCCCTTGTACGACCTTGGAGTAGACAATATCATAAATAGTGCTCCAAGGTATCTAAAATACAATTTGCCTTTGTCAACTTCAGTAAGAATTTACTTAAAACTTTTCTGTTTAAATTATTTGTTTCAATTTAATTACGTTGTCTAAGACAGTATTTATATTTCTTGTTGTTTAATATTGTTAATCGGTTAAAGTACTTTATTCAGTAAACTATTTTTTAGTATACGTAAAAACAAAACCCTTACATACTTATTCAAAATTCTAAAACCATTGGGCCTAAATTTAGGGTATAACTTTATAAATCAACTGTGGCGTAATGTTTAATTTAAATAAATAATTCTTCTATACCACAAATAACTTTTTCAATTCAATAAATAATTTCTATACTCCACAAATAACTTTTAATGAAAAAGTTTATCTGTGGTATACAGGTGTATAGGGGTTTATTTAACTACAAATTTCACTTTTCGGTCAAAAGAGCATAACGGATAGTTTATTTTGTAAATTACCTCTGAGGATGATTCCTACGGAATTGAAATATATATAATGTATTAAATAAATAAAACAGTTAAATTCAGTTTAGAGGTTTTATTTATTTAAATATCCTATAGTGTTCAATACAACAACATATAATAATAAAGATATTTTACTTACATATTGTGTACTTACGAAACTTTATTATCCTCACGATAATTCCATGTATAATTTCATGTATGTAATTCTTTGTAAATTTCATTTCTTATCTACTGTTGCAAATATATCTTTCTATTTTAACAGAAATAACATCAGACAAATTCCTCTTGAAGCAATGTTGTGAAATACAAAATGACATTTTCCCACATTTCATATGTGAAGTCTACATTGTCGGGAATGGAAGCACCTTGCAGGCACGCACTCGTAGCTTAGAACGTAAATACAATTGTTGTTGTGAGAGTTGAACCTGATTGTGCATTTTGCCAATAGAACGCTTTTCAGTCAAGCAAAAATATTTGCTATAATAGTAAGAATTAACGGGGAATATTTTCGTCTAAATATTTTAATAAAAGTTTGTAAAACTTGAACAGTAATGTAATTATTTGTATTGAGTAAATATATCCAGTGGGTATTGGGAAAATACAATTTATAATTTTTGCAAATCAATATAGCCAAAAGAACTAGATTGTAATGTTTCTAAATTTATTATCGTTAATTATTTTTAAAAAGAAAAGAAAAATAGTTAATGTAATGTCAAATGTTAATGTAGTTATTAAATTAAAATGTTTTAAATCCTAATACGTGTTACTTAGAGATGTATATTTGTCAACTCACCGTCTTAGAGAGTGGAAATTTCATGTTATTTTTAAACTGCATCGACCATTACATAGGGCAGTGACAACGTCTTGTGTAACAAGGTTCAAATACTGCTTACGTTAATCATTGCAACCAAACAATAATTTTCGAGACACAGTATTTTCCTATCTATAAACAAAATATACAGGTCACAATAAAAAAGTTTTAAAATCCACACAGATTTTTTTATTTAATAAAAATTTTATTTCATATCTACTTCTTTATGTCTGTAATTTATATATATAAATTATTTCCTTGCCTCAAGATAAATAAAATCATATACCTTTTTGTTTAATATTTAAAGAAAAATAGTTTATGAGACTATCATAGCATTAAGACACGATAAAACAAAATCGACAATATTAATTATTGACAATGCATAATAAATTATTTTTTGCAATAATTTAAAATATAAACAGATTTTCAACAAACATCGACCTTTTTGATACAAATAAATATGAAGGAAAAAACAGGTATTCTAGGTAATAATAATTGAGAACCTTCCAAAGTCGGTCGTTATTTACATACCAATATTAAATTTAAAAAAAAAAAATTGTTACCCAAATTTATAGCGATGGTTGTATGTAATGTTTGATAAAGTTTAACATTAACGTGAAATTTTCACTCTCTGGAACGGTGTATTGAGCAATGTTCATCTGTAAGTAACACGTATTTGATTGAGAAATATTTTAAATTATTGATTACATTAGCATTTAGCATTACATTAACTATTCCATCAACAATAAATATAAATAATTTCAATGGTTACAAATTTGTACATTTTATTTCCATTTGTTTGAGATTTGGTAAAATATTTTTATTTTTATGATGACCATAAATTATTGTAAATCTGAAAACAACAGTATTCTGCGTCTACTACTGTTAAAATATTGTGTGCAAGGAATTTTCGATTGTAATACATATCACAAGCAATTAAAATTATTAAATAATAATTGATAATTATGAAATAATGGAATCCATTCTGTTGCTTACGAATACGCCTAAACAACCGTCAATTCATTCACATAATTTTATATACTTTAGTTTAATAATATAGTTACAAAATGTGAAATTGCTTACACTAATTACCTTTCAATTTTCATAATAAAGTAAACATCTTCACTTAAATATTACTTCAAATATTTACAATTACTACTCATAAAATTTGCAATGGTCGCTTCTTAGGAGGTCGGAATAGAAGAGTTGTAACGTAGGTAGAGTACTTCACCCAGTACAATACCTTGGGGTAATCCTGCTTTGATTTCAGAAATATTCCGCTTCCTGTTTAATTCTGAACCTTCAGCCTGTTATATACAATGTTACCAATGATACTTACTCCTTAATCCATCTTATGTAATTTTTGGATCAGGCCTTAAGGGCACACCTTATCAAAGGCTTTATCTTCTTGAAATAGTGCAGTGCAAATGATTACCTTCTAAGGACCGTACAAATATATCCGTTATTCTATGAACTTTATCAATGGTAGAATGTTTATCTCCGAAGTGGTATTCTAGTATTCCAAACTTCTGTTCCACAAAATCTGGAATTAGATAATTTATCTCCATGACTGTATCCAGATATATGTGATACGTTTGAGTCATAATACTGCATTGTTAAGATAGATAAGCATGACTCCTTCTCTTGGGAGCTCTTTCAGTACTTCTCCTGTTATACGATCAAATCCCAAGGGCCTTTTTTAAATTAATTTTAAGTTTAATAAATTTATCCGAACTCTTTGATTCCTTTCCTTTATCATTGAAAGTGGTATTTAATCAGACTATATATTGATACTATCTCCAAACACATATTCGTTAACCGTTACGATGGAATATGTCTGTAACGAGTTCTGCAAATAAGTCTTTTTTTTTTCATTTCTTCTCCAACGTCCATTGTCTGCCCAGAGTGTAGGTTCTGAAGTAATTAGTCTGGTATATTTTACTGGTGGCTCACGATGATGATTAATTTCAGTCCCAATTCTCTCAATAAATTTTTACAGAAATCCTTTTTGCGTTCTCAAATTTGCAACTTTATTTTTTTACTTTCGTTATTTAGGATATTTTTGACTACTGGATCTGCAAATCTCTGCCAACTTCTTCTTCCTTTCTCTTTGCTGAAACTACTTTCCTTTTTTCATCTAAGTAGTTGTTGCTTTTTGTTACATAATTATTCTCCCTTGTGTTATTATATGAAGCGGGTTGTATAATCCATATAAATATTTCCAATTATATATCAAATTTCTCTTTGGTCTTCAGTTTTACATTTAGTTCAATTATATCTAGAGTTCATGTCCGAAACTATACGAATCTGGGTTTTAGATCACAAAATATGGCCAAATCACTTTCGTGATGTGTTTTTTTACTCAACGTTATTATCACTGCTAGGAGATACGATTTCAAATACCAATTCTTTTCAATATCAATGGAATCTGCTGATATCTCTTTTATATGTAGATATCCAAACGATCCGCTATCTTATCGTATCATTTGGCTGGTATATGCGTTTTCCTCCATAATGACAATCAAAACTCAATTCTTCAATTGCTAGTTTTAGCATCATACCTTTAGTTGATGACAGTTTTGCTTCCAGTCGAATCTTCTCCAGCTGTTTGGACGATTCTCTTATATTCAGATGTTTTTGATTGCCTAATAGGACAGTATAAAGCTCCTACTATCAGTTATAAATCTATTTATTTAATTTCAGCAGCGAATCTGCTCCCATGAAATATCTATTATATGAAGCAAGTGACAAGATAAGATAGGTTATTTAGATTCATTTAAAAGCCAGAGGGCAAAATACGGTGGAAAAACTATCTTGAACGTCAAAAACTACCGGGGCCTAATAGATTCAATGTTTTCTATTGAAATTATCAATACAGAGAGTTAATTAATAAGTAAGCCCTACATGCTGGATGATGATTAACAACTATACCTGATAGGGATTAAACCAGCTGAAATTACCAGATGACGAGTTTTCTAATGTTTTTTAAAAATGTTATTATGATTGTTGTGTTTAATTGAAATGTTGAAATGTTGAAATGTATCTAGTAGAGGAAAGTGATGAGTTTGTGTAAAACTATTTGGGAATGGTGTGAAGTAGAAATAATGGTTAAGAATAATTTACTACAGCATTGCGTAATTTATAGTTTATGATTGTTGCATTTAGTGTTCTCTTAAAGGCAAAATGTCGAAATAGGTCGTAATGGAGAAAGACCACGAGTTCGTAGACGAGTGTTTTGGAAATGTTGAGGATCATTGAAAACGCAGGAGTAGGACTGATGAACATATAAATAATTTTAGGCGCTCTCTAAATATCGAAAATAACGTGATTCAGAATATTGTTGGCTTAAATTCAATAGCTCACGAAATTCGAAAGTTAAGGTTTCAGGTATAGTCCTACCTTGTGTAAATTAGAAGTATGAATTTGTCTACACTGTAAGCTATTTAGGAAACATTATTCGACTGTTGGAAATAATTACTGGCAAAAACAAAGGCCAAGCAGTATTTATTTCAAGAATGAACCTAATAACAACATATAATAATATCCATATTTCATTCGTTAGAACTCAATTTGTAATTAGGCCAAACTTTAAAAAGACAATAATAAAAGCCTAACGGTAAACCTTTGAAAACATTTTTATTTATTTAGAAAACTCAGATTTCAGTCACGGTCAATTATATGTAATATTTAGTACAGCAATAGCGCTTCGAGACAATAAGATTGAAATAGAAAACCGAAGCACTCAAGGGAAAATAAACAGTGAGGAAATTATTTACATAAAAATCGTTTACCAAGAAATACCACTGTAACCCTATCGTCAAGTCTATTGTTATTTAAATCACAATTATTGTATAACATTTAAACTATAAAAAATGATTAAGCAGTGAGTATTTGGTTTCATTTTATGGTCATAAATAAATAGGAAGTATCAATTGCTGCTACAAACCCCTACTTATTTAGAATTATGAAATTATTATTTATTATTTTCTATATTAAAAATAGTTTACACTCATGCAACAATACTAAACCAATTGTTAAAGTGTTGCTAAGCAAACAACAAATTTAGATTAATACTGATTGACGCTGAATTTATTAAAAGTTGCCTCTCAGAATGGTAAGTATGTATATTTACTTAAGTACAAAGCGTAAAAGAGTTTTAACACTGCATTGGTCGCGCCTATGAACATTACGGGAGTGGTCGCGTGTACTACTATTGTAGAACACAGTTATTTTATTTATTTTTACACCTTTAGTTATCTTTTTATCAACTTTTTAACGTGGGTGTATTAATTATACTCTTTGAAATCATTTTCTAATTAATAAATTGTATTTTAATTCAAAACAAAATTGCATAACTTCATAAAAAGTGTTTCATACATAGTATTTTAGTAAGGTACTTACAGCTATAAAAAGTAAACAAAATTCAAAGATATTTAGGTAGGTACGGTACAGTTTTTAAAAACACAAACACAAACAAAAAAATAAATCATTTTACTGAATATTGTCTATTCGTAGCAGCCATGACAAACACTCTTTTGATGTTCAGGACACACCCATTTTTGACATTTTCCACAAGTTTTGCGGGTTGTTATATGTCTACTTCTGCTGCAAAGGAAACACTTTCCTACTCCAACAGGTTATTATCTAAGTGCTGGGGCTTCCTCTGAGATGCCAAGCAAAAGCTTTCCTCTTCTTCGATTTTCTTTTGGCAAGGTTTCCATAGTAACTCGCCGTCGAATAGCTGGATCAACCAATTCGAAAGCCAAATCCATGAGAAATGTTTTCCGATTGATATTCTCGCTGTTTCTGTTTGCTCTTTAAATATTTATGGCATTCACGCCAGCAACTTTCAATAGATGAAAAAAGATCGTGAGAGGCCACTTCCGAGAGGTTCTTGATACATCGAAATGTCTACACATTTTATCTAAAATGTCAACCCCATGCTTTGTCTCATTGTACGTGATAATGCAGGGTTTCTTCTCTTCTGTGTCACCATCAATTGCATTGTTATAATGCATAGTTGAAATTGCACATACAGCCTTATTTTTCTGTGGAACATAAGACACGAGCGTACATTTTCCTTGGAAGCCAAACAAACTGGATTTTGGTCCCCTTTCATAGTCTGGAAGAAAGCACTCAGGAATCTTAGGCTTATTTTTTTTAAGGTTCCTACATAAGTCAATGACATTTGTAAGAGCATTCTAGCCATAGGTATTGAGGAAAAAAATTGTCAGCGGTGATATTTCTCCGTGAACCACTTACTGGTTCAACCAGGCGACACACTTTGTTGTTTTTGCAAAATGGGCCCTCTGGCTGTTGACCCACATACACCTCTAAATTAGTGGTATAAAAGTTTGATGAAGATACTAAAGCATATATTTTAACTCCAAACTTCGCAGGTTTCTTTGGCATATAATGTCGAAACGGGCATTTTCCACGGAAGGCCACAAGTTGCTCGTCTCTAGTAAGATAATCAGTGGGCTTGAATGCAATTTGGGAATTCAAGACAAATTTGTCGAAAATAAACCTAATAGCAGCTAATTTATCCACAGCTTTACGGTGTTCTCTGTCGCGTATATCATCAAATCTTAGACATCGCATTAAAAATCTAAATCTATGCTCACTCATTGTGACGTAGATAGCCTCTCAACCTGTCCCACGACTGTTGTTCCAGAGCTCAAACACGTTTCGTCTACCTGACTTCAAAACACCGCACATGTACAAAATTCCAAGTAATGATTTTATTTCAACTACATCCGTAGATTTAGCATCCCTCTTTCTGTTATATTTATTTCTTATCTTATCTATGCAGATGTTTGTGCATAGAACTACTTCTTGAATCATTTGGTCATCAATCACACAAAAGAATGATGATAAGGGAGTTGAAGCATTTCTTGCATTTCCTTGAGTCCCTGGTCTGTGGAAAGCTAGTATTATGTTCTAATTTGGTGTTCGTGTATTTCTTGGTATTAAGGGTTCTATATACCAGCGAGATGGTTCTTTTTTATGTCACTTTTCTCTGCCAATATAAAACTCAAGCACAGTTCTTTCAGTAGTTGGTCTATCTTCTGGATTAGGTTGTATTTGCCGGTATTCCTCTTCTTCTTCATCTTCTTTCACATAATTATTTACTGTTTCGTCAGAATCACTGTGCTCGACCTTTTCTTCCACACCTTCCTCGTGTTCATCTTCATTTTGAACACCAAGCACACTCTCATGGTCACTTTCTGCTTCCGCCAACTACAACCGTATCTCTTCTCTATCACGTTCATTTTTCAAACATATAAGACGTAAAGTCAATATATATATATATATATATATATATATATATATATATATATATATATATATATATATAACACAGAAACACAGAACAGAAAAAAAACTATGCAAAGGCATCAAATGAGAAAAATGGTACACAAGTAGTCGCGCAATCTACAATGGTAGTACAGTCTAAATGTTTCGACTTCTAGCTGACTACGTGACAGCTAGATGAGTGAAACTTGTCTGAGGCAATGAGACGGGTATACGAGAAAGGTATATTGACCATCAAGGTCACAAGTGTTGCCAACTGCTTAGGGCGGGAAAAAATAACTACCTGTACTACAATAGTAGAACACGCGTCCACTGCAGTGATAAAGTTATTGTGGCTTGCTGTGATTAGACCAACTACGGACTGTACTTCCTTAGTACGAGACTTGTAGACTTAGATACTGCCAGACTAGCCCTGCTTAGTCAATGGTCGCCGCAGTGTACGGTTTAGTCCTGTATCTAAGCTGGGGCTTATTACATGGGCTTGGAGGCATATCTTGAAATTGTACAGATGATCATCGCCTTCTAAGGCCGGGTTATAAAATGTCTGGCCATGGTTTTAGGTCTGGTTAAGTATCCGGTTCAAACTGCTGGGTCTAAGTTGGGGGCACTAGAGTGGTCGATGGAAAAACTTTACTGTCCTCTTCAAATTCATAATCGTTGTTATATTTACCTGTAAGTTTGAAATAATTTTAATAAGGTGTTCTAATATGTTTAAAGTTTAAATCTCAGCAGTTTCGATTACAATCTCTCACCTAATTATTGTTTTTTTCTCGATAGTACAATTTTTTAAAAAGTTTAATAACTCTTTTTTTGTCCGAAATCTTTTATCTCCCAAGGCATTCCACAATCTCATTCTGTTCAACACTGTGTAACGTACAAGCCCTTTTTCCTGGGGTAAGTTTCTATCTTTATTAAAAAAAAGTGTGTTAATTACTAATTAACAAATTAATTAATCTTACTTTTAGGGCTTCTAGTTCTAACGTAATAGCTCAGGCAGATACTGTCTGTCTATGACGCTCTTCTTTCTTGAAGCTAGAACTAGGTTACTTGTGAAATAAGAATTGAAAGTTTTAAAATACAAAGTTATACAATTTAATAATCAATGACAAATTACAATAGAACAAAGGACACCAATGTGTCGAGTAATTAACTTTTAATTACTGCTATTTATTCCATATATTTTAATTACTTATTAACCTTTAAAATTAATATATATCGAGAAGGTAGTAATTTAAGTTTTCCAATTAAATTTTTAGAAATGAATATTCAAAGGACAATTTCAACCGTTCATGTGTTAACCGTTTATCATTTAAAATTCAACTTAGTTAACATTAAAATACATTTTCATTATTATTATCTAAAACGTACCTGGTTGTGCATATTACTTGTAAAACACTATAACACATATCATTGAATATTGCACATGGCTTTTGCACTTTAATCATTACACACAGCTCTTGCAATTAGCGCTCTTAAACAACAAAAACATACAAATCTTTAATCATTTTAAACACATAAATAATCGATTCTGACTTCTTCTTTTGTTTCGTTAATAAAATTTGGTACCGGCCTTGAAATCCTAAATTTTGAATACAAGAAGCTTATAAATTTCTAAGTTATGTCCGAAAGTGCCATCATTGGAAAAGTAGGGTCGTTGCAAGGGTACGCCAACGGAATTTCCCAGCCTTTCTTATTATTTTGAATATTTTGATTGGTGCTTCGGATCAGGTGATATCAGACCATGTTTACGTCACATGGCGTGATGTGCTTATTACCCTAAGTTACTAACTCGTACGATATTTTTCAATTTCGCCCGCTAGGAGCGCTCACCACCTACGCTAGCTTCACAATTTGCAAAAATAAAACAAAAATTTTCTTTTACATTGGGACGATATAGTTGTTAAATAAAAATTAAATATATAAATGAATTTATATGTAACACCTTATTTTTAAGAGTGTTACAACTTTGTTTTCAGTGAAGTGAATGCCGTATAACAATAATTTATTATTATACCACCTACTCCGACATTGTACTCACTGACGATACTCTCGGATTTCCTTCGATCCTCTAGCTTCAAGATGCAGGTTAAATCAATAACAGAGAATCTAATATATCTGATTACCAAAACTATTTGCGGTAGTAACTCTTACTCTTTTCTTCACCTTTTGATTCACGGGAATAAAACACAAGTTTGCCCGCAGAACACTATTCCTACTTTTTACCCTACTTCTGCCCACGCTCAATGTCGCTTAGTTGCAACTAGCAGTAACTTGTCTAAACCTCCTGTGTAGCTTGACCGATCGAGTCTGTGGCAAGCTAGGCCTTCTTGTCTCTGTTCTTACTAAGTATCATGCATTCGTCGTTTAGTCGCCCTTAGGGAAAGGGTTGTAGTTTTGCTAATCTTTGCACTGGTGAATAATGATAAGACGTTTGTATATGTAAATAAAAAACAAAGTTTCTTGGTTTTTTTAAATTAGCGTTAGAACATTCAAAATAATTATAATAAGAGTATTCTCTTTCCAAAACCAACATGTCAAAGTATTTGTGTCACTCCAGGCAATCATTATTTCTGCTTATCTGTAATTAACTGTAACTAGCATTGGCTTGTCTAATACTTGATGTGTTGCTTGACCCATTGAATTTGTGGCAAGCTAGCCCTTCCTGTCTCTGTTCTTACTAAGTACCATGCATTTAGCATTTAGTCGCCCTTCAAGAAAGTGTTCTAGGTTTGGCTAATCATGACACTTGTGATTAAAGGCAATACTCTATTGTATACTCTGATAAAAGAAATTTAAAAGAAGAAATAGGACACTGCTTTAAAATATTAACAAAGTGTAGCTTGTTTCAATCTAAACAGGCAGACAGGGGACAAACCGATAAAAAGGATAAGATAAGAGGAGAGGTCACACCATAATGCAAATAGAAAACTTTTGTATTAGGGTGATATAAATTAGCAAATAAAAACGTGGTCCCGTAACCACTCCTTAAATGTGGAAGGATTTAAAAAGTGTATGTGTTAAAATATTTCCCTCAATTCGGATTAACATATTTAAGTTAAATGTTTCAAATTTTAACGTTTCATAAATTAAAATTTGACCAATTCTATCTTCTTTTGATACAAAATATATGTAGAGTTGAATAATAGTTTTATTTTTATAATTTTCCTTTTTAAACATACCAACTATAACTCTATAGGACATGTTAACATTCATTTCAGACAGAAAGAGGAAAAACTAATCGCCTTATAGTCACAAAAAACTTGATTTTTTTGTTGTGGAACAATGAAACAGATTGTTGTAATAGATTGTTTCACGTGGTTGGAATTTTTAATAAAATTTAAAAACAGCAGAACAGGAAGAAATAGTTTTAACTTTACAAATTGAAATAAATCATAGTAATTTTCTTTAAAAAGTATACATAAAAAGTATACAGTATACACGAAGTAATAATATTGCCGAAGATATGCCGTATATATTTATAACTATATCGGTCACATCTTGGCATTATTGTAAATGCCAACAATTGTTTTTATACCTAAACAAGATATATCAAACTAGAGTATTTTATATTTTATGTCGTTATTTTAGTTTTTATTTTATTCTTTTAAATTAAGTTAAGGAAGTGTCAAAGCTACAAAGAAGCTACCTCCTGTGAACTTCAAAAAAGCTTAAAATGAAGCTTACACAGACATTCTTTTTAAAACATTTGTTCATCTAATTACTATTTTAAAGAATCAATATGTTTCTAACATGGTACTGCGGTGGCAATCTTCTACTTCATTAGCATATGTGTGTGTGTGTGTGTGAGTGTGTGTGTGTGTGTGTTTGTATGTTTGTGTGTGTGCGTGCGTGTGCTAGCACGTTTAAACATTCGCTGTCACATCCTATCAAAGAGTATAATACATTTTTACCGTACTACAATCTGAGTACCGTTCGTTGCATAGAAAATCGTGTTTTTGGAATGTCCTGACGGGAATGTTAATTTTTCATCAATTCTCCTTTGCAGGTGCAATCGACAAAAATAATAGTATGTTTTTTTGTTATTTTATTGTGATTACTTATTTTTTCTTTAAACACAGTATTTAGGAAATAGGATTTATTCAAAATATCAAGTATAATGTATATTAATTCCGCATAGGCTTACCAAAGGGCGCAGCCCACCTTTGCAACAAACTTTGATTAATTTATGTGGAATAATTAACTTTAATAATGCATAACTTTAATGTCAGTTGATGTATAGTTTTATTAAACTCACGCCTTACAACGTGTTGATGAATAATAATCGAGGTGTAATATAAATCTAGCAGGGGATGTTTTAATATATAGCAGGCCATATGTTTTAATATGTTATAAAATAAATAAAAAACATGTTTCTTATGAAGGTTGAAAATTTGCGTTCTTTTAATCAGCCAAATAGAATAAACTTGTCTATTTGTTATACATGTTTAAACATTTTGATCAAAATTTATCATATAAATATATATATATATATATATATATATATATATATATATATATATATATATATATCCTTCTTCTGCTACTTTATTTTGCTATTGGTTTTGTAAAGTAGAATTGACTGTCACAAGTTTATGTTTTACACTCTGTCTTCAAGCATTGCATTTCGATTTTAGAGAGAAAATGTCGTGGTTTGTATTCAAATAAAAGGCAAAGTAAACATCTAAAAACAATATTGTAATGAAAAAGGCCTCGCCCTCTACCTAAGGCACACGACTTGCCGAGTTTAAAAGCCCTTTCGCGTTCTAGTGGATAAAACAGGAAACCTTTCTTGAAGAAATGCCTGGACACCTTTACAGTATATATAAATATACATAAATGCTATATACATATATATTGTCTTCCCAATCGTGAAGAATCAGGGTCTGCAATGTAGTGAAGAGAATAAAAGCTTTAGTGACCGACAGTGACAGAGCAAGTTGTTAGTGAAGAGACAATCACGAAGATAGTAGACCTAATCAAAACTGTGTTTGGATCCTTTTAATAAATAATGTGTGTTTCTTAAAAATGTTACTTTTTAAATAAAAGTGTGTGAAATATTATTTCTTGTATTTAGTTTAGAACGGCCGTGAATTTTTTTTTATTGTTTAAGAACAAATGAAAAGACAAAAGATTTAGCGTTCTATTATTCAGGTCGTGCCTTGAGCTAAATAAATTTAACAATACAAATGATATGTCCTAAACTGTCATGTCCAACAAGATGGCCGCTAGTTTGTAATTTAATAACGTTTCCTGCTAGCGTCTGTTCTTTATTTGTAACATTCTTTTGGGAGCAATGAAATGTATGAATTGTAAAGTATGGCATATGTCTGAAAGAAAAAATTGTCCTAATATACTCTAGGCCCAGTTTCGCTTGCCTTAAAATCTTCATGCATTCAGTATTTATTTATAATATAAATAATTGTTAATCTAAAAAGGTGGTAATTACCTAAGAAATAAACTTTGTTTATTGGAATAAACTTTAATTGGCTGCAAACTCCATAATTATCAAGAATTATTTATCTCTGATTTTGTTTTCGGAATAATGGTATTTATCTTCACGTTACTAATCATTATCAAAAGTATTTTATGTTATAGAGGATATATTTTTCTGGCTTTATTTCATAAAACTCTTAAGAATTTTAAACAATTTTGTAAACAATATAGGTACAACCTATTACAAGATAATTAAAATCTCGCCCATTTCTCATCCTAGAGGCCTCGATTAAATGAAGGTATACAAACTTTTTGATTATCCAATAAAACATAATATCATGAATAGTGCCTCACAAAGTTACAGGGGACAATCACTTGAACGTGTTCAATCACCGCACGAAACAACGTATGTTTGGCGTAAGAAACCAACAAAACAAATTAAAGAAAATAAGGGGATTTGACCCTAATAAGATTCTTGCTATTTACTTGAATAAACTTGTTTACATCACTACATACATTTGAGCATTATATAAATTAATAGAATAATGTAAGTCACAAGAAATATGCTTTAAACTAGGTTGTATTAAACTAGGCTGTATTCTCTGTATGATATGATGTTATTCTCCTTGATGGTGTATTGTTTAATAAATTCCTAATATCGGCAACCATTTTGACGTGTGTATAGTTTAATTATATATTTTTATTGATGTATAGTTTCTAAACATACTATTGAAAATACTTTGTTTTTATCATATTTATATTTTTTTAATTTTATTATTTGTAAAACAATTATTCTGTTTTTGTGGAACACATTTTTTATATATTTATATAAATAAAGATTTACATTATTGTTACTTTATTACAATTTATTTTTTAATTTTATATATTATTTCGATTAGTTTATTTGAATTTTTTGCTGGACATATATTTTGTAAAAACATTTTTTATTTCTCTGCATAGAGAACTGTCGTAATTTTATTTTAAAAGTCCACACGATATCTATATCTAATGGAAACAATTCTTTCAACAAATTGAGTTCAATACTGCAACCTAGCTTGATCCTTGATAAAAAATACAACTGAAATGTTTTTTTTTTTGCTCTAATATAAATAACCATGGCAGATTATAAATTTTAACTAAATTGAATAATGATCTATCATAAACGACATTGAATGCAACTCAATTAACAAAAACACAGCCGATTATGAAAAAATGTATTATTAGGTTTATAAAATTCTGTTATAAAAATATTTATTACTCCAAATATTTAATGAAGAGACTTACAATTAAACAATACTTATGCAAGTTATTAACTAAATCGTTTAGCTTAAAACACTTACATCTTATAAAATACGTAGTTATTATTTAGTATTCGATGCTTGACACTTGTGATATAAATCTTATAATATAATACACTTAAAGGCCTACGTATAAGATATAAGAACAAAAAATTAGTACTTCGACATCTCATAAAATATTTAGACTGTATATAGTCTATTTGTGTATCCTCAATGATAACATTGAAAAGGTCAAGATTATAATTGAAATAAAACTAATGTTTTACTACTAAATTCAGTCTATCTATGGGAATCAAGCAAATCCAAACGATGTGGTTAGAGCAAAGGAGGTTGTTCAAAACTAAATTATAGTCTAAAGATGTGAGCATTTTGATACAGTGACCCCATATTTCTTTCAGTAGAAAATAGAATAAATGTTTAAACTAATGGACGGCCAAAGAGTTGACCATGTGAATGGGTATTAAAATCGAATCTGGCTTCAACAGAAGCAAAAATTTGAGAACCTAATAATGTTCAAGCCCTGATCAAACAGTGCTTCTAAATGGTAATAATAACGCGTGTGTATATATGTAGTAGAGACTCAAAATCCGAGTCCCGATAATTCGAGGGTCCGTTAAATTAAAGCATTATTATGCTTGATCCTATTTTATCTATATGAATGAAAATTATGAATTAGGAATACAAGAGATATGTATAGCCATATGGTGCGCAAGGAAAAACAGTTAGGCAGTCTTGGGATGATATATTGTATGCAAAGAAAATGAGTTGAGCTTTCAAGACATATTTATATCAATACAGTATGCAAAGGAAATGAGTAACGCATTAAAGAAATTCTCATTTAAATACCGTATGCAAGGGAACTGAATCGGAATTTCAAAAATATCCATAGAACGTTTTATAAACAGATTTTGTGCATTCGTAATTATAGTAATAAATTAGGGTTCATTAAAACGATTATTTTTTCCTATGCACAGGGACGTATTTCTGAGGATTCCGAGTTTTCGGTAATCCGAGGGCTCTCGGTCCCATCTACCTCAAATTATCGAGACTCTACTGTATATATATATTTCTTCTAAATAACCTTTGAAATGAGAGCAATTAATTATTACTCCAGAGTCGACTCGCAAAAAAATATATCAAATAAGATTATTTTTTAAATACGTTAAAGGGAAATAACAAGTGAATGTGTGTGTGTGTGTGTGTGTGTGTGTGTGTGTGTGTGTGTGTGTTTGTGTGTATGTGTGTGTGTTTATGTGTGTGTGTGTGTGTGTGTATATATGTTTATGTGTGTGTTTGTGTTTGTGTGTGTGTGTGTATGAGTGTGTGTGTCTGGGTGTGGAAGGGTCTGTGTGTGTGTTGTGTGTTTTCTATATACGTACGAACAAATATAGTGTAACTTGTTCTTTCGTTAGCAGTATGGTGTCTAATATATACTTATTTCTGCCAGCAAATTAGGCGACAGAATATTACGTCAAATAGGCGAAATAACGTCGATTTTTAAGATTATTGACGACAAAAAAGTAGGTAGAAAAAAAGAACATATCTTAAATTTCTTAAAACTTAAAATTATCGAAAACGTGTTTTTTTAAAGCTGAAAAACTACATTTTAAATTAAAAAATACCAAGAACCATATACGAACTTCAACTTATAGTGATATCATGTTTGTGAATAGCTTCGGTAAATTCCCAAATTCGTGGTATTATAATTTCACCTGTTTCTGGTACACAGTTAATAGGTTGGTAACCTATCAATCAATATGATCCTAATAATGGATCACATTTATTTATTATTATTCAATTATTATTAAACACGGACGGAACTTATCGGTGTACAGTTTTTAGCTACAGCCACTATTCAAATCCCTACCGCAGGATTAGGTTAGTGGATACCTATCTCTTTGCAGGGTCCAAGTACCCAGCTGATGCTAAATCTTCTCTGATATCCTCTGGTGTACATACCACTTTCTCCTTGCAGCTCCCTAAGCAAGGCACACACAGAGCACGTGGATTGGGCTTTCCTTTGGGTCTTTGTCGAATCTTTGGCACGAAGGGGACCTAGATCATTCAATATTGTATTAGAACTCCTCAGATTCACATGACCTGTGACCAGTTCTACAGAAACTCTGAGTTGATGTCTTGTTAAGGAGAGTAGTACTTTGCCCCACAGTTCTCCCGAGTATCGCACCAGTACCTTGGACTTATTCCACCCGAAAGTCGCATTTTTTTTCTTCTCTGAACATCCAGTCTATATATGTCATTCTCCTCTTGTCCCACTCCTGAGTTGGCATGCCCACTGCCCTCAGCAACGATACTTCAGTTATACACCATTGTTTTGCTAAGGCGTCCACGCTCTCATTCCATATCCAGCCAAAATGTCCTGGAATCCATGTTACGATGAGCGAATTTTACTTTCACAGCTCTGCTAGAGAAGGTAAAATCTCAGTCACCAGCTTAGACCTGCCACTAGCTCTACCTAAAGCCTCTTTATGTACCCTGTCCCACCAGACGATTCAGGCAAAGACGTACCTCGGCCCCACGATGACAGTATAAATCCAGTTCATCGTACGGGGATCCAAACCCCATCTCATGCCTAACGCTCCTTTGCATTGCCAGAAGTAGCTATGGCTCATTTGGACTTACACTCCAAGAGCTTCCTATCCAGAATAACTCCCCGATATTTAGCACTTTCAACGTAACTGGTATTACCAATTTCCTCCATCTCCAGCGATCTAGTTTTATATCGCCTAGTGAAGACGAGTGTCACAGATTTCTCTCCTTGAATGCATAGTTGTTTTCCTTCGCCACGTTTCTGTTACATTGAGGGCCTCTGAAGCCGGTCTCTGAGGATCTCTTGAAATGGCCCCTAACTAAGATAGCTATCCGACCCCCTTAACACCTATTCCACTGAGCATCCTTATAATACCGTCCACGAGGAGGCTCCACAGCAGAAGGGTTATTACCACACCCGGTAGGCAGCCCTTCGAGACCATTTAAAATATCGTGCACCCCATCCAGGATACAGTACTTGTACGGTTTTCTAAGACACTCATAATCCAATTTTAAATTCCATCAGAAATCTCCTGATCCTTGGCTTCTGTCTTGATGCCCAGCCTAGAGGTACTATTAAAATCCCTCCCACATCACAAAAACCCCTAATACATTTGCCCTTGTTGTTGATTTGACCTTTAATGAACTCCACAACCGACAACAGCGCAGTCTCCATTGACCTACCAGTTCCGTTGGTGTGTTGGTCCTGATGGAACTAATACTACGTCAGAGCTCCATCCTTCAAATACTGGTCCACCAGCTGATGGGTGTGAAGTCCTTTACTTTTGTATAACCTTTCCTCCCCGTTTTGGGAAAAAACATCATGACACTTGTGTTTTGACACAATGCTCGTTTTGAGCCATTGACCGGACGTGTAACCCAGGGATACACAACCCCTGAGAACCCATATAAATTCATCCAAATTTATGTAATGGATACATTAAATTGACTAACAATAAACTTACATGACTCTAAACACATGCATCATGTAAGGAACAACCTACTGAAATCAATATTTAATATTAACTCAGCCGACTAATTGAAAAGTCTGTGCTTGGAAAATTACATTCTTAAAATGTCATGCATAAACACTCTTTTTCAGATGTTCTTATTATCCAATACGGATGTAAAATCTTAGTGACAAAAATATTAAACATTTTTGCGACTGTGTGTATTATTCGTAAAAAGGGACAATCAATGGGATTCTATCTTCTGTGGAATCGATTACATACCCAATCCTTCAAATTCAACCAGGAAATCTTAAGGTGCAACAACTCTCCGCCAGAAGGATTCAAATTTAACAAGACTTATAGAAGCACTTAATTTGTAATTTTCCGGATTTGGTTTATTTTGTATGCGTTTAATTTATTTGTATATTGACCTTCTGTATATTGTATTTTGACCGGCTCGTTTTGTATTTGACAATTGATTACTTATAACATCATTTTAATTATATGAACTTAAAATAAGATATATCTCGATTTGGCTGCATGGTGCATATCCTTTGAGTATTTAATACGTTGTTTCATTTATCTTTTCTTTTACAAGATACACTTACAATATTTGTCAATCAATTATTCAGGTAACTGCCATTTCCCTTAATATCCACTTAACATAGAATTTGGATTAATCAAATGGTCAATTAATATATATAATATGTGAGTAGGCTTGTGAGTTAAGTTGATATACAAATAAATGATATGCAATAACTTGTAAATAACTTGCACAAAAATACTTGTAAACAAATTAAAATTCTGCACAAAGTTCTTATGAATGTGTGTACCGTTAATTCAGCAGATAATTTTGTAAAGACTAAAATCAAGAGATTGTATTTTTTGAGACACGTCCTAACTGAGAAAACAATTTTTAATATGACACAAGCAATTTTACGTCGCCCTGCGATAAAGCGGCGATATTGCCGCGCAATAAACAGATAATTAAAAAACCAAATTTATCGTTATAATAACCCTAGCTTATTTATTTCATTTCCTACATTAAAAAGTATCCTAAATTAATTTCGTCAATATAGGCCTTTGTTATTAACCTAATAAAGAAACCAGGTTAAGGGTTGAATTCTTTACAACTTGTGCTGTAATAGATTTAGGTTTATGAGAATACGCTTTGTATAAATGACAACGCTCAGTAAATTAGGTAATTTTAATCTCGTTTTAAAACGGAAAATAAAACACTAACTTTATAAGAAGCAGGTGATTTCTATGTTTAAATGACGGATATTAAAATGTTTTACTTCATATCAGTCAATACAAATTATAACCAGATTGCTTATACCTTGCCCATATTTATTGAATATAAAGTTTACAACAATTCAGTTTATACTATATATTTTAGTTTTCTAGTTTTATATTTGGCATGACCAATGGAACGCCATTGATTTAACAGCATTTACAACATTTAAATACATTATTTATTCCATTTCTTCATAAAGAAATTTCTATATCTGGCAAACTCTAAGTAATATTAGTGGTTAGTAACATTTTGCCATTAGATATAGAAAAAAGGAGAATTTATTGAAACACCTGATATATCAGGATAAAACATTCTGTATATTCAAGTTCATCTATGTACACTCCGACAAAAGATTCATTATTCAGTGTATGTTGATTTAAAATAGTTCTTTGTGATAAATTTCCATTACAAGTTCGATTTGTTGTGCTGTGCTTATTGTTCGTAAATTGTTTTCACTATCATACATACAATATAAAACATTCATTTATTATTTAGTATGTTTTAAAAAATAATTATTATATATTTCTTTAAAATATGAGTTCTTTAAAACAATTCAGATATATATATATATATATATTTATATATATATATATATATATATATATATATATATATATATATATATATATATATATATATATATATATATATATATATATATATATGATTACAAATCAAGAACACTTAATGACAAACCAATGTATCCCTATTTCTTGTAAATATTTATATATATATATATATATATATATATATATATATATATATATATTATAATATATATAATATAATATAATATAATATGCTATATATATGTGTGTGTGTGTATGTGTGTGTGTTGTGTGTGTGTGTGTGTGTGTGTGTGTGTGTGTGTGTGTGTGTGTGTAAGTATATATGTATATATGTATATATATATATATATATATATATATATATATATATATATATATATAACTAAATATATATGTATGTATATATATATATATATATATATATATATATATATATATAAATAAATAAATAAATATATATATATATATATATATATATTAAATATGGTGATATGTTTTCTTGTATATATAGTTAATAAATTTAAAATATTTCAAACACAAGAATACTTTTAATGAATATATTTATTCAAAGCTTTTCGCCGATAAAAAAGTATCAGCATCTTCAGGAAAAATAATTATCTAGATTAGATAAATATTTTTCCTGAAGATGCTGATACTTTTTTATCGGCGAAAAGCTTTGAATAAATATATTCATTAAAAGTATTCTTGTGTTTGAAATATTTTAAATTTATTAAATATATATATATATATATTTCACGTCGTCCTATAATTATTCCGTTGCACTGAATTTATAGTGCTGATATAATTGTTTACAAATTAACAATTATATATATATATATATATATATATATATATATATATATATATATATATATATATAAAGACTTATTAAATGAAACAAAAATTAAATACAAGAATATTAAAATCTTTGCCATGCTGTTACTATTTTATCGGCGGAAAAAGCTAAAAATAATAAAATATGTAATTAAACTATTCTTGTTTTCTTATGTTTTTTAAATTTTTGCTATATTACAAGAAAACATATCACCATATTAAATATATATAAATATATTTATATATATGTAAGAATGTATTTATGTATGTAATATAAATCTATTGACTAATTGACTATTGACTAATGATAATTTTACTAATTTATTCTAAATCATATTTATAATATGTTCATAACAATTGCAAAACAGCCACTTTTTCGAAACACTATAATAATGATTTCTTTATTTTGTATTTATGATTTCAATTTTCGAAGTAATGCATGCTACAATTATGCCACTGAACTTGCATTACTCTCATCTGTATTCCCCTAGGGCGCCAGAGAGTGACCTCTAGTGGTCCTCACAGGAATATATAAATAAATCTATATTTTAATGTAAACATCCTATGTAATTCAATAATAGAGATCTATTATAGTTGTCGTGTACATAATCATTCTTAGATCTTTAGTTAAATGTTAAGAACATTAGTTTCAGACTGTATTCCTAGGATCATATCACAAGGTATTGCAAGGGTTACTGTATTTCAAAAAGTATATTTTCTTGACTTGAGTGATCTAATAATTTCATTAATTATAATGAAAAAAGAATAAATAGAATTTTTATTTCTAATTTAAACTAATTAATGATAGTAACACAATTCTTTATATTTATCAATTATTACAAAATAATAAATAGTGGCTCTCCTGCTTTCCATTTTACACGAGTCCTATCTTCTTTCAATTCACTATAATTTGGTAGCCTTCCACCCCTACGATTTCAGCTTTACTTAATCTACTCCGTAACACTACTCACAAGAACTTCACAAAACTAATCTTTGCTACTGACACCGCTGCTCATCTTTCTTCCCATTTCTAGTATTACCTTTTAGCACTTGGTGTTGCCGTAACCTCAGTAATATATTATTTTACCTTCCCCAATGAGATACTTATGAGTATTGCACTTTTCGCAATTAACAAGCCTTTAATTATAAACTATATCCTACCTAGCTATTTCCTCGTTTACATTCTCTCACGACGTAGTAACTTCCCACATATTTATTCTATTACTCCACTTATTAATATTTTCAGGAATTAAGATCGATTTTACGACTATCAATCTTGAGTCCTATATTTTGACGCACTTCCCCGAATCAACTAAAGTTTGTTTGCTTGATATTTCATCCCATCTTTAGTTTCCATCAGCTTTTTTTCGGACTCTACATATGTTGTTCGTTTCTTTAACGGCTTGCAAGTAGTTTTTGCATTCCGTGTGATTTAGACCCATACTTTTACATAGTTCTGAATTATAGTTTATAGTTATTTCTCGCCTAGAAACTCTCTTCCCAGTAACCATTTTTTGCCGAAAGATTTACAATAATGTCTGCCTTTATGTTTAGTGACAGTTTGTCAGTATTTAATATACATTTTACAAATTGTTATTTATTATTGACAAATAATTTGATATTTAATATATATACTTTTCTTTAATCCTAGTAAAATATTTTGAAATAAAGTCAAATTATTTATTTCTATTCTATTTACTATCATTCTTTACCAAAGTGATGGGCCCAGTTAAAATAATTCTACACCATTGGATTTTGAAATATTGTTTAACTAACTGACATAACACATGACGTAACCTAACCTTCTATAAGTTGATAAAGCTCTTTAAAATTATTTTTTTAAACTGAGAAATACAAAATACTACTTGACGATTATTTTTTAGAGTTTTCTACGCAATTAGTTGTTAGTATTTATAATATTAACACTAACTGTCTGACATTACAATTTAAAAACATTTGAAAAAAACTGAAATACTCTCAATTCTCATTTTGTTACTTTAAATACAAAATTATAGATTTGTTACAAAACAATTTGTTTTCGTATAATACAGCTGAGACGAAATACTGAATAAATAACAAAAACCTATTTATTTATCCAATATTATAAGATTAAAAAATACACACAAACACACACACACACACACACACATACACACTCACAAACACACACACACACACACACACACACACACACACACACACACACACACACACACACACACACACACACACACACACACACACACACACACATATATATATATATATATACATATATATATATATATATATATATATATATATATATTGTTATGTTTAGAAGAAGAGTGTTTTATACTATTGTATAAGGGCAGGAAAAGATAATCAATTATATTAGCATCAGAACAACAAAATATTAAATATAATCCTATTTGATAAAAATTTTTATAAATGATTATTATTTTTAATAAACTTATCTTCACGTATATACTCACGTAAATATTTTTCTTTGATGACGTGTTTCGGAGTATCTCCATTCTCAAAACTTATGGTTTGTGCCACCTGATCACTGGCGATCAGGTCTGGTGGTCTGCCGAGTGGACCGTTTAGATAAAGTTCGAGGTAGTCCCGTTCATGTTCAACATGTTCGGTGTCGTAGATGTGTGCATTTGGTGTGAACTGGTCTTCTAAGGAATCAGCGAACGTTTCGGCCTTATCCACTAGGGAGTAAGCCAGACCCTGCTGACCAAGGAGTGGTTTGCGTGGCGATTTTGTAGCTAAGAGCTGGCGAAATAATTTCCACAAGAACCATTCTCTGTGTTTACGGAGGAGAGGAATTTGAGCCATTACTCCTCTGCGTGTGGATCTTGACTAGTTGAGTCTGGGCATTTAGTTCCCTCTTAACTGAGGGCGCGCGGGTGAAGTGCCATGTACAGCGCAGTCGGCGTTTCTTCGCCAGCTCTACTTGAATATGGGATGGAATCTCAGTCTTTGCACCACCGCGTACAATGGTGTGGGAGCTGATCTTGGCACATGTAGGAGAGCTGCCTGTATTCTGTCGGCCTCACGATCGACATCCCCGCAGTTGTCCATCGGGTTGCCATGGTCCGGAGATATTCGTAGAAGGCACTCATTGTAGCGTTTCCAGTTGGTTCTCGTTGCCATCTTGGCTGGGGGGAGGCGATTAGCCAGGGGGTCGCCAATTGTCAGAAGGATCCCCAATCGTTCTCTGCGGTCGATATATATATAGGCGTGAGTTAAGCTCCGCCCCCCTCTCCGTCCTCGACCGACAAATAACGAACGGCCATCAACTTAAATAAACTTGTTTAGTGGTTTTTTAAAAATTTTCTGATAAGTGCATTCGTCTAACATTTTAGTTACTCTATTGACATCATCTGTCTTATCTAAAACTACAATTGTATTACCCTTATCAACTTTTAAATAATAACAATCTTTCTTACAAAGACCTTTAACTAACTCAAAATTATTTTTAACATTAACCGGTTTATTGGCCATACGAATATTATTTTCCATTTTAATTTTACAGGCGTTTCTTATGTCATTTTTATCTGACTCTTTTAAATTAGAAATACTACTTTCTATATTAGCTACTATGATTACGTAATTAATTGAATATGATAATAAAACGTTTATAATTAATTGTGAGCTAGAGTTAAAAGTAGAAAATCAAAATTAAATAAAGGATATAAAGTATTCTCGATAGATATTTTATGTTTAGGTATAAAAACATATGTTTAAATTTACATTGATCTCAAAATGTGAGGGTTAGAGCTATAAAACAAATTGTATGGCTTATTTCGTTTGGCTTATGGCAATCTCGTTACTTCGTGTACACTAACCACTACTTTCTGATTCCGCTTTCATGTGATACCTACAAAGGTACTATACAATTTCTCAATGTTATGGAATATTCAGAAATATATTATCAGATATTCTGTAGGGTTAATACAATTATTAAATACAATTACTTTGATTTATTTCTATTTGTAAAGTTTAAAACCAATACTTTCTGTTTCACTGTTTTTAAATATAATTCAGAATCCCACTACCTGAACAGTCTTATTACAATAATCTGTTCCATGGTCCCACACTTAACAGAGCAATGTTACTATGACATTAAAAGCGATTTGTTTTCCCGGTTTTAGTCTGCAATGTATGTGAACATGTCCTATAGAATTATATTAGCTTTTTATACTGAGTCTCTTATAAGAATGTCTTACAGAAGGTAAGTTTAGGAACAAAAATATAAAAATAAATTTGAAATTCAAGTGTACATTTATTTTATGTTCAAAGAAGATAGAATTGGTGAAGTTAAAATTTATGAAACGTTTATAATTCAAAACATTTCACCTAAATATATTGAACCGAATTGAGAGAAATATTTTAACACACACAGCCTATTTTAAATTTCATCCACATTTAATGAATGGTTACAGAACAACGTTTTTAATAGCTAATGTATAACACCTTTTTGTTTTTGACAGTGTAAGTTTGAAATTAGGATGTTTTATACTCTACATGCATGGGTAGAGTACATTAAATGTTAGGCATAGTTTGAAGCAGTGTCAGATATCCTTTCAATGTGATTGTGTCATAGCTTTTTATATATCTGACATTTTGTTACTGTCTTTAATGACTATTGGAAAAAGCCTCATTTGACCTTAACACGTTTTTGTAAATTTTTTATTTGATATTTTTTTGAAAATTAGGATTAAACAATTTTAATGTAAATATTTCATATCCTTTATCTTTATTAAATGTCATTCTAATTCAACAGTTCTAGCTCTATTGTGAATTAAAAGGTTAAAAGTATATAAATTAAACTGTAATATTAATTAAACTACAATATTAATGTGAAGTGATCGCATATTACTACAATCAATAAATAATTGCTTCTCCTTCGTATGAAAATCGTTAATTAGTATTAGGGTTTCACTTTTCCTCTGCTGATATCCCTTCTATCTGTTAATCCCCTGTCTGACTGTTTAAGTGCAAATAAGATACTTATTGTGAATATTTTAAAGCAGTGGCTAATTTCTTCTTTCTATTTTCTTTTATTAACAGAATATACAAAATAGTGTTGCCAAGCCTAGAACACTTTCTTGAAGGGCGACTAAATGACAAATATATGACACTTAGTAAGAGCAGAGACAATAAGTGTTAGCTTCCCACAGATTCGGTCGGTCGAGCAACCCATCAAGTATTGGGTTGACAAGTATCAAGTAGAAAAGCTAGTGCTACTTACAGGTAATTACAGATAAGCAGAAATAACTATTACAAATTCTATGACATGTTGGTTTTGAAAGAGAAGACTCTTATTATAATTATTTTGAAAGTTATAACGCTAAATTAAAGAAAAACACAAATCTAAGACAAATTCTTTTATTATGTACATATAAAAAAGTTTTATCATTATTCACCAGTGCCATGATTAGCCAAGCTACAACCCTTTCCCTAAGGGCGACTAAACGACGAATGCATGATACTTAGTAAGAACAGAGACAAGAAGGCCTAGCTTGCCACAGACTCGATCGGTCAAGCTACACAGGAGGTATAGACAAGTTACTGCTAGTTGCAACTAAGCGACATTGAACGTGGGTAGAAGTTAATTCCACGTTAATTAATTCCTGTTAATATTCTACCCATAACCCATCATAGGGTAGATAGAAGGGATAGTGTTCTGCGGGCCAACTTGTGTTTTAATCCGTGAGTCAGAGGGTAAAGAAAAGAACAATAGTTACTGCTGTAAATAGCTCAGGATATCCGAATTATTAGATTCTCTGTTGTTGATATAACCTCTTATACTGTAACTTGAAGCTAGAGGATCGAAGGAAAGTCGAGAGTATCATCAGTGAGTACAATATCAGCAAATGTTGGAGTAACTGGTATAATAATAAATTATTGGTATACGACAATCCCCACACTGAAAGCAAATTGTTTAACAGGATATTATTGTGGAATGCATTGGGAAAATAACAATTTATGGACAAAAGTACAAGATTGGAAAAAGCTTTTAAAAAAGTTAAAGAGAAAGCCAAAAATTAAAAAAGAAATTTAAATCGAAACTAAGTTTTTTCATAGATTACTCTAGTGCCCCCCACCTGGTCCCAGCAGTTTGAACTGGAGACCTAAGAAAACCTAAAACCATGGCAAGACCTTGTATTTCCTGTTTATAAGTTCAAGCCACGCCTCCAAGCCCAAGTAATAAGCCCCAGCCTAGCTATAGAACTATATCGTGCACTGCGGCGACCATTGACCAAGCAGGGCTATTCTGACTGATATCTAAGTCTACAAGTCTCGTACAAAGGAGGTAAAGTCCGTAGTTGGTCTAATCACAGGAAGCCACAATCAATTCATAACTCTTTACACTTTGTAGTTAAGGTAAAGGATAAAAACTTACCATTTTGTGAATCAACCTCCAATAAACTCAGTGCCGAACAGTTTTAATTTAAATCTGTCATTTGCTTAGCAGCATTTTAACAATAGGTTTAGTATTGTTGCATAAATTTTAACAACTGTAGGGCTTCGTAGCAGTGATTTCTGTTTTTTTTTTTTTTTTTATTGCAATAGGATGAAATGACATAGTCACTGTTAATATTCAAAAGGGCGCATCCGGAGTTTTTCATTTTTGTTAAGAAAACGTCTTTCTATCTGTCAGAAGTTAATTTTCAGCTCGTTACTCCACAGCCTGCATTCTAGGAAAGGCCCAAACTACTTTTGTTTGTAACGTTTTTCCTCATAGTATTAGTGTGAATTTATTCTTTGCCATTCGCGGTCAGATTCCGTGGGTGTCGTCCGCAAGCGACCTTTCGTGTAAGTTACTCAAGCCGAGTTCCTCGTGCGCTGCTACTAACATTACAAATCACTTTTTGGAGTTAAATAATTACTGTTCTTGATATTAATTTAGAGTTGTATGTCGTTTTACTATCACATTTTACTCTTGTTCCATTTGAAGAGGAAAGAATTCGTGAAATAGTCTTCAGGAAATTTCGTTAGAAAACTTTTTGATAATTCCAAAGAAACATGTTTCTGCCAGATGATGAACCTGACGAATAAGCTAATGAAATCGAAAATGAAACAAATTAAGGCACAATAGGTGAAACTGATAATGACGGCAGTGAACAATTTGTTGAAAATCTGTCATTTTTACTTTATAGAGAAAAGTTACTTTCCGCTAAAAAGCCATTACAACGCAGTTTGACTATGGGATAAAAGCATTTTTTATTAAAATACGAAAATTGTTGTGGTATACTAAACCGGTAAGGCAATGGGGATGGGCAGATTGAAGACAACCAAACCATTCAAGTGTAGTGATGTGTCGTGCTAGTTATTTAATTATACATAACTATATGTAATTAATAAACTCCAGTAATGAACCAAAGACTTATTGAGCACTTTAATTACATGAGTACTTTAGGGTGAAATAATTCAAGGAACGTTAATGGTGCGTCTAATAAGACCAGATTTGTTATTATTAATTGACTAACCAAATAATAAATAAATAACTTAAACATACATTAGTCTAATATAAGAGATTTTACAGGAGTTTGTTTACTTTTTAAGGTTTATTAGTAAAACATAATTTAAATCATGCTATGATAAGCATTTTTGTAATGGATACAGCGCTGAACTTTCCATTATTGGATTCATAGTGGCTCAAGAGACAAACCGAAATTTGTCAAAAATGAATCCATGGGTGTTTGACTTTGTAACTTGATTAAAATTTAACAAACTGATACCTAGTTCGACAGTCAAGTTATCATTTTTTTACAATTATTTCAATTTCTAGCAACTTTTTAAGTAATAATAGATGTATTCACAACACACACATACACAAGCACAGACACACAGACACACACACACACACACACACACACACACACACACACACACACAGGACCCAAGGGAGAAATAATGTAAGGGAGAAATAATGTATATCATTCTCACAGTCACGGTGCTAATGCATCGTTTGTATTTAAATATATGAAATTAATATTTTACATATAACTAACTAAAGACGAAAATTTGGTTGCTTGTTTTCTATTGTTGGTAAGGCAGAATAAAACAAAAATATTAGAAACATTGAGGAACCAATCTAACAAATTGAAAAACGGACCGGTTATGGTATAAATAGTAATTGTAAATAATTGATACATTTATTTATTCATTATATTTATATTAAAAACGTAATTGAAAGGTAATTAGTGTAAGTATTTTTGTATTATGTAACAATATTATTAAACCAAAGTATATTAAATTATGTAAAAGGATTAACAGTAGTACATTAGTTTAACAAAAAACCGAATGTTTTCCATTGTAGTTAATTGTTATTATTTACGGATTTTTGATGTAAAACATTATATATATATATATATATATATATATATATATATATATATATATAATTATATCTCCTTATTCTCAATAATATTTTAGGCAAAATAATGTATTATTTTGTTTTAAACGTTTGTTGTTAACCTCACCATTCTCCTCACTCAAAATACTATTATTTTTTTTTTTAAGCGTGTAAGATAAGTACTTTTGTAATGATTTAATGAAAAGAAAATACTTTAATTTCTATATATTACACTGTTACTCCCATGACTTATCATGATATTCCTTTGGTCTTGTAAATGGAATTTCAAGAACTTGATATTAATCTCGCTGTATTAGACTTTCTACCTAGGTATAAGAAAAAAACGATAAAGGTAGGATGAAAATATACCTGTTTGAAACTTTTAGCGTTTTTTAAACGTAAAAACGCTGTAATTATTGCTTGTGTTATATATTACAATCGATTATTCTCTGTATCCTACACAAAATTCTAATCATTGGACTTGAATTTGGTTTACTGTAGAATAGTGGGTTTTTTCAGATGTAAAAGTGGTCTTTATTATTAAAAGAAAATATTTTGTCGAAACTCATAGAATGGAAGTAAAATGTACAAATTTGTAAGCGTTGCAATTATTGATATTTATTCTTGGTGGAAAGGTTAACGTAATGGTAAATATGAATGTATTTAATAAAATAAAATATTTTCCATCCAAATGCGTTTTACTTACAAATGAGCATTGCTCAATACACCACCCTAGAGAATAAGAATTTCATGCTGTTGTTAAACCGCATCAAACATTACATAGAGTCGTGACTATGCACTTGAATAACAAATTTGCTTTTAGTTAGAACTAAATGTGTTTTACATGACCATAATGTTGCTGGAATTATGTAACTACGACCAACGTTGAAAGGTTTATATGCTGAGGAAGAGTAGAGGAAGCAAAAGACCGTTCCACAAACATTATTATATGAGACATATCACAATATAATATGACTTTATAATATTATTATTATTACGTTATTGCTTTTGTATTACAATAATGTAAATTTGACAAGGCCGAAAGGTATCCATAAATATTATTTTAATTTGTTTTGTTATATTAGGCATAACATTTACATAAAGTCTTGAACAAATATAATAATCAGTTTTCTAAACGACCGCAACACCTGAAATTTCTTAACGATGATCTTAGAACACACGCTACAAAAATTTTTTTTTTTGCTTAGGCTAATTTTTGTTTTCTATCTTTCGATCACCCTCCAGCTTGCGAAATGTCCGCTATACCTACATCACTTGGTCCCTTCCTTAACAATTTATACTTGTATCATGTACGCCGATATTTGTTAAATCTGTTTGCAAATAGTACTAATTGTATTGTGTTTTAATGCTATAATAGACTAACAAACTATTTTCTTCTGAATATTAAAAACTAGAATGAAGGAATCTTATAATATTATTTTATTCATATTTATTACTTACTGTTACATTTTATTATTACTGATTATCTTGGAGAATACGTTTTTAAATAATTTAGTTACGTAACTACAACCGAGTAGCTATAACAGTTTAAAAGTAATTTATTTCAAACCTAAATAATAAGAACGAAAGACTCATAGCTTTTATGTAGTACTTGCTTGAGGTATGATATAAAAAAATTTCAAAGTATATATATAATTACAGATATATTAAAGTCGAATTAAAACAATATTCTTATAAAGCAAAAAATCGTTGTGGGTTTTAAATTTTAATTTGTGCTTCGTATATTTTGATGATAAATTACAAAATATCTCGGAAATTAATCCTTGGGTCCAATGATTTATGAAGATCAATGATTTATATCCAATGATTTATTAGAAACTTTTAAATCACGATTGACTCTCTATTCATAAACATTACAATCTAGTTCTTTTGGCTATATTGATTTGTAATAAATTATAAATGTAATTTCCTAGTACCTACTGAATATATTTACTTAATACAAATAATTAAATTACTCTTCAAGTTTGATGAATTTTTATTAAAATATTTAGAGGAAAATATTCCCTGTTAATTATTTTTACTTCTGTAGCAAATATTTTCTGCTTAACTGAAAAAGCGTTATATTAAGGAAACCCAGAATAAGGTTCAACCCTCACAACATAAATTGTATTTACGTTCAAAGCTACGAGTACGTGCCTTACAAGGCGCTTCAATTCCCGACCATGTAGACGTAACTAGTGGGATGTAAGTAAATGTAATTTACAAGGTTCTTGCATTTTTTCGACATATTATTACTACATTTTGCAAAGCATATTTAAGAACATTCAAGTCTTCAAACTCCATATTTATAATTGCAAATGTCGACTTATTAAGAAACTTATAAAACTTGTTAGTCCCCGTTTTACTGTAATATTGGAAATGATTAAATGTTTTATTAATAGTAATAAGATGTCTAGGAAAAAATATTCCTTCTACATTCAAACGGATACAAAAGTTTAGAAATTGATTTGACACACTTAGGTTAATAATTAATATAACTTCATGAGATTAATAAAGTCTTGTCCATAAATACTACAAATATATTGAAAAAAGCTTGAGCCGGTGTCAGAATGTTCAAAAGTCCTAGAACAGTCAACCATGGCAGGGGTATCATCCAACCCCTTCCCCTCTTCTTGCATGATGAGGTGTACACTCACAATATTTTGTTAAATAAAAACACTGTCGTTGAGTGAGTCAAAGTAACATATTTATTAAGAATCTGGCAACGTTTCGAAGACTAAATTTTTGCCCTCGTTCAGGCCTACAAGTATAATAGACAGAATTGACATCTACATCACAAAAATTTACAACAAAATTAATAAAAGATAAAAACATTACAAAGAGTTAATAATACAATTAGATTACCAAAACAACAACACAAATAAATTAAATAATTAAAAAACTTACTTTAAAACGTGATAGTCCATGATGATAAAATCTATTGGCCAATAATTAAAATGTGTCAAAATAAACTATTTCACGTTTCTCTGACATCGGATGAAAGAGATAAAATTAAGAGATCTGGCCGGTAAAAAAGGTTTATGACACCAGTCTGTGATGTATTTACCATCCCGTTTACTAATCCGTAGTTCCAAAAAATAGGTTTATTTTCAATTTCAATTTCGTAAGTAAACTGAAACCTTTCCTTGTAACTATTAAACTTGTCAAGTAGTTCCTGCACTCTAGCAATAGGAATAATTTAATAAACAAGTTTCTTTCACTCACGCGTCAACCGTGTTTTTATTTAACAATATCTTGTGAGTGGACACCTCATTAACACAATGATATTGTATTATATTAAGTTTTCTGACTAGTTATAAAAAAATTAACTTCGAACTTACCATTAAAATTGTTCAATTAAAATTATTGTTGGTTTTAAATTATGGTAATTATTTGAGGCTTTATTATTTTGATATGGCGTTGAGTTTAAAGTTCTAGAGGGATGCAACCCGGTGAGCTTCAGAAGGCTCTAGCACGCGGGAAAAGGAGAAGGTTGAACACGTAAAACCACTCAAAACCATAACTGCCCACGGTGTCACTTTGGTGTTAATTACTAGTTGGGGGATCTTTAAGGGCAAAGTAGGTGAACTAACTTTTCTCCAATTCCTCGCAAGGAAGTTCAAGTATGCCTGAATGACTAAAATAAATATACTGAATTCTAAATGATATTGAATAATATCCTTTAACTTTGTGCATTCTTAAAAGCAACCCTAAACACAACAAATAGACTATAAAATAAGACTATATTTCTCGGTGGCCAGAGCATGTAACCTATTAGGTGAAAAAAACACAAATACTCTAAATGAAACTCTAACACGAATCAAACCTAAACTAACAACACTCTTAAACCAACTATACAATTATTACTATCTGAAGGAGCTGGATGAGGTCGACTTGTTGCAGGAGCCAATTATACAGAATGTTCCCACCCCAATGGTCTCTGTAGGTTACTAGTAAGTATACACTTCACATCTTCACAATACAACACATTTTAGATAAAAGTTCATGGGCACAATTATTGTTCTAATGACGGTATACACAATTAATTACAATTCTGAATTACATATTAAATTTACAACTGAGTAATAAATACATAAAAACCTCTTAACCACAAACTTTCTTTATTGGTAGTTAAGAGGATTTTAGGAATTTATTATTAAATTCAACCACAGTATATTTCTAATAAATAGTTACAACTGAGTGTTTAACTGCGAGGAATAAAAATCAAGATTAGAATAACACAGATGACAAAATGTAACCTAAACCGCTACAATGTTACGCTTAGAAGAAACGGTTAAACGAAAATAAATAATTTGTCGTTTTCATATACAGAGACATTTACTGTTGCTATGAGCCTAAATTAATAATATTTTTTAATAATTTAACCTTACTTTCTGCTTTACCACTGTATGCATTATGAATTGTTTGGAAAATCAATGTCCCGGCGAACCCTTCGAATTTTTATTCATCACTGGCCCCCTGTATAGTAAGCAGAGAGTAATGTCTGTAATGGTTTGAGTCCAAACGAGCTTCCAGAACCAATCTACGCCTTCGGAAATAGTGCAGCAGTTCAGAGCGCTAGAATAAAAAACGTGTTATCGCGCAATGCGGGCGCGACACTACACAGATGATGTTAAGGACAGAGTAATTAGCCCTGCCTTCAATATTGTTTATTTACTTTTGAATCCAGAACGATACATGATTTAAAATTTCAATTGGATCCAAGTACAACTGTATTCAATTTGAAACTAGTTCTTTTACTTAAATGTTTTGTATTGAGTCTAATAGCAAAATGTCATGAACATTCTGGGATACCACCTATGTTTTAGGATTCTACCTAAATACTATTTTTGTTCTAAAGAGTTTCCCATTATAAAATAAAAATACATGGAATGCTCAGACAGGACAGTATCCTGGGAATATCTTATAACTGGTAAGCATTATTGAAATGTTTATTTATTCCAAGTAATTTCGTAATTAAAAACCTAATTGACAAATTAACTTACTCCAGAAATATTTCTGAATTTGGATTGCCTCTGAATTCGGAAAGGATTTCCTTTCTTTACTGCCTAAAAGAAGTAAAAATGTTTTAAAAATTGTAATTAACCTTTGTTCTACCAAAAATATACTTTCTAGCAGAATGCAATTTGAAACCCAAATTTAAGTGTCATTTAGATAATTAACGAAGCTAAAAAATATTGTTAAATTTGCAATTTTCTCACCCTTAAACACCTTCGACTGTAAAGATGTAATTAGATTATTCAGAAGAGTTAAGTGCAGTAACTAGGTCGATCGGGATTATTTTCTTTAGGAAGATGAAATATTCTTGAATTTTAGTAATTTTTATTACCTTATGTAGGTTCTGTAATTATGAGGTAAATTTAAAGGGGAGAAATATAAAATTCAACTCTTTTTATTCTTGGTTTGTAAACAACTTCTTAAAATGAAGGGAAAAGACCTTTAATTCAGAACATTGATTGTTTTTATTTAAAGTTTTTATTTTTATATTATAATGTATCTTACATATGGTATATAATCTGGAGATACATATTCTTTATAAGGAATATAATCTGATATGCAGATGATCAGTCGTTTTAAATTAGATTGAATGTTTAATATTTATTAACCAATATTGAATTACTTGTTTTTAGTTTTCAAATATACTGCCATTTAAAATTCTTGTAATTGTAGTCCAAATCTATATAGATATGTATGTTATACAATGCTTTACTTAAAAGGATAAATTACATGGAAAGTTTTACAAATATGAAACCAGAGATTAAATCTCAAATAATATAAACCACAGAAATCGTATTCAATAACAAAACCAACAATAACATAAGAAAGCAAGATAAACACAGATATCTTTCAAAGATTAGCAATCACCAAATTTAATGTTTCTTTGTATAAAGAAAGCAACATCTCTTACCTCTGTTGTTATTATTTGATTTACTATTAATGTGAATGAATACGTTTTATGGCTATTTTCATTATTGTTAATGAGCTAAAGGGATAGATATTTTTGTCCAAATATATGTAAATACCTCTTATATAAAAATTGTAGAAATAAAATAGTTTTATGTTTTAGTTAGACCCTAAAGGTCAAAGATTTACTGAGTATATCAAACAAAAAAATATATATGTTTTTTTATATTATCAATATAGGTAATTACCTCTTATTTAAAAATTATAGAAATAAGATATTTTTATGTTTCAGTTAGGCCCTATAGGTCAAACATTTACTGAATGTAACAAACAAAAAATAGTAACAATTTATTTATACTCTCTCATTCCTTAAATTTAATTTAATCAACATTTAGTATTGTGTTATTATTACTAATATATATTTATGGTATTTTAACTCTTGAACAGGCCCTCAAATTGTCTATGTGATCAAAACGTCGCAGTTTCATTAAGCTTTTTTTATTATTGTCTCTACATTCATCGGAATACTATTAATAACTAAGTAATAAGGGGGTTTTGTATGAATACAATTTAAGGGAATTATTTATACAACTAAATCTTATTCGTGACTATAAGAAGGAATACATTAAATGTAATACTATGTGTAGTTATACAGTTAAATCCTTTTCGTCTGTATTATTCAAGATTAAACTGGACAGATTGAATTGTTATTCTAAAGACTTTTTTTGCTATATCCTCAGCCTAAACTGTAATCATGGCAATGAAATGTAAACAGCTGATAAACGTTCAGGCTAACAGTTTCACTTTAAAATATTTCCTGCTGACAAAAAAAGTGTAAGATTTATTAAAACATTACCATAACACTAGTTTGTTTTTATATTATTTCTGATTTATAAAGTATTATTTTTTTCTTATTATTAGTCTACTCAGGTTACCGAATAGAAGTTTGTACAAATAAGTTAGCTTTTTTAACACTGTTAGCTAAATAATGTAGTTTTAACTACAATAGAAAATAAATTAAACGAACTTAAACCTATAAGCATGATAGTAATTCGTTTAAAGCTTTATCCTTTATAAACATTTCATTCTGAATATAATGTGGGTAAATAAAAATTTCGAAAACCATAAACAGTTCGTGCAAAAATAAAACTAATAATATAAATAAAAAAATAGGAAATTTAACAATACAACAGGGAAAAATAAACCGAAGGAACTTGTCGTAAATTTTACCCAAATTTAATTAATATAACTGATATATATATATTATTAAATAACTTCAAAAAGTTCATAACCAAGATACATTTTATTCAACATTTATAATTATGCTGAAGCTTTTCGCCGGATTGTAGTTCCAGCATTCTCAAAGACTATCCTTCAGCATAATCAAAGAGTAGTCTTTGAGAATGCTGGAACTATAATCCGGCGAAAAGCTTCAGCATAATTATAAATGTTGAATAAAATGTATCTTGATTATGAACTTTTTGATGTTATTTAATAATTATAACAAATCAAGAAAAAATAATCATCTTTATTATAATATATATATATATATATATATATATATATATATATATATATATATATGCTTTACTGAAAATGAAGAAATTAAATTAGAAGACATGAATATATTTAATATTAAGAAAAATTTAATAAGGATATAGGCAACATTAATATAGACACACAAACTGCTATAATTAAATTAAAAGAAAATGATCAGGAAAAAGTAAGAATTAAGGCAGCCAATGAAATAAATTATTACAAAAACATAAGAAATTAAAAATAAAAATTATCAAAACAAAATTAATATATACACTTTTATAACCTAAAACAAAAATTATAAATAATAATTTATGTACAATAAAATCTAACAATAGTATTGTTATGTTTGTGATAAATAAACACGAATACATAAACAAAAATGAAAAATATATTACTATTAACATGTATATTGAACTAAAAAAAGATCCAACTTATAAATACCATAATGAATTAAAAATTATTATAGAAAACACATATGCAATAATTATTCCGACAATAAATAACGATATTAAAAATAATAACCTGAAAATAACTATACTGTAAACATTAGATAAAAAATACATTTTTGTATTAATAAAAGTTATTAAAAGTATATTAAATCAAAATTACTTGTATTTCAACAAAATATAAAGACAAGGAGATGGTTTAGTAAAGGGTTCACCTCTGTCATGTATCATGTTAGAAATATTTTTACAATATATGGAAGAAAAAATAATTATAAATATTTTTAAAAACAAACAAAATGCGATTATGGTACAGATTTGTAGTTGATGGTTTAAATATTTCCACAAACAACGCTATAAATCTAAACCTAATAATTAGCGACATAAATAATATAAGCAAAAAATACATTTTACATATTAAATTTAAAAAAAAACCTAATGCAATAAATTTTTTAGATATCGCTTTTTCTAAGGAAAATAGTAAAGTTAATTTTGCAATTCACAGAAAGACTACGCAGACATAAAAAATAATTCCTTATTACTCAAATGATCCATATAATCAAAAACATGGAACTTTTGTATAGCTTACTATAATGAATATATACAATTCCGATAAATGATATAAATAAGTTGAAAGAATTAAATATTATATACCAAATATCAATATAAAATCGATGTAAAATTAATAATTAAATTAAAAAATTAGAAAATAATGTTAAAAAAATAACTACAAATATTAATAAGGAAACTATATGGTATAAATTCATATTCACGGAGTATTAAATTAAACCTTTTATAAAATTAATTAAATGCACTATTATTAAACTAGTTTATTATACAAACAATAAAGTAAGTAATATAATAAATTAAAACAGTTGGATATAACCAGTATTTATAGTATAAAATGTACAATTAGCAAAAAATACTATGTAGGACAAACTAAAAATAAAATAAAAGTATAAAGGACATTTAAATGAACATGAAACACCAAATATATATAAATCAAATTCAACAACACATTGTATAAATAATAAACACGTTTTCCCAGAATACCTAATATAAAGTTAATTAAACATGCTCAAAACTGTTTAAGAATGAATATCATTGAGAATTTAGAAATATATAAATATAATTATAAAAATTCACTTATTGAGGATCAAGTATAAATAAAGTCTAAACATAATACTATTTTTAGCGTATTCAATTTTAAGATTGAAAGACTAAAGTAAATAGAGATTAATAAAGATTATTTAATCAAGCAGATAAGAGAAGAATAACTATTATTTTAAGCTAAGTACGATTGTATGAACAGTCCAGATGTAGTCATAGAACTATAACGTACTTTGAAAATATTGATAATGCTGATACTGACATTCAGGGAAAGCTTCAATGTATGAAGAAAAATAAATAAAAATTCTCGGTAATGAAAGTGTCATTTAAATAAATAAATATATATATATATATATATATATATATATATATATAGGCCTATATACCAAAATATAAACATATTTATAATTATAATATAAATAATTAAAAAATATATATTATATAAATTTCACTCAACTAAACAATATTGTTGGTTTTGTTATAGTGTATATAAACTATGTTTATTATATAATTTTCCACTAACTAATTACTATTTAATACAAACAGTGACGACTAAACCGCATGTCTATATTGAAGTAAATATAGCTTTAATTTTTCGAAAGGTTTCAACAGAGTTTATAACACATTTATTTGCAATTCTGAAGCATTATTTTCTTTGTTTTAAAATTTAGTTCATCCTCTCACTGTAAAATAGTTAGGGCCTATATATTAAAATGTATTGTTATATTGTAATGTATATACTAAAACATGTATTCTTTATATTTGTAGAATGAATTTTGGTTAAATGAAATTGTTGTTTTGTTTATTAACAAGTATAGTAGTCATAGTGTAACATTCTAAAGCATTTGAGAAATGTATTATTAATAATATGAACCCTATATAGTACGTTCATGTTTAGTGAGGCAATACTCACTGTACGCACAGCCTGGCATAACAAATTTTAAACCGTATTGGAGACATAGGAAAACAATGTTTACCGGTCAACAAAGAATACATAACATATTAGAAATTTTGTAGCTTGATACAATTTTGAGTTTAACTTCTACGTAACGTTAGCGTGAAAATAAAATAAATATTAGCTTAGTTTCGTGGCATTTAAATAATGTTAAGAATAGCCAAAGTTTAAACTGTTGGAGAAATCTAGTCTGATGAGACATTAATCGTTACACGATGGTTCAAAGGAAAATATAAAACAATCACAAAAATAACCAACTTCTAGAACAAAAACAAAAATAACCATTTTTGAATTCCATTTAAGAATTCTATAGTACCTATAGGGCCTATTTTGGTACTATAATGTGTTCAACTTGTGTAGAAAAAACGTAGAAAAAAGTTATCCGTATTCTCAAAGCAAGGAGATTTTTGAAACAAAAGACTAAAGAAGTTTTATTTGAAGCATCCAGTTATATAGATTGTTAAAATACGTTAGTACGGTTTAAAATTAAGTTTCTTATAGTTTTGTCAGATATTTTTCTGTTTGTACTTACGTTTTTGGTAAATTATTACAATGATTTCATAGATGTTGGCTCAGGTGGCCTCCATGAAAAATAACTAATCGAGTCCAACCCTATTTTTATGATATAGTTAAAACATAATAAAATTAATTAATAGGTTTTAAAACGTAATAGAAACAAGTTAGGTTTTTTCATTAACTGTAGTTCATTGTGATATTGGACTTTTGACGTCTAACTAAACGGAAGCCAAATTGTTTACCGCACAATATAATTACATTGCGTCACACAAAGTTACTTCCAAGGCAAAAGCATTTATTGTTTGCACAAATTGTAAACTGCTATTAAAACAAAATTATAGTTGACGTCAGCGCTGTTTATGCCATAATCGGTAACAAAGTAATTGCTTGTTGGCGAAAAACCATTATGTTGATATATTTTGTTGTTTACGAACAATTATAGTCAATAAAATTTGAAGTAATCTTTAATATCGTTTAAATAATTTTCTTATTTCCGATTACATCTTAATTGTTATTTTGGACTTGTCGACCCAGTAACTTACAATACTATATAAACCTGGACTTAAGATTTTTAAATTACATTTTGTGATATTTGTATATTCTACATCTGAGTACACCCAACATGACCACCAAAAAATTAAATAAAGTTCGACCGGAAAAACGGTGGAAAAGTCTTGTCCCGGAGGTGGAGATCAATTGGCCAGAACTTCCCTCGATATGTTATCCTTTAGCATTCAGAATGAATACTTGTCATGACTTCATGTCCTGCTACGTACCTCCACCGCATCCATGAGCTGCCGACTTCGGAGGGTCTGCTATGTCATGATGAAGTCATGAATACCGAACTCCTTCAGTAGTGCAAAGCCCAGAACTGGGCCCAGGATTACTACAATCCCATCTTCAAGGAATCCCGTCTCTACTGGTCAGTGCGTTGTCAAATGACTCAAATGTGAAGGGTGTGAGTTGGCTAGTAGGTAAGTACGATTATATTGTATATTTCTGTGAATTTGTAAAATAAGCTAGTGGTTTTAAATATGTGAATTTAATTGACGTTGACCCAAAGATAATTTTACTAATACATTTGAACATATGTTAAGTTTACTTGACTATTTTAGCATTTACATTTTTGTTATTCAGAACAACCGTTTCTCTATGTCAACTCAGACAGTTACACTATTACTGAGTATAATAAAGTACAGTGCTAATATAGGCATATACGTGTAACAACAGCATATGTTGAAATATTTTAGTGAAAAACTAGACTCAAATGAAAATATAATCAAAACATATTACATTTTCGTTTTTGAAGAGAATTTTTAATTTTTAAATCGGACAATGTTTTGAAAATAATAAATTTAGTTCGAATTGATGTTCAATGTCAAAAAACCATCTACACTAATTGTCTAGTACGGATAATGTACCAAATCTTATTTATTGTACAAAACTTCACTTTTGATTGCTATCGTGGAGAGGTAAGGAAAACTAGTTAACTAACTTTGGGCTCTTTCATTCGGGGAGATTTAGTTTGTCCGCGTATTTTTCGTAAGGGACAAGAAATCTGAGGAGTAAAATTTTTACATTTTCATATAGTGACTAAAATAGTGGCTTGATATATAACAGGTCATGATTAATTGACGCTTTAACATAGTACCGTTGGGTTAAATAGGAATAAGGAGTCGCAATGATTAACTTTACCTTATCACTTACGTAATACTTCAAGTGCAGTTTTACGATTTGCAATGGGTCATATTTAGATAGATTTTATCTAACGTCCTATTATTGTAGTCTTTATAACTTCCAGTGTTGTTTATTTTAATTTTTCAGCCAATTAGAACCGTTTTAAACAAATTTTCCTATTTTAGTTTTTTAAAGTGTCAATAGAAAAATATTTGTGTATTATAAACTACATTGAAGCGATTTCGGAAATATTTTATGAAAACGTTCTATAGTAAAAATTAGAAATTGAGATCGACAACACTATGGTGTAATACTCGGTAAAACCTAAACTTTAATGAACAACCTGCACTCAGGTTAGCAAAAAGTTTTAAAATAAACTTGGATTAGTTATAGTGAAATAATTACCTGCCATAAAGCTGGTCAAGTAAAGTTTCAATTGAATTCCCTTTCTAAGCAAGTACAACGCATATACATATACGTTTCAGGTGATTATATATATAATTAATGCACTTTTGGGCACGAAATAGGCTACAGTTACTTTCGTCCTGGAGTAATAATACTATGAGAAAACACATTTTCCATTTAATGAAATGTTTTTACTCATTCTGGTACTCACAATTGGATATGCAACATTAAATAGGACGTGTATAACACCTATATGCATAAGGCTTATCAATAACAAAAGGGATATATAGCTCCTAGTTGTCTTATTTTTCAATAATAAAACCTAACCCAAGAGTGATATATCAGCAAATAATTTACATTTGAGTAAATTCTTCTATCTTTCCTAAGATTAAAATATTTTCCTTTATTGGCGCGTTTCATTATAAATCTTTTTTTTTAAACTGAGGTACTGCTTAGGTTTTGAGAATGGAGTTATTCCGAAACGAGTCAAGGAAAAAACAAGAAATGCAGAAATATAAACTCAAATCTAAATACATAATTGTAACGGAATTGACCATGAGTATATTAATCATTAATACAACTTATATCATCATTTTCGCACATAGGATTATCTTTATTATTTGTTTTTTTTAATATACATTTTTTATATAAAATCTAATTATTTTTCATTGAAAGTAACAAGCTGATGATTGAGAGTATTTCAGTTTCTCTCCGTATATATATATATATATATATATATATATATATATATATATATATATATATATATATATTAAAACAACATAGGTTATTCAAATACAAGAATATTATTAATTTATATATAAAGCTTTTCGTTGGTCTTTTCATGACCTTGTGATATGCTACTAAAAATACAGTCGGCAATTCTAGCTCTTTACCATAAACTAAAGATCTAATAATGATTGTGTAGTCTAGTACTTAAATAGTGTTCATTGATTGAATGAAATAAGCTGCTTTCACTAGAACATAGATTTATTTATATACTGCTGCAAAATCAATGTCAACTAGAGGTAACTCTCTGGCACCCATGAGAAATACAGGAGAGAGTAACGTGAGTTCAGTGGCATAATTTTAACATGCATTACTTGCAGTAATTTAGTGATAGAATCATCGAAATTTAAACCATAAATTTAAAATAAAAAAAAAACATTATAAAAGTGTTCTACGACGTAGCTCTATTGCAGTTGTTATAAAATTAAATATAAATATGATTTAGAATGAATTAGTAAAATTATCATTAGTGGAATAAGTTAGTTATTAGATTTATATTACATACCTACATACATTCTTACACACACGCGCGCGCACACACACACACACACACACACACAAACACACACACATACACACAAGGGACTCAAGGGATAAATAATATATATAATTTTCAAAGTCACAGAGCTGATGCATCGTTTGTATTGAGAAAACAATAATTTTATATTTTACAAATATTAAATTCATTATTTATAAATAAAACTCGTTGATATTTAAAGACGTGAAGCAAATGTTATACAAATTTAAAACCTCTATCACCCCTCTCGTGGCTCAAAACCATAATAATTTTATTACCCACTTATCATTGTTATTACATACCATCTAATTGCATTTTAATTTCGACCCATTTCAGGCACCTGTTATATTTTGATTATGACTTTTGTTTCTCGGTTTACGAGTTTCCAGAGCTGTACTTTGTTATTTTTTCATGTTTTGAGCAGCAACTGAATTCAATGGAGCAACCTTTATGTTCAACGGTGTGTTCATTTTATTTTCGATATACTAATGTATTTATAAATTGAAATACGTATAATTCACTAAAACATTTCTTATGTCCAGGCAATCAGTATAAATGTTAAATCTATTCTCATGTAAAGTCCTGATCCGTATGTGGGAAATATATTGCTTTGAAATTGAAGACTTGTATTTAAAAACACACCCCGTTTTTACCTTTACTATTTATTCACCAGGATAATACTTTGACCTTAATGTGTAATATATCATTAGACGTAACTTTAAAATTTGAAATGGTTTTTTAGTCATTTGTTTATCTTTCAAAAAAATATTTTGAAGTAAAAGAAAAATGTTTTTGAAACTGTTTCACCTAAATATTTAAATTGAATATAAATATGTTATTGTGGTTGGTATAGCAAGTAACAAAAACGGCAGGATAAAATTGTTCTTGTTTATTGTTTGTTAGTTTAATTGTAGCACTCTCCACAGTAGCTGAAATTGCTTTGAGTTTAGGAGGGGAAGCGAGTTTTCTATTTAATTGCGTTTTTTATAGGGGACTCAATATTATCATTTCGGTTTCTACTATAAATGTGGTTTGATATTACCTTATAATAAATTGTAACATTTAATAATAGGGAATACAAAACTATCATAATGTCTTTATTTATTCACATCGGTTTTGATGATAAGTGAATGGTTCCTTGTGGATATAAGTTTGTAGGCTTTGCAAAATGTAAATTACAAGTAATTTTCCTTTAGTTTATAAATCAACATTGGTTTATTTTATTGCATTTTATGTTTTTAGATCCTTGTTGCTGTGTAATGTTTAAAAAAACGTCCTTCATTAAATAATATGTTTTTATTGGGTCATTTTTCTCTTATGTTCTTAAACGCGAAAGACACTTTACCCATATTATATAACATCTTATCATGTCAGAATGGTATAGATGCTATTTTAGAACCGGTTTGAAACTTAATAGTTATATTTTACAATCATTTATTGGTCCTATGTCATCTTTTTCGGAAATAAAATTAAATATTTTTGAAGCGATAAAATAGAGTAATTTATTTAAATAGTTACTAAACAGTATTGAAATATTTTAGAATAATACTGATATTATTGATACATTGCTTTTTTAATTTTATTTTCATCCTAGTCACACGTTGTAGAAGTAGCTATGGCGTGAATATATATGAGGTTTGGAGACATTTTACAATTATATATGTATATATATATATATATATATATATATATATATATATATATATATATATATATATATATGTGTGTGTGTGTGTGTGTGTGTGTGGGTGTGTGTGTGTGTGGGTGTGTGTGTGTGTGTGTGTGTGTTGCAACGGGCTAAAATGTCACTGAATTTTGTGTTATAAAAATTGCAAACTAAATTATGTTCAGTTTTGTCTTAACGTTTTAAAAGGAGAAAGTAACATTTTGGAAAACGGATCCTTTCAAGTAATTTTAAATCATAAAAAAGGTTTAAATACATTTCATGTATCGAAATAGGCTATGTTAGAGATAAAGACTGTGAAAAATATTAGTTGTTCTCATGTGGTTTTAGAATTAGTTGTTGTAGAGTTTTAAGAAAAATATAAAATATTTCAAAATATTTGTTAGAAAGAATTCGGTTTTTACAATGTCTGATATTTATTTTTATATGAGACCAAAGTCAAATATTAAGAAATTTCATGGTACAATGAAAGGGTTATTTAAATAATTTAAATTTAAATGTAGTCTGGGAAAACAAAGTAAAATATTGTAGAGAAAATAAGTTTCATATTGAACATACAATTAAAATAAAAAATTTCGAGTTGTTAAATAATAACAAAGAAACACAATATCAAGAGTACAGTGGTACCATATATTACAATTAAAATATTGAAAATAACCCCAATACCACAAAAACAACAAATAAAACAAGTTACTTAAGATTAAAACCTTATGTACATTTCGATGACCATGTCATCATCATCAGAGGATCTTATGATAAGACCCTCTGATGATGATGACATGGTCATCGAAATGTATATAATGGTTTAATCTTAAGTAACTTGTTTTATTTGTTATTTTTGATTATTTTTTGGTATTGGGGTTCTTTCCAATATTTTAATTGTAATAAAAATGAAAGATTTTAATGTGATTTTAAACTGAAATTAAATTTAGAGTAATTTTTGTAAGAGAATGAATATGAGAGGTGATATAAAAATGTATGTGTTTACAAAAAAGGTTAGAAATTTTATATTTAAAGGTTAAAGATTTTTTTCAAGAATTTAAGAAGAGTTAAATATGGAAAACAATTACAATCTGAGCTGTAGTAAAAATTAAATTAAAAAAAATGAAACCAAGGTTTTTTTAACTTTCAAACAAAATACTGATTATTATTATTGAAACAAATCTCTTAAACATTCCTAAACCAGATGGGCAGTTAGCCATATATGTCTTCAAATGAACTTATTCACTATGAGCGGATACCCAAAAGGTTACATTTCAGCGAGATAGGTTTTTAAACAAAGTCCGGTGATGGGTTCTCTGGCAGATTTTGGCGAGCATTGCACAGGGTACTGGCCTTCGGCCGAAAAGGCTCATTTCAAAATGTTTACCTAGTAGCGGAAAGAAGGGCTGGCGGCGGTGCTTGGCATAAGGGCTTTGGGCGATACGTCATTGGGCCGGTCTGTTGCAAAAGTAAAATGAAACAAAAAAAAATTTGTGCGTGATTTACAAGTCAAAGAAAATTGGAACCATACGGGTTAGATTGCTAGACTTACTCGTAAAACAACATCGGTCTCTAAAATAACAAATTCTAGGAATGGCTAAATTTGACCTAGGATGTGTAAGAAATATATAATAAAGGGTTAACAGGCTCAAACAATTTTAAATTTATCACTTAAATACTTTCAATTTTGTATAACAAAATATATACCTCTCTCAGGAAAAACGTGAAACAATATTGAACAATTATATTCTAACAATAAGTATAAGCTATTGTAAAATTTATTTATTACATTGCTTCCCCTTAAGACAGTTGTATGACTTATAATGCTGTTGAAAATAATAATTTGATTTTAAGATTTATCCTATTTAGTATTTTTTGACTCGACATTTGATCCTAATTTAAATATATAAAACCTCCTAAACATAAGTAAAATGTTTTATATAAATCCTTATGTACATATCAGATGTATGGCAATAATCTTAAGAAGAAATTATAACAAAATAACTACATTTTAACTAAGTTACATTTTATATATAGACATCGGTAACTGCCCTGTTAATTAGGAGTTATTGTTGTAATACAATTCTCTGAAGATGACTGCTTTGCAAATGAAATGTACATAATATATTAAATAAAATAGGTTTTGTTTATTTAAATTAAAACGTTACGAAATGGCTTAACGTAGTTATGGTTTTCCATACCTTTATGCCTCTAAGTATGAATTTATAAAACCCTAACTATAGCGTTACAGATAGGAAAGATTTTGCAATGTAGCTGACATCAGTTTCCCGTAGCGAATAAACAGTTTATTAAAACTGTTTAAACGTTATTCTAGTTTATTTTAATACTCTACTTACTTAGTTCTGCTAAAAAGTAGACATAATCAATTGGGTTTTAAATTTACGAGACTCCACCGTACTTGGGAAAGCAAGTAGAAACATATGGTTTCATTGTAGCATTTAAGCATCGTATGTCTCTTCACAAAACATATCCAAGTAGGTTTAAACCAATTTGGTACTAAGAACAACACAGTTGTAAGAGATCCGAGATGGTTTACATTGTATTTTATAAAGTTTGCACAGTACTTTAATTTTCAATTTACTAAGCTATACATTGACAAGAGGGTATGTACAGATAAAATGTTGTAAAATGTTTAATTTTCTTCAACCCATTATATTGAGATTCCTTTCATTGTTATGATAAAGGAAATTTAATCTAATAATAAATAAAATATAAGTGTAGTTTTATTATTACAAAAATATAGGTATTGCTCATTTCAATTCAGAAACAAGTTAATTATATTTGTTGCAATAAATTCTGATGATGAGTTTAGTCGTCAAAAAACTAAAAGAAGCTAATATTTTTTATTTAAATTATATTAACCCAGCCTCTTCAATATCAGTTTAGAAGCGAATAGCTAGAACAAAATATTTGATGAATTAAAATTATACATCAATAAAAAATTGAAGTGATATATTATATAATAAAACAAAAATATGTGGAATTAATTAAAATGTAAATTATAAGGAAACACTTAGCTTAGGATTAACCCTGAACATTCATACATGTTACTTACAAACAATTCAATATTTATGCCCGAAAAGGGAAAATGGAATGGAGTGATGAAGTGCAAAAGATTTCGTAATTAATCAAAGTTCTAATTACTTTAGGCAGAACTGAGAAACAACATTTCTTGGGCACTTAATTCTTAGAAGATGATAATATTTATACTTTTCCCTCTTTGTTACCATTAATGCATAAATTCTTACATAAAGTAGAAAATATATTTCCTTTGATGCTGCAGTTACACTTTTAAAAATATATTGAAGGAATGTTTAAAATAAGTAAAAAAATTGGCTTTTTAGTGGTATTTTTATTGTTCTCATTAGATGGAAATTTATAGGAGATAAATGTACAATAAAATCAATAATTTATCTAGTATCATAATTTACCTGATGATTAAAGATCGTCGAAAAGATTATTATTCTAAAACACTTCTGAAAACAGTCTATTAAAATTATTTTTAAGGTAAGTCGTAAGTGCTTACACGGTAACAGTTTTACTAATTAATATATTCATTGCTTCATAATTACCAAAATAATTGATGAAAAAATATTAATTTTAAATATTTAAAATTTATTAAATTGATATTTATTATATTATGAAGAATATTGTATTTATAATCATATTTTAATGACGTTTTAATTATAAAATTAGCAATAATAATACTAATTTTAATCATGATGATGATGATCATAATATAATATATTATAAATATATCTATATTTCTGTTCAATTAGATAATACTTGTCTAATCCTATAACGTTATACTTCACTATGTAAACAGTTATGGTAGAGATGAAAACAATACTGAATAATAGTAGATCTGGCGGTCTACTCAGAGCATAACTTACTTTACTTTGTAAATTATATTTTAAGCTTTACTTTAGGGAATCATATTAACTTTACTATCACGCCTTCCTTATGTTTCCCTTGAATAGACTACTGCATTACGACTTCATGATATCTTTATCTATATATTATTATTTTTTAATAAATGTTTATATAAATGCATAAAGAAGTCTTTAGCTGTAAGAGAAATGGATTTAATTGATGTTTTTGATTACCACATGTCTAGTCGCATGGAATTGTGTAAAAACGGTTACAGTAAGAACACACACACACACACACACACACACACACACACACACAAAACACACACACATATATATATATATATATATATATATATATATATATATATATATATATATATATATATATATATATATATATATAAATATATTCTGCTACACATTTGAAATTCTATTCTGAATACCTATTCAAATGTTTCGTGTAGGAAACGAGTAAAACTAACGGTTATTCTTCTCATCTGTATTTCTTTATCTGACAGTGAAGTTAAACATTTTATTATAGAAGTTAAAGATTTGTATAAAGAATGAGTTTACAAAGCTTTAATTTATTGTTGTAAAGATATAATAAGAAGACTATTAATTCGGAAACATCAGTCTAAAAAACAAATACGTAATTGTACAAATACAACAATAAATTAAATCTATTTTAGCCAAAGCCCGATAATAGTGGTGGATGTCCTAAATCAATATAATGCTTCAACCACTGTTTGTAAGGTAAGTGTGAAACCTCTTTCTATGTTTATTTAGCTCCCAATCAATCCGACGTTTCTGTTTATGTAGGTTGTTTCCCTCTCAATATACTGGTATGTTGAGGTTTAATTAATTTACTTAGAATCGTGTGCTTTTCTAATTGAAAATATAAAAGTAATATAATATATGAAAGTAATAACCTAATTCATCAGTGTCTTTAAAAATATATATATATATATATATATATATATATATATATATATATATATATATATATATATATAAGAAATGTATTAAATATGGTGATATGTTTTTTTGTAATATAGTTAATAAATTTAAAATATTTGAAAAACAAGAATACTTTTCATGAATATATTTATTCAAAGCTTTTCGCCGATTAAATAGTGTCAGCATCTTCAGGAAAATAATTATCTAATAAAACATTTTTACAAAATTAAATCTTATGTACTTCAAAGAATCATATGTTTATAAGTATTGCACTATATGTAAATTTTTCTATAACATCAATGACTTTATAAATAGTTTGGTGCTTTGATCTCACTTGAATTTGTTCATCAATTAATTTGTCTTTAACATTATGCTTATAAATTTCCAATGTTTCAAATATATTCATTTTCAATCCTTTATTTAATTCTTTTATTAATTTCATATTTTCTATTTCCGGAAACTCATGTCCATTATTAATACAATGCGTAGCTAAATTTGATTTGTAAATGTTTGGTTTGATATAAGGGTTTAAATGTTCTTTGTATCTTTCTTTTAATTTCTTTTTTGTTTTTCCTACATATAATTTATTACAAGTTTGACATTTTATATTATATACTCCATTTCTTTCGTGCATATTATATAGATTGTTGTTATTGTTTACTAAATTTTTAATTTTATTATCAATTTTTATATGTAATTTGTAAATTTGTTTCTTTAAATAATCTTGTAATATTATTTATTTCATTACCAGTAATTTTTTTTTTTTGTTTTGTTTTATTAGGTACAAAGTTATTTTCGAGTTTCTTTTTTCTTATTATATTTCACTGGTAATTAAATAAATAAAATTACAAGATTATTTAAAGAAACAAATTTACAAATTACATATGAAACTGATAATAAAATTAAAAATTTAATTATCAATAACAAAACTCAAAATAATATGCACGAAAGAAATGGAGTATATATTATAAAATGTCAAACTTGTAATAAACTATATGTAGGGCCAACAAAAAAGAAATTAAAAGAAAGATACAAAGAACATTTAAACGCTTATATCAAACCAAACATATACAAATAAATTTAGCTACGCATTGTATTAATAATGGACATGAGTTTCCGGAAATAGAAAATATAAAATTAATAAAAGAATTAAATAAAGGATTGAAAATGAATATATTTGAAACATTGGAAATTTATAAGCATAAAGTTAAAGACAAATTAATTGATGAAAAAGTTCAAGTGAGATCAAGGCACCAAACTATTTATAAAGTCATTGATGTTTTAGAAAATGTACATAAAGTGCCATACTTATAAACATATGATTCTTTGTAGTACATATGATTTAATTTTGTAAAAATGTTTTATTAGATAATCATTATCCTTAAGATGCTGATACTATTTAATCGGCGAAAAGCTTTGAATAAATATATTCATTAAAAGTATTCTTGTTTTTGAAATATTTTAAATTTATTAGTAGAGAGGGCTTTAGTTGGGACGGAGCGCTTGGGCGGGAGCCAATAGGAAAGCCAGATTTGCTACCCCCACCCCTTTCAAAGATGGCAGCGCCCATATGGCTGGAACAAGATGGCGGCGCCCATAATCGCGGGAACAAGATGTATCTCGCTCTAGTGTCCTAACCTAAGAAAAAGTTGTGTATGTTGGTTCGATGGGGAAGTGAGGTCGCCCTAAGGGTTGTTTTAAATAATATATAAAATTGCCTAAAAACGAACGGTTAGATCAAACGATCAACGTTTCAACTAAACAACTGTCTTACGCTAAGTTTAACCGACCAACATACGCGAAGTTCAAACGAACAAAATTTACACCAATTTCAAATAGTCAACAGTCTGTGCGGGGAATCGCCCTATCACATTGCAGGTGCTCGGTTGGCTTACGCCTGACGGACACGCAACACAAGGACGCGTTGCTGCAGGCGCACCCGCAGGAGAGAGATGTAAGAGTATGAATATCAGTACACCAAACTCTATTTCTGTTTACAGGTGTACCGTATAACAAGGTTGATTCTCTGTAATGCCTAACGTTGTGTGTGTAGCAAATATACAAGTTTATTGTTATCTAGATACTTGCATTCCTAACCGTTATGTGTAGAGGTGAAATAGTAATAACCCCAATATCTCTTAGCATAAGGTTAGTCTCGGAGCTCCTGCATGCTCTGTCGTGGGTATCTCCTAGCTTTTATAAAGGGAAAAACAACGAAAAAGCCACAAGCTGTACCTGCTCAGACCTACACATCTCTACGGAAAAAGGGGTTGCAATACACCCCTCAGAGGCACGGACTCCGGATACCTCCCCTACATAAAAAAAAGACTGACTTCCTTGTATCATTTTAACCTCAACTAACTAAACCGATGACCTCAAAACCGTCACGATCAATGTTATCTCGTATGGAGTAGTCGTCAAAAAGAAAGTGCACCCCTCCGCTTCCTCTACCCTTAAGATATCGATATTGCAACGATATCTGGAAAATTCTTGACAGGCTCCGTCAGATTTCATGCTAAAATACATACCGCATTGATTGCCCGAGCCATTTGAGCCACCGCTCGGCCGGAGGCATCGCCTACTGGTTCACAGAAGGCTAGTACATCAATTCACCCCAACACCAACATTGAACACACCGATGTTCAGGTACACTACGAGGGTCTCAACTTTTATATATTCTCCGCTTATCTACAACCTTGTAGTAGGCTATCCAGCTCTGACCCCATCATTCTCATGGAAGAGCTCTTAATTTCAAACAGACGATATAGAGCTCTACTGTCTCCAAACCACACGGCAATGATCTCCATAGTTACCTTACCAATAAGCCAGGCGTCAAAAAAACCGGAACCAGCTGACCACATATTACCCATACAATGCGTACAGGCGTCTAACGTTCCACCCCCACAGCTATAATGCTTAGGAAGACCAATTGGGAACGCTTCAACGAGTGCCTTCTACAAACATCACGGCAACCCGACTGACAGCTACGAGGATGTTGACCATGAGGTCGACAAAATACAGACAGTCCTCTAACATGTAGTCAAGAACAGCTCCTACACCATTGATGATAGAAAGACTGACCTTTCACGCCACATCCTCGCCTAGCTGACAAAGAAACGCCCATGGTCCCGACAATGTATCCGTGCAACCTCTACCAACAGGAACCTAAACGCCTAGACAAAATTAGTCAAGACACTAAAAGTAACTCATGCCGAGGAAGAATGTTTCCTATCCTCAGTAAACATAGAAAATGGTTCTCTATGGAAACTAAATCGCAAGGTACCAAAATGCCACGTAACACACCCCAGACCTGGCTTGAGGTCTGAGTGACCTAGGGCTCAGCTATAGGGTGTTACTGTACTTTGTGTCTACCAATGTCTGACTGACTGCGACTCCTCACAGGTATCAGGATCACACCGTCATGTGTTCGACGCGCTCTGGATCTATATAGATGTGAAAACCTCAGAGAAAGGACGGTCGTAAGACGGTATCGGCATCTTCCGCAGTATTTCAGACCCTTAAATACCGTATGCGTTACTTATCGGTGATAAACCTTTATTTTCCCATCTGACTGAAGATAATAATGTTATCGTATCCGATATAAGATAATATGTGTTTACTTAATATCAATCGTACTTCTGGGAGAAATTGTTATAACGTGAGCGACCTATGGCAAGATTTAGGAGTTATAGACATGAGATGAGACTCGTGTCCGCCTCAAATAGAAAGATTATAATCCGTTTTTAATATGCCATTGGTTTATCAGTGACAGTTAATTTCAGTGACAGAGGTAAATTCCAGACACTGTATAACTTGCCGGTAGTACATTTTAGGATCCCTGTTTATATGAATTATTTATTATTCTGAAAAGAAGATAAAGCTGGAAAGCTAGAGTAATTATTATGTCTGAATATTATTACTCTATAATATAATACGTAATTATCTTTGAAATAACAATCTTGTAATGTAGAATATAATTTTGAGCTGCGTTAGAAGGAGAATTTATGTTTTTAAATTATTTATAACAGAGTTTAAATTGTACAAGAGTTTAGACTTATAGAAACCACAGCTGTAGAATGATATCTACGTGATAAGGAAGCTTCCGGCCTGTGTGGAATATTTCATTATTCAATCTAAATGGGTAAAGGAGGATTAGAACATGGGCGGTGTGACGTCACCGCGCCTGTGACATTCAGTGCATTGGTTCAGTTGTGCAGTTGTATTCATTCTGGATAACATGTAAGTACTAATATAGTAACAACTCAAACATTACAATCATAAAGAGAAAAGATTTAATATTAACGACACTCTTTCATTATCAAACTAACACCGCATTATTCGTTAAAGAGCTAAAATAATCTCCTAATATTAAATTAATTATTTGTATCTTTGAAAAACAACGACAAGTTTTTACAGCTAATAAATCATACGTACTACAACTCAACCATATGTTAATTGGTATTATTATTATTTTAAATATGCGTTTCTCTTAGTAACGTCTGCATTAAACGTTTGTAATATTAAATAAAGCGGTACAACCTGACGGTCCAAACACAAACAAATCTTATAAATACATACATGCGACTATACATACAGACGGCTACCTATACTGATGACAAATATACAGGTGACAACACTAAAAGATGCATACGTATACAGGAGTCTGTGTATAAATGTGGCTAAATATATAGGTGACTACATGTACAGGTGAGTAACTTGAATAGGTGACCAATCAATAAAACTGATAAACCTATATTGATATCATAAATTTGATGAACTCATATAGGTGACTCATTATAAAAGTTACTGATATATAGAGATGCCTGCCTATAGAGGTCTCTCCTTATACAGGTGACTACGTATGTGGGCGATATCGTATACAGGTAACTACGTATATATTTGACCAATAGGTGACAGCGTTTACAGTGTTCTACGTATACAGCCGAAATATGCAAGGGGTTACGTATATATGTAACTGAGTATAAAGGTGACTACATGTACAGGTAACTAACTGTATAGGTGACCAATCAATAAAACTTTTAAACCTATATTGATATCATAAACCTGATGAACTCATATAGGTGACTCATTATAGAAGTGACTAATATATATAGATGCCTGCGTATACAGGTGACTACGTATACAAATCACTGCTTTATACAATTATTTCCACTTTTGACTAATTCTTAATGTTATGACTAATGTTAAAATAAGTATAGGCGGCCCACCTATACAGGTAATAGTACTCATAAAACCGTTAAACTTATATTGGTGCCATAAATGTACAGGTGACTAATGTAGAAGTAGCCAATGTATGCAGATGATTACGTTTACAGATGACAACGTGAACAGATCGTTATATTTACAGGGGATTAGGAATACATGTGACTACGAATAGAAGGGACTACGTATGGAAATAACTGCTTTATACAATTATTTACGCTTTTACAAATTTGTTTACTTTGACTACGTACAGTTAGTTACGGTGCCACTAGGTTAGTGTATCAATCACGGAAATAATTTTGACCAAATTCAACGTGCTCGAGCTCTTTGTCTATAGCTAAAAAGATAGCATTTCCTAACATTTTTAACCCATTACTTCAATGTTTGTAGCGAGATCCTTATAGAAAAAGTGACCCATATTATGTTGGAAGTAAGGTTTTACGTAAATGTGCACTATTTATTTTGTTAACCACTCTACCTAATTCTATATTAAACCATACCGTCACATTTTGTACTTGTTTAAGACTAGAAAATAAGCAATACGATATAGGTTGAGACCTGACCTAGATAGTGAAAATGAGCCAGCACATGAATATTACGTTATAACAAAAATCTTTTTATAGGGTAAACAAAGTAGTTTAGCATTTTAACTGCTATCTATGACATTGGGTACGTCCTGATTTTGAATATTTTACGTCTAGAAAGATCAGTGAATTCAAGTCCCGTTTTATTTCTGGACATAATTTATTTAATTAATGAAAATTATCCTTGTCGCTACCACGTCAAATATTGAGAACAACTGAATTATCCCTAAAAAAGTTTGTTTTGAGCGCTACCACATCGGAGCCCATCATGCATTAAAGCGTGGATCAAACACGCCTATTGCTTTACACTCTCGTTAAACCTATACTAGTTTATAGATGTTTATTTAATAATTCTAATAATAGATGTTTAAATATTCTAATAAAGTGTTAATTCAACAAATATAAACATTAAATAATTGAATTACAACGAAAATTTAAAAAAAGAACCATAGACAGGAATCCTACACAAGTTAAATAAAAAAACCTCAAATACCCTAAAACACCACTTAAGATGAAATGCTTGAAAGTAGTACGATAAATAATATCTAAACTAATTAAAACTGCAGCTTTACTTAGGGACAGCGCAGAGCCATCCTTAAGGTTGTGCAAATATTTTACCACAACATGCGGGATTAGTGAAATGGTTGATTTACTGGGAAGGTCCCAATGTAATATAATTTACAGAATATAACTTATTCCCCCCCCTTTCTCAATATTTATACGCGAACATAGTTCTTTGTAACTGCTAAACGTAGGTTTATGTAATTTACAAAAATCCATTATTTAGTGAACAGAATTCAATTGACTATATTTTGAAGAGCAATAAAGAGGTCTTTAACCTCCGGAATGCACATGAAAACACAATTCCTCCTTTTATCATCACCGTAAGTGTCTTTGATTTTGAGTGTGTTATATACTGCTGTGATATTAAAATAAAGAGAATGACCTTCGCTTGATAAGGATAGTGATCATGTAGTATAAATTATGTTTTAGTATAAATGACGAAAGCGATTTTTTGAGTGATTGGATAATTTATCTAGGGGTGATTTATTCATCTAACAAGAGGTTTCAATGGAGAACGAGAATGTCCATTTAAGTGGGTCTAGATGAGAAAATAGCCTGAGCCACATTCTTTATAGATTTGGATTCTTCATAAATCTTTTCATTTTTTGCTAAATTGTTTATAACAATTGTTTATAAAAGCCTTACATACACCTTTAAAGCTGTCATTGTTTCTTAAGAAATATTTTAAGCTAATCTCAATTTATAATGTTGTCATGAGTCAGTAGCTCTACCGCTACTCTTCCTTAGTTAGAAATCTTTCTCAGTTAGACTTATTATCATGTAGGGTCTATTTCTAAAATCTAAAAATAAAATTTAGTCTCCTAATTCTTGGTATACCTAAATAAAAACCAAAAGGAAGAGTGTTTAGCGTTATTACTATTGGTTTCATATTCTTCTATATAAACCAAAACATGTCTCTTTGTCTAACCCACATAAGAGGCGTAACAATCCAGTCAATTAATCTTTTATAGAAGATTGTTAAAACCTAATTTTTCCGTTATGTATTTAGAGTCTGCATAAAAAGTAGATTTTATACTTTCATAATTTATAAAAGGAGCAAAGATTTAAAAAGTAAATCATAAGGGATTATCATTTAAATGAGGGAGAAATAAAGATGTTAGTTTCGATATTTTAAAAGTTGTGATTATTTATAATAATATATATTTTACACAAAAAATAGTAGAACCGTTGAAGTCACTAAAAAAAAATTAACATTAAATCAAATAGAAAATATTATAAAATTACTGCATTCGTTTTCGGGTTAGAAATTTCTCATTCAAATAAAATTATCTGAAACAAAATTATTCTCAGCCTAAGAAAAGAATGATGTTCTTTTTTAAGTATGCATTAGGCGTATAATTGTTTAAGAGAGAGTTTGGAATTGATGCGATATTTAGACCAAACATTGGAGAGCTTAATTTCGTCAGTAGAAATGGCACATGGACCATTACTTTTTAACCTAATATAAAAAGCTAATCTTATTTCAATCATTCAATAAATTTACCTGTTATGTTTACAATGCATTAAGAGTGAATATTAAACCTAATTTTATTCATTTAACATCAAAAATGGTCAACGTTGTGAAGCATATCTCGTGATATTGTTTGCACACAGAGATTTCGTTAAACGTATTCACTAGCACTTTAATATAATCTTTTGTCACGTGCCACAAACAACTCAAGACAGATAACTAGAGAAGAATTGCTCTCAAAGCAAGTCTGTGAGATATAAAGTTACATTAACTCACGTCCGCTGTGCTAAATCTACCCTGTTGGGAAATGAAGAACATGTAGGGCACGTACTCGTAGCTAACTGGAAAGAGAGAATTTGTGTTGTAAGGGATTGAGCTCGTTGTGGGTTTTGTCAATTGCACAATTTTTGTACGAGAAAGATTATTAGGAAAGAATAACAGTTTACGGTTGGACGTTGTATAAGAATTTTGACAACTCAAGTTATCAGAGAGTAATGATGGCTGAGAATAGGTAAACAAATTTTAAATTCAATAAACCTTAGTAAATTAAAATTTTTAGAGGTAGGAAGAGCCATACTCCATTTCGTTGTAAAAATAGTAGCAATGTTGTAATAAACATGAATTTCAAAGGATTATAGTGATCAAACTCCCACAAAGGCGCCTAATGTGGTACATTCCTCGAATTGTACAATGTATAGACTTACGTAATATGTAAGTAAATGTTTTTAGAAAACTCGATAAATTTGACACATAAGTTAAAAATGTAGAAATATTTTTTTATATTTACGTTCAGGCAAACATGTTGAAAGATCTAATAAATGTCTGATTAATTTATTATTAAATAACGTTTATAGGTCTAGAATACAATTTGAATAAAATAGTTATTATATTTTAATTATTTCAAATATCATACAACACTTTTATAAGGCAGCTGTATCTATCTGCACGGCTATTTGTAATACTTTAATCAAGTAACACAATTTCCCACCCCCAGAGTTATTTCGATATAACTATATCCCTATTTTATGCTTCCTAACTGATATAGAAAATCACTAACTATAATAAAGTAATTATTTAATTTATTTCTTAATGCCAAAACAAGTGGTAGCAATATATATAATACGTTTTCTTGTTTAATAATTTAAAACAACATAGGTTATTTAAATACAAGAATATTTATTAATTTATATGCAAAGCTTTTCGTTGGTAAACAGTACCAACATAATTCGTGATGAATTAATAATAAATTCCTGTTAATTAATTTAAAATATTTCAAAAACCAGAATACTTTTATTGAATAAATTTATTCAAAACTTTTCGCCTACAAAATAGTACCAGAATCTTTAGGAAAATAATTATCTAATAATTATTATCCTGAAGATGCTGGTACTATTTTATGGGCGAAAAGCTTTGAATAAATATATTCATTAAAAGTATTCTTGTTTTTGAAATATTTTTAATTTATTAACTATTTTACAAGAAAACATATCACCATATTTACTATAGATCTATAAAATATTGAAATGTTGTAGAAGATAAATGGAGTTGACTAGAAATACTCTATGGAGAGAGTGACTTAGTGTAGCTGCAAGTTTAAGTTAGGGGTAAGACTGTAATGGATCATACACCTTGATTTTAATAGATCGTTACTGTACTTAATTTCTAATCAAATTTCAACTATTCTATAATATACTATTGAAAACTCAAATATAATTACAATCTTATTTCACATGCTATTAAATAGTAAGAATGTTAATTATTATGACTAAAATATATATTTCTTTGGAATTGTAGAACGTAATTTCGCACGCAATACTTATGGTTTATGATTTCTTACGACGGTTTTCCTCTATTGATCTTAGTTAGAAAAAGCCTATTTTGGAAACGTATAACTTTGCTAACCCTCTTACCTTGTTTTCCCATTCCGCTGAATACATACAAGTGATTAAGTCTACCTCAAGAATCTAACCTTGTCTTATAAGCAATGACTTCCTCCTACAATATAAAATGTGTAATCATTGTAATCATGTCATACAATAAACCTCTTCTTACCATAGTTAAGAACTTACTAAATATTGTTGTTTTTATGATAAGTTCAAGGAGACCCTGGTCTAATATAAAAAAAAGTAAGCTCGTCAAATGATTAAAAAGTCGTTAAAGGTTAAGAGTTATAACTCGCTAGTCAGGTTGAATATTTTACCTGCTGAACAACATGTCGTACGTAATTTGCTTCTAGAAATATGTTTACTGAATAAATGAAATTTGATAATTGAAACAAGTCACAGATTTTGAGGATCCTTTAGAAATAAATTTGAAGAAATATATTTTATATAAAAGAATTCAAACTTTAGTATTAGAAGAGAATTACGTAACAAAAAATATTAGCAAAAATAAACAGTCATTCAGTTACGTACTTTTCTTTAAATTAAAGATAATTTAAAAGACAGTGTAACTGCTTCAGAGAGGGACTCCTTATCGGCCAACCTTTGTCTCTTACAAGGTTCGGTACGCCCAGTTCCTTTCGAATCGTCGGTTAAACGACATCTCTCCCGTCACTCTCGACGTGACGTAGTTCTTGTGTGTTCTAAACGAGGCTCGGTTTAGACCATTTCTCTCTCTTTGTTTCTCCTGTCGTGTGGCGAAGGTACTCTTAACATTAATAGTGACATTTTGAATATAAGTGATTTCTTTAAGTTTAACAGGTAATTGATAAGTGCGGAAAAGGGTGCACCCGAATAACTGTCCGACAAGTGGTGGTACTTCGCCCAGTGAGGTATGTACAAAACGTCAACTTCATTCATTTAATTATTTAAGGTCCTCCGGAAATCAATGTTGCCGTTACATGGCAAAATATTTAACACATACATTATTTTAAATTCTTTTTTATTTATGGTACATATTCGTATTTCCCGCATTTAATTACATATTTATCTTAAACGAAATTAATGCCGTTAGTTAATTAAAACAAATGTGAATTGCTTTAAATGATAATTTTTCATTATTGCCATAAGATTAATTACTGTTCGGGTTACATTTTGTCTTTAATTACTATCGATATCCTGGAATTGCGTATGAGGATTCGTGTGTTTGTGTGTATGTGTGTGTGTGTGTGTGTGTTTGTGTGTGTGTGTGTGTGTGTGTGTATGTGTGTGTGTGTGTGTGTGTGTGTGTGTGTGTGTGTGTGTGTGTGTGTGTGTGTGTGTGTGTGTGTGCTATTTACAATTAGTATTATTACTAATACTATTAGCGTTACTTATTATATTTATGAAATATATTATTTTTTTTATACAAATAGCCATTATTTTGTTTTAAAGGTTTTAAACTTTTTGTAAATTCAAGCAATCGATTTAGTGATGAATAAACGAAAAATTATTAAACTATTCTTCTTTTTTATGAAATGAATCAATCTTTAAGAAAAAATAAACCCCTGCATGGCTGGATGAGAAATATTTAGAGAATTTATTTCACAAAATAATACATTTGGTACTACTCTAATCATTCTGTAGAATAAAATATGGTCGTGCTATTATTATGAGGAAACCAACAGTTCTGAAAAATGAATTCTGAACCCCAGGCGGCGCATACATAGGCCCTCTGGATTCTGTCGACAGCCTGACGGTAAGAATTAGATCTTTCCACACGGACTGGGTCCGGCCTTCTGTACAGACCAGTTGTGGAATGCTGTTGTAATCAGTTATTTTACTTCATAAAAACCATAGAAATTGTATGAACACAATGACTCAACTCAATACTAACATTTTCAATTCAATCATAAACAGTTGTATTCTTTATAAGGTCCTAAAAGAATCCTAATAGTTTGAAGGAAACAGATAATATTTTAACTGAAATTTTGGACTGGATAATGCATTGCAGGGTTCTTTTTGAAACGTTGGGATACAGGAAAAGGAATTTTCTAATATCTATATCAAAAGTAATCAAGTTGAGATTATTTTGTATTTAAACGTAAAACGAAACAACAAAATTAGTAATGCATTTGATTTAGCAATCAAGTTTTATCTCTGAAACGTCTAGTAACAAATCAAAAAGACATCAATATATTCGTTCAAGTTACGGATTAGACAATTTTGCAGTTGTAGTTATTTTTAAACGAAAACACTAATGAAAGTATTATCTATTTTAGTATAAATTTGATGTTTCAGTGATTATATCAGAGGGCCCTCTCAACTTTCTCTTAGTTTCTTATCTGTAAGACTTTAAATTGAATGTTCGACAACTTTGTATTTTATAGCCTTGGGAACGGTTTGGGAATAACTGCAACGTTTGCTTGATAATGAAGAAAATAAGATCTTTTTAGCCTGTTTTTTTTTTTTAAACTAATCAACTTTAAAACCAAAGTTTTATCTGAAGAGAACATCTGGATTATTTTGAATAACAGAAGTTCAAACCACACTAATTTTTCTTCAACAGATCAAAACTAAGACATAACAATCATAAACATGAAGGGTATGTTATGCGAAGTATAATGTAATTGCAGGAAAACCTAAAATAAAATAATATTTTAGAATAGCTGTTTTAAAGTCATTAGGGATTGCATTAAAAATTTCTAGTCATAATAATTATCCATCACCCAAATTAACTGCAATAAGAGACGTATATTTATAGGATGATTAAAACTAAATTATTTGATATTATGTTATTTGTATTTTACTTTATCATTTTTTATGATAGCCAAGTTTAAGTACACTTTATGTAGGTACCAATGGTAATCACTCAAGAATCGTTTATAGACAATTCCTTTAGATAAGTTATTAATCCTTTTAGAAACATCTCAAATTAAAACATTATTGTAAAATATGTTGTGTTTACTTAAACTTTGTCCCCTATTTAACTCAATTTGAGAAATTTTACAAAGTTTTTAAAGCGAGTACATTTATTTCAAAATACTTATCTTGGAACAGCATTTGTATACTGAGGAACTGTTTGGTCGTACTGCAGTAATGTCTGGAACTAATGCAAGGCCATTTAACAAACCCAGCGAATAAAGAAATAATTCTTGTTGAGGTTTGGTGTTTTATTTATCTTATTCGATATAAATGTACAAGATTCTATTCAAAGAAAGTTTGATCTCGCATAATATCTCGAAATTATTTGTTTAAAATATTTTTTTTATAATATGGAAATTATTTATGGTTAAAGATAAGTTTAGTTTTAATTTAAGTGAAATGCTTGAAATAAATTAATAGTGTATCCTATGGGTTAGACTGTTCTAATATTTATTGCTACCACACTATATGAGTGTTAATATTCCTACAGTATGAATACCACATCTACATGATTGTAAGGGAAAAATATTGGCAATAAATAATTAAGTAGTTTTATTAGGATTAACACTTAAACCTACAGGTAGACAAACCAATAATAAAAAAGTTCTGAAAACTTTTAAATCCATTTCAACTTTGGAACAACGAATTGTATTATAACGAAATTCATTAATTTATGAAAACTGTCAAATATTTGAGTGTATGAGATCGTAGCACATTGTTCCTACATAACAAAGGATAGTCTATAGTGAACCTTTTGGCCAAAAACGGTAACTGCACGCTCCTGTAAATAATAATATACTTCGCAAAGTTTCATTCTAGGTAAACCGAGACGTGGCTCAGTTACTGTAGAGGCGCTTTACTTGGACATCGAGGGATCATGCAGATTTATGGTGAAAATTTCTAAAAAAGCAGAAAAAGCAAAAAAAGCACTTCCAGCAAAATCCTGTTCGTGGTAAAGTTTGAGAAGTACCCACCCAAACAAAATGGGAAGCTATGAAGAATAAGGTTCTGATGGGCTGTAATTATTTTGAAGCGCAGTAAGGAGGCCAATCAACTTTGAAGAGGGGATGAAATCAGTACGGAAACTATCCAAAGGGAAACAATAAAGTCAGTCGATTTTCAAGACTTGAATGGAAGTCATGTTCTAGGAATCGAAGGAGTCAAAATGCAGAACTCGAAGCAGACATACGTTACGTTTAGTAAGAAATGTTAGGTTTCAAATAAAGTAAAGTCGTAATGTAAAGTATTAAGTGAGATTATTAAGGGAGATATTTAAATAGAAAGGGATGTTAAAGGAGATAGATAAAATGGTAATAAGTGAGATTAATTAAGGTAGATTATTAGGTAATAAGTTACATTAAGTGAAGGAGAAGAAACGGTGTACGTGAGGTAAGGTAAGGGAGATAATTGAATACTAAGTGAAATTAGTAAGAAAGATATTCCCGAAATAAGTCAGTTATTCAGTAGAAGAATTTCGAATTATAAAAAAATGTGAAATTAAAGAGTTCTATGAATAAGTGGGGGGGTGAAGTGATTCAAGTAACCACGCAAGTAATAAGTAATAATTTATCTTATATTTAAACCCAACTCTGTAAAATTAAAATATTAAGAACTCTCTAAACCTTGTTTACTTCTTTAAACAGTTATATGTGAAATTAAACTCATATATTAAATTTATCAAAACCGGTGCAGTAACCTGCCTATAAAAGGTACCGATTTGAAAAAAAGAATTAAAAATAAATCAGTTATTGTAAAAATCAATAGCTGCGTATTCGTTTGATTTCTGAAACAGTCAATTTATCGTGTAGGATAATTAGGTATGGTACGGTATAGTAGAATTTACAGTGATTTATTGGAATAGTTTTTTGGAAACCGAAATGAGAAATGGGCGGCAAATACTTTTAGATAATTGAAATTTTAAATGAATGGTGCAGTAATATTGTATACACATACCCTATATAAGAGTTGTATGTGATCTAGAATTTTTTTTACACGAAAAGTAAATTATTTTTAATGCTATTATAATTATACGAAGAACAATTTTTAACACATTATATCCTAGCGTTACCTTATGGTCACAGCAAACATGCTTCAGAAAATGAGAAGGTAATTTTAGGTTATGTGTGATTTCGGTTGGTAACACTAATCAGTCTACACTAAAAGGTCTAGTTTATAACCTCAAATTGTTAGTGTGTAACACACTTTAGACGGTGTTACATATTAAATTTGCAAATTTCAGAAAATAAACGAGAATAAATTCAAAATTGTAATAATTTATAACTATGTAAAAAAAATTGTTATGTATGATAAATATTTTTAATGCGATCTCTGGCTGATAGTGACATCTATCGAGAAAAACTTAAAATAAGTAATCAAGCTAGGGATATGCGCCCCGCGGATGCGCGATAGGTAGGAAGGTTGCTCGCAATTAATTTTTCTCTCTCATTTGGCCAGGATGTAACGGGGAAAGGACGTCTCCAAATAGCAAGAAGATGTATTTAGTTTCTTTTTATTTTAATTAATATAAAGTATTATTTTCTTTCAATCATGGCATAGAACACGGCATACGATACCAGATACAAGATGGGTTGCAGACTTTTGAGGGCTTCTCCCGATGCTTAATCACGAAGACGAATCCAGGCTTTACCGAGATTTACCACGAGGTGGAAGGGAAGTTGCGACAAGTTAACACAGCTAAGTGGGCGATTTAAAATTTTTAAAACTTAATTTCAAAATTTAAAATGTTTCGGAGCAGAATTTCTAAATAATGAACATTGAACTTTTTAATTAATAAGCATAATTATAATTACGCATCTTTTGGTGCCAATTTGTTCTCAATAAATTATTAAATTTGATTATACAAAAAAAAAGGCAAGTAAACTCGAATATATGTTGATTTTCAGCCATTGATTAATTAATTAATTGAAGGATTGCTATCAATAAAAATTTATAAGTAATATTAAAAATGTTCCATAATCAGTAACTGAGTGTTAAAGAAATTTATGTGTCATGATTTTAATTTATTTTATCTGTCTATCTTAAAATAAAAGTTTATAATTTGCTTTAATTGAATTTAAAAGAGTCATTATTTAACCAGCGCACAATTCGTTGCATTTCAGATAAATAAACTTTAAGAATTAATTCGAGAATATACTGCTAATTTTAATTGTTTAACTTGGCAATTTAAAATATTTTAAGTAACGGATTTATAGCTTCTATTGCGTTACAGACAGACGTTTCATTACGCCTCAACTGTAAGCAAGAAGTGAATATTAAATGTTTTAAGAGTTATAACTAAATAATGTCCAATTTGTAAAATTATAAACCGTTACACAAAATGCGCAACTCTGCTTATTTCATTTTATAACATCCGTCACATAATGCGCGACTCTGCTATATAAAAATTTGAAATGTAAGTTTGTGTATTGGCAAAAAGAAAATTTAAAAATGGTTGAAAATAACCGATTTCATTAAATATATTCAAAAGGTAAATTTAACAGTATAAGTTTTGTAAAATTTGTAAAATGTATAAATTGAAAGTAAAAGGACGTAGTTTGTGTAAACAGTTGGGTAAAGATAGGGGAGAAACCAGTTGTAACCAGTTTTTACTTGTAGTGTAGTCAAGGTTAGAGACTCTTGTTTAAAATATTAATCGTAATATGCTTGGTAGAGTTTTAGATTTTTAAAAGTTTGTGTATGGCCTTGAAAGGCCGGTTATCGAGTACCATTGTTTACACAGCGGCGAGTCCAATGTTTACATAAAGCCTGTTTAAACCTTTCGAGTTTGCTTGACTTATGGATAAGGAATATATTCTCGTGAATTTTCTGAAAGTAATTCTATTAAACAAAATGGATTTAATAATAAAACTTTGTTAAAAGAGGAATTAAAATATAATAAAAAAGAAAAATTATAATTGAAATTAACAGTTATTTGATTTTAATAGTAAGGTTTAATAAAATATAAATTTATGAGCTAATTTTAAAGGTATTGAAATTTAAATATATAAGTTGTATAATAATCATGTAAAATTATTTCAAGCAAATTTTGTCTTTTAAAATAGTTTAAATTTTTAAAAATTTTAAAATTGGGAAATATGCGAGTTTATTTAAAAAGAGGAATAAATTAACAAGGAAGATGCGAATGTGCCTTTGTACAGAATTTAAACGCAACGACAACACTCACGCTGTATGTCAAAGTGCACGTTGACATACTATAGATATTCTACATGAGAGAGAGACTAGGACAAATCTCAAAACACACAATACTACACAGATTCAATGACTTATGGGGAATCAACAGACTATACACTTGACCAAAATTGTGTATAAAAGTGCAAGCGTAGGTTCCGTTTAATTTCAATTCTTGTTTGTAAATATAAGAGCTTAGCAAAAAATTAATTCAATTTGTTTACAGTAAGATTTGAAAGAAGTTTTGATATGTAATAGAATTCATATAATACTTTGTGTGTCAACATGCTAGCTATATAATTTTTAAATTAAAATATGGGTTTTAATTTAAGAATAATGTAATTGGATTTTCAAAATATGGGTTTTGAAATCCAAAAGTGGTATAAGATGTACGAAATATTGTAGAGATAACGAAAGGTTATGAAGCAATAGTACATGCTTACAGTTGTAAAATTGAAAATGGAGAATATGTAGATAAATAGCGTCGATAATGTGAATTTTTTTGGCTTACAGGAAGTAAGCGGTATTCATAAATCCTAGAGATTGGATTATGAAGAATATAGCTAGCGCATATGTGAGGAAATGTTGACAAACAAAGAGGAATATTGAAACAGAGTAACTTTGAACGAGTAATTTTTAATAAATAGTAATTGGAATAAACAGAGTAATTTTGAAAGAGTTTAATTTAAATAAAGAGTGAAATTATTAAGAGTAAATAATGTTGCTTTGAAATTAAAAGAGATACAATTATGTGCTTATGAAATAAAAAAAAGTTTACAAGAAGTTTGATTTAGAAAGTAAAGATTTTCAAGTATGCAATGTTTTTAAAAAAATTTTTATATAGTGAAATAAATAATTTAGAGAATTAATAAAACAAGTTTCAAAGAGTTGATCAAAATAAGAAATGTGTATGAAAGGACCTTTAATCTAAATTAAATTAATTCTTTTAAATCTAAATTAAATTTATTATAATATATGTATTTAAAATATAAATAGAAATAATGAGTAAATATAGTTGATATTAATTTTTGATTAATTAATAAAAGTGTTTTAACAAAATAAACTCAGTAAAGAACATTATGTAAAAAGGTATAAGAGTGTCAATACAAATGTTTTATGATATGTTTCCCAAAGAAAATAATTTGATTGTTAACTTAAGAGTTGTTCGTAAATCGTCACATTTAAAAAAAAAAGGGGGAGAAATGAAATGACACAATTTTTTTTTCAAGAGGGGGGAAAATATGTAACACACTTTAGACGGTGTTACATATTAAATTTGCAAATTTCAGAAAATAAACGAGAATAAATTCAAAATTGTAATAATTTATAACTATGTAAAAAAAATTGTTATGTATGATAAATATTTTTAATGCGATCTCTGGCTGATAGTGACATCTATCGAGAAAAACTTAAAATAAGTAATCAAGCTAGGGATATGCGCCCCGCGGATGCGCGATAGGTAGGAAGGTTGCTCGCAATTAATTTTTCTCTCTCATTTGGCCAGGATGTAACGGGGAAAGGACGTCTCCAAATAGCAAGAAGATGTATTTAGTTTCTTTTTATTTTAATTAATATAAAGTATTATTTTCTTTCAATCATGGCATAGAACACGGCATACGATACCAGATACAAGATGGGTTGCAGACTTTTGAGGGCTTCTCCCGATGCTTAATCACGAAGACGAATCCAGGCTTTACCGAGATTTACCACGAGGTGGAAGGGAAGTTGCGACAAGTTAACACAGCTAAGTGGGCGATTTAAAGCTTTTAAAACTTAATTTCAAAATTTAAAATGTTTCGGAGCAGAATTTCTAAATAATGAACATTGAACTTTTTAATTAATAAGCATAATTATAATTACGCATCTTTTGGTGCCAATTTGTTCTCAATAAATTATTAAATTTGATTATACAAAAAAAAAGGCAAGTAAACTCGAATATATGTTGATTTTCAGCCATTGATTAATTAATTAATTGAAGGATTGCTATCATTAAAAATTTATAAGTAATATTAAAAATGTTCCATAATCAGTAACTGAGTGTTAAAGAAATTTATGTGTCATGATTTTAATTTATTTTATCTGTCTATCTTAAAATAAAAGTTTATAATTTGCTTTAATTGAATTTAAAAGAGTCATTATTTAACCAGCGCACAATTCGTTGCATTTCAGATAAATAAACCTTAAGAATTAATTCGAGAATATACTGCTAATTTTAATTGTTTAACTTGGCAATTTAAAATATTTTAAGTAACGGATTTATAGCTTCTATTGCGTTACAGACAGACGTTTCATTACGCCTCAACTGTAAGCAAGAAGTGAATATTAAATGTTTTAAGAGTTATAACTAAATAATGTCCAATTTGTAAAATTATAAACCGTTACAAGTGGTGCTCAGAACTGTGTACAAGTGCTTCATCAGTGCCTCTACTTATGGACAACAACCAATGGGTTTGATTCACCATGTGAATTCGATTTAGGTGAGTAATAACATATAATATTTGAATATAAATAAGGATAAATATACATGAAATGTAATTAGTATTAGTTACATGGTATTTTGGTAAAGTAATGATGAAATAGTTCTCCTTTAGGTGCTTACAATCAAATATTTTATTTTGATGTTACCATATGGTAACGCTAGGACATTGCACTATCAAGTCAATCTCTTGGTTTGGATTGTCAAAATTACTTTTTTTATTTCAGACGAGGATTTACTCTTCAAGACGCATTAGATTTACTAGAGGCAACGATGCAGATGGGAGAGAAGTAGAGGGAATTTTTATAGCCCCGCCAGAGAGTGCAGTTTTTATGGACGAGGACTCTGGTGATGAAGATTCAGGAGGATTAGTCGATAATCTATCCGGAAAACAACAATTAGCTACAGCAGAGATTAGACACAATCGAAATAACGATGAATTGGTGGATGAGAACGAGGAAAATGATGTTAACGCGGATAAGATTGACACCGAAGAGGTAGAAAACTCAGAGGTTCAACCTACTGCACAAGAAGACAGTGTATATAAAACTGATTGTTTGCGCGTGGAAAATAATAATGCTACCGAAGATAATATCGAGGCTGAAGAGATAGGAAATTCAGAGGTTCAACCTAATGCACAAGAAGACATTGTGGATAGAACTGATTGTTTACATGTGGAAAATAGAAATCCTACCAAAAGTTTTATTTTGAGAAAAAGTGATGTGTTACAAGAAATCAAAGATGAACATGTTAGGGAATTAGCACAAAAAAGGAATTTGAAAAGAAAAAGAAAAAAAACGGCGAGGTTTCCATTACTAGTAACGCATATGGTGTCCAGCCTGTGACTAAAGTAAAAAGATATACCCAAGCAGAAAAAAAACACATTTATGTGGATCGACCAGCAGTTTTTGGTAAATACAATGAGAGCATGGGTGGAACGGATCGTATGGATCAAAACGTTGCTAATTATCGAATTAGTATTCGGAGCAAGAAAAGGTCCTGGCCAATCCTTACATGGCTGTTAGACACCTGTGTCCACAATGCATGGCAGCTGCGAAGAAGTGCTTTAAATCTACAACCTAAGCTTGACTTTCGTCGAGAATTAGTAATAACTTACATCAAACGATTCGGCGAAGCTAGTAAGGGACCTGGGAGACCTGTTACATCGGTTTCCGATGGCAGGGTGTCTGATGACATAATATATGACGGCATGGACCACTTAGCCGTCGCTACCCCAGAGAAGAGAAGAAGATGTGCCGGTGAAGGTTGTATTTCAGTAGGAAGAACCATGTGCAAGAAATGTGATGTAGGACTTTACATTGAGTGTTTATATATTTTTCACACTATAACTTACTAAGTTATACTTGGCCTAACTAGGCCTAACAAAGTATGTGTACAAATAAATATTTGTTCCTGCTATAAAAACTAGTTCTATGCATTTTCCTTGATTCAATAATAGAGTAGTTAAATGGTAGTGGAATGTCTTAGCGTTACCATATGGTCACACCCTTTTTTGACCAATCAGCACAAATAATTTGTTCAAAAACATTACAAACCAACTATTTGGAGCTTTAATAAACAGTTTTAAGTCAAATGAATAATAAAAAATTATAATTCGGGATATAATGGGTTAATATAAATTTTTCTTTCAAATATCAGAAAAAGTATTGTCGCTATTTGAGAAATCGAAATGCCTGAGTATCGAGACCATATACATGTTATATATATAGTGTATTAATATATATATATATATATATATATATATATATATATATATATATATATATATATATATAGTATGTTTTTTCTAGTGTAGATAAATGAATAAAAGTCAAGAATATATACATATATATATATATATATATATATATATATATATATATATATATACATATATATACATAAACGTGTTTAATTTATCTTGACTTATAATATGCAACAATGGATACAGATATATGTATATATATATTCATATATAACAAAGGATGTACATTTATTTTATATCTAATCGAAGACCGACTTTTTAGACAATCTTATCTGATGTTAATTATTAGACTGAATAGAAGATGCTGAAGAGTCCTGAGGTTTATAATGCCAGATATAGTGGTAAAGCTTTTTATCTGAGGTACCTTCTCGTTTATACCATTAGAAGGAAATCCATATAATACCTTTTGAATATTTTGTTGATATTTAATATATTCGCATTATATTCAACTGTTCTTTTAATTTTGTTTTCGAAATTTGAAATAGCTTTATTTTGTATTTTCGAGAGCAAGTTACAAAAATAATTTACATATGTTTCATGTAATTGGCTGCGGTTTTTAAATGCACAGAGATTTTATGTCTCCCGTATTTCCTCGGTGTCCGTTTGCAGCTTTAATCAATGTGATTTGTGAGCTACGGCTTCTTTATTAACTTAGATCCATTGTAAACTTTATTGTAAAGGTTTAGGAAGCTGTTTACATATGGAAAAATACCTCTTCTATGTGTACAATTTTAAAGTAACATATATCGGTTTCCAAACAGAAGAACTCAATAACGTATGAATAAATTATTTTACAATACTTGTGAATCATACTTATTGAAAATTCAAGAGGAATATGTTTTAAAAGCGCTAGACGAAAATAATACATCTAGGTTAGAGAACATCGTGATTTTTTGCTAATCTCGTACCATTAATAATCTTATATGATATTAATCACTTAAACATTACAATTGGTAACAGACATTATTAACTGCACAACTTATATTATAGTTTAACAAAATTTTTAAAATTAAAATTAACATACTTTGAATGCGGCCAAAGGTATAAAATATACTTAACAATAAGTCGTATATTTAAAATATTTCTACGATAATTAATTTTAACAGACATATTTTATCAGATCTTCTAGGATATAGTTCATTCATTCAAAAGAAGCCTATTAGGTGTTCAACACGCTTAAATATCTAATCGAGACCTACAATGTGTTTTTTTCTCACAGGCGTATTTTATAAAAGTTATAAAGATAATTTTTACAACATGGTGGAAATTGAAGCTGATTTGCAACCAAACGTGATTACGATTCATAAGGAATAGGCTCGATGAAAATCGTAATTTAATATCTAAGGCTTGATTAAAGCGTTAAACTTCAAGGCGCCTTAAGCTACGTGGGTTACATTGGTTTAAATGGACTTGTTACACACTGGATCTTATAGCCGTAATTAATTTTCAACTTATATCATTTGAAGACAAAAAAAATGGTTTGACGGATACAAAAATATGGTAAATATGATCAAATCATTTTGTGAATACCTAATGAAGTTACAATATCAAAATATTGTTGCTGTTCATGACGAGCTGACTGTTAATTCTTAATACACTTTTGCTTTTACTTGCGACCAGACCTTTTTGTTAACTAAAAGTGGTTAAAATTTTAACTAACACTTGGAGGAAACGTTTTCGTCTTAGGACTTCTTCAGCCTCGTATTTTTGCGGCTAGGAATACCAACAACCAATGTTGTGCTTCTTTGGTACCATTATTTTGAAAGTTAAAAGTGATGTGATTGAAGAGTAGGTGTGATCCGTGCCGTGTTTGTTCATTTAGGAGGTCATTTTTATGTGTGTTGCTATGTCTGTATATTTCATACTGTTCTAGTATGTTTAATTTATGGCCTTTGTCGCATGCGTGAAGGATGCTCATGTTATTTTCAATAATTTTGCATGAGTTTTTAGTGTCCATAAGTTGATTTGCGAAGTTGAAATCAATGGTAGTGTGCCGTGCGCTTTTGTGTTCTTTATATCTTTCGGCGAAAGATCTGCCTGTTTTCCCTATATAGAATTTATTGCTGATGTAGCATTTTAGTTTGTATACTTCTGGGTTATTGCATGTGTTGGTATTGTTATTAATGCTGTGTCTGATAGCTGTTTGGCTTTTATTTGTTTTGTTTTGTAAGCTGCAGTGTAACGGGATTTTTTGAATTGATGTGCTATTTTATTTGTGATTTTGTTTATGTATGTGAGGGTGCTGAATTGGTTTGTGTTCGTGTTTTTGTTGTTTGTGTTGTTGTTACTGTTATTGCTGACAACACGTACACACACAAATATTTAACTCACAAAAAATAGATTATGACACAACAAATTATTTTATAGACTAACTACACAGAAAAGTCCTCAACAAATGAAAAGTGTTCATATATTAAATCACTAGAACAGTATGAAATATAAAGATATAGCAAAACACATAAAAATGGCATCCTAAATGAGCAAATACGGCACAGATCACACATACTCTTCGATCACATCATTTCTAACTTTCAAATTAATGGTACCAAGGACCATCGTCCTATCGACGAAAATACGAGGTTGAAGAAGTCGTAAGACGAAAACGTTTTCTCCAAGTGTAAGTTAAAAATTTACCAACTTTTAGTTTGAAAAATTCTGGTCACAAGTAATAGCAAAAGTGTAATAAGAAAATGCAATGTTAAAAAAATGTCAGAACCTTCAGACGTGTAAGATCTAAAAAAAAAAATAATATGAAGTTAGGGATTGAAAAAGTATTTAAAACACTTATGCTGACAGATAATCTTAAACATTTGCAAATTATAACAAATATTTTAAAGTGATAAATGATTATAATAATTAATATACAATGTTATACGATTTTAGGATCGACATTTTATAACACTTCTAATAAAAATCAAATAAACTACAAATCATGTTATTGAAAATATTTTACCGAAAACCTTTCTAACAACTGGCATTTAAAATATCTGAAATCGAAGAAATTAACTACTTTTTGTCAAGATTCCGAGCAGTAAGAACTTATCACGCTTTTAATTAAAAGATAAGCCACATTGGAGACTATGGTTTGATTTTGTTGTCTTTTAGGTTTTATCATTTACAAGCGTATTACTTTTGATATTTCTATGATTTATTAATATTATTATTTTTTTTTAATTAACCTAGCAGATTTTTTAAGTAGGGACTAAACTATAATAAGTAGAGATTTGAACTTTGGAGTAAAACTTGATTCGTTACGGCAATTGTTTATTTAGAAAGGATTTAAAATATGTTAATGAAGATGTAGTGCCAAACTCTACTCTAACTGCATGAAATAAAAATGAATAAATTAAATAATAATAAATATTATTGAAATTCAATAACTTATATCCTTATAAGCGGTAAAACAATTCAATTGTGAAGGCTTTACTATGAATAATATTTGAGTTACTTATCACGCCTAACGGACCATATCTATATGTAGTTGTCTATCTCTCTGAAACGTTGATTTTACTGCAAACAGTTTTGCTCGATTTGAATTTAAAATCTCAAAACTTATATTTTATATCCACGAACTGTATTAGAATGCCACAGCGTTACCATTGAGCTGACTTTGGTTAACTCTTATAGAGTGTTCTACAGGAGTAATAAAATATGATCTCAAATGCAGTATGTCAATAGCGAGTGGGTCCGTTCAGGTACTTTCTCTGGTTTGTTGTTGTTAACTAGGCCCGTTTGAAAAAAACAGTTATATTCTTTAGATTGTTTTTCGTATCGTCTTTAGCTGACAGAAAAAAGACCCCTTTCATCTATTGTTACCTTATCCTCTATTTATTCTATATGTGCTACTTTATATGAAATATAATATTCGTTGTTCATAATGTTATGTTAAACTATATATACCAGGTTTGTTGCGTCTTTTAAACCGGAATCCAGTTAAACAAATTATCAGTTTGTTCGAAATACATTCTATCGTGAAACATTGTCATGGAGAATATAGTTGAAACCAATTCCCCCAATTTCGATGGATAAAGAAAGTTTACGCTTTGACTGGTTGCCAAAAGCTTTCATATAAGTTTGATTTTACATCAAACGTGGCGCCGGATCAGTTTAGATACCACGTATTTTCCGTAGTAAATGCAACATATTATATTTATAGCAAAACATTTCTTTTTGAAATATAGTATTCGTTGTTCATAATGTCATGTTAGACTATACAACAAGGTTCTTTGCGTCTTTTAAACCGGAATTGAGTTAAACAAATTACCAGTTTGTTCGAAATACATTCTATTGTAAAACATTGTCATGCAGAATATAGCTGAAACCAATTCCAATAAGTTCGATGGATAAAGAAGGTTTACGCTCTGACAGCTTGCCAAAGCTTTCGTATAAGTAAGATTTTACTTCAAACGTGGCTCCTGATCAGTTTAGATACCACGTTCTTTCAGTAGTAAAAGCAACATATTGTATTTATAGCAAAACATTTCTTTTTTGCGTAAGAGAATACAGCGTTTCTTTAAAAACAGTAGATTGATAAAATATATTTTCTAAACATATAATTGTAGACTTATTACATGAACAATATTTAAATCAATTTACAAATAGTAAAAAAAACTTGTTATAAATCAATGGTTCAATTTTGTTTTTAAAATTATTGATGGGATACATTATAGATTGATATAGAAAAACATATTTACCTAATACTGTAAGATGTATAAGAAATGTGGTTTCATTGTACTTTAATATTGTTTCAATTACAAGAATAAAGTAGGCCAGAAGATGTTTCAAAATAAAAGGGAAGACATGTTTATAATCCTTATTTACAACAAAAGAGTTTTAAGTAGTTTACTAAATATTACATTGAAGATATGATGGACCTATTGCGAATAGTTCGTTAAAATAAACATTGTAAAATATCTCACTGCAATATTTGTTAAAACAATAGTGATTATAAATTACACTTAAGTATTGTAGCTAAAGTTAAATTAACGTAAGGCGCGACGTCATGCGTAAGATTGCACGTCCTTTGTAATACACATGACGTATTTCATTCCGTAGTACCACCCACTACAACGTAATAACGGGAGTGAAATAGGGTATATCACTGCATCACATTTTCCTTACTGAAAAAAACACGTATAGTTCAAACATTCACATAAACAAATACATATTTTTCATTTGATTAATTATAATTTTTGCCACTATCATTATGTGTTACACGAATGTAATATAGTAATCAAATAGATATTTGAATAATATTCCTGATGATGTTGGTACTGTTAGCCAACGGAAAGCTTTGAATTGTAAATTCAATTATATTTCTTGTATTTGTATTTTGACTTAGTTCTTTATTAATACACAAGAATACATATTACGATATTTTTATATATACATATATGTTAATTAAAAGTTAGTAATTAAATACCTGTAAAAAATACAGCAATGGTTTTTCCATCTAAATAAATCCTTTTGAAAAGTTATAATAATGACTCGAAGCCAAATATGTTAATATGTAAATTAAGCTGACAATTATTTTTGTACTTTTTAAAACAAACGTTATAAAAATAGGAATAGTTAAAGAAGAAGTCTTTAGAAACGTAAAGAATGGCAAAAAGTGAATTGAGGATTGACTTGTTGAATTCTTACCTATAGGGAGAACAATATGTTTACACATACAACTTTTAACTCGTGCCCATTGTAATTAATTGGATTTATTTTTACATTTTGCATTTAAAAATGAAGAAATAATGTTCATTACCAATGATCGACAATAACTAGGATTCGAAATATAAAGTTATAATCTTTGGTTAACTTTTAAACCATACATGTGATATAAATCATATTAGTCTTGTAATCCAATTATGTTCTTTAAGGAATTCTAAAATTGGAAACGTCATAAAAAGTTTGAATAATTGTCGGAGAGATACAGCCGTACGGCAAAAAAAAATTACTCTAGGATTAAAATGGCTTCCAGGATATTTAAAACTGGTGGTCAAAAATGTCTAGCTGCCTAAGTTTTTAGATAGGTAAATAACGGCAAAAAAAGTATTATTCTTGGAGTTCACACTTAGACAGAACAATATGTTTGCACATTAAAACTTTCAACTTTTGCTTATCGTAATTCAATGTAGTTATTGATATTTTTATGAACAATAAACGCATTTAAAAAATACAGAAATTATTTAATACTTACTTGGTAACATTAATTACGTGCTCTATTTTCAAGATTACTGTCTGAAAATGGCTTGAAAATTAGAGCACGTAATTAATAGTTCTCGTATGTCGAATCAAACATATACCAAGATTGTTGTTTTAGTAGATTAGAGTGGAAATGATAGGCGAGTACAGGGAAACATTGTATATATATATATATATATATATATATATATATATATATGTATATATATATATATATATATATATATATATATATCATTGTTACGAAATCTATACATTATAATAATTTTTTTATGACGATAAGCTTTGAAAAGTATATACACAGAAACAATTCTTGTTTTTTGAAGTATTTGTATTTACCATATTTAATTACATATATGTATATACGAGATAAACTACATATATATATATATATATATATATATATATATATATATATATATATACGAGATTTCGTATATAGTTACTCTTATTATTAGGTTTCATTTATTAGAAGGGTTGATGAAACTAATAGAATATGTTATTATTTCAGTGATTATTTAACTACATTCTATATGCTATGAATAAATCTGAGTGTAGTTGTACAGGATATTCCTACAATAAAACAATAATATTCAAAGTAAATGTAAATGTAGAACAATAGGAAGAGAGTATTTTTTATATTCCATGTGCAAGAATCCTCTAAAGAGATATGTACAACTATAATGTTTTATTGATTTACAAACCATAAATGTGAAAGTAACCAACATGAATCATATTAGTTTCATAATTCTCTTCCGTTCTTTAGGGAATCCTGAAATAAAATTCCGATTTTAGAAAAGTCGGAAATACTTGGAGAAATTGTCAAAGAGTCACAACCCTACGAAAAAATGTACTTATAGATATAAAATGGAATCCATGCCACTTAAAACTGGAGGGCAGATATTTCTAATGACCTATCGAATGAGAACAGCTGATTATATCTTGAATAAAATATATACCAAAAGCATCAAATGACCAAATCCCATTTTCTAACAGAATAATTTATGTTTAAGCCAGAATTATTATTTCTTATTTGCGATTTAGAAAATGTATTAGAGTTGTATTATTTCGTAATATATATATTTTGTTGTCAAGATTTTTTTATTTGTAACTGTATAATAATATAATTCTTAGATTTTTAACTTTTAAAATATAGTGAGTTTGCTAGGTATCGTTTCGTTTATAGACTGAGAATTTTAATAGATCGGTACAACCTCTGGATATTCAATCATATATAAACATTTCCTAAGTTTATTAAGAGCTTTCTCACGATGAAATTTTTTTTATATAACAATGGACATCATAAATAATATTTATGAAAATCACATGGTAACTTATAAGAACGACATTTGACGGAGGTTCCTACGTAAAGAACCAGTGAAACGCATTCAACAAATATTTATGGACTCCAAAATCGCTCTATTCAAAATTTCTTTATGCCTTGCAGAAAGTTTCTACTAAAATGAATAGCACAAGGTAAAGACATTAACAATATTTTAAGAGATAAAAATATGCAAGAACTAGATGCCTCAAATTATTCATAACAAAGTTACAAAGGAGGGATCGCAAAGTTTATTGAACGCATTCCTCATATATAAACTATTAATCGGGACTCAAAGCAAATTCCAAGATATATAGGAATGTACCTTTGTTTAGGCGTTTAACAATTGTAAGATAAAAATAAATTGCTAGAAAAAATTACAAAGAAACTAAAAAATACTCAACTAATATTTCTAACCATTAATGACAAATTGAAAAAAGGAGCCTTATTACCCACAATGAATGCAACTATAAGGTATCACTAACACTTTGGGACGTAAATATAACATATAAATTAATATTATTGAATTACATAGTAAAAAAATTCATAGATAACAAGAAACGAATTATTTATTGAATTTCAGGACTTAGATATAAGTAGAAAATTAAAACAAATGGGACGGACAAATAAAAACCTGTATCAAGAAAAATTTTACAACTCAAATATTTCACATAAGAGTTTTCCTTTTTGTGATAATCATTATATAAGAGAATTTACATTTTAATATTAGGCATTGAATTGTTTAAATACCTGTGAACGTTTATAGCATGTATATTAAAAACATAGCTTGACGGTATTGAATTTCGAAAATAATGAATATCCTTCTAGATTTCTATGGAGGAGTTTATTAATAGTTCTTGTTTAATAATACACACTAGATTCAGAAAATAATATGGGTTGCAGAATTCTAGCAATTACATTGTTTAGTAATATATAATAACGTTTATTTTTATATTGTAACTAAATTATGTATTTAAATGCACAGATATTTGTTGCTTATCTTTCCCAACAGTCAAGAACTAGAAATTCAAGAACTGAAATCTTAGAAAAAATCAAGTGTAACGGTGAAAAATTGGTTACTTGAAAACCTTTAAAAAAGCACTATACATTTTTTTACTACAGATTCTCTTGAGCAGCATATAAAGAGTTACTACATTTGAGAAAATCTGTAACACCTGATCTCATTGATTCGTAAAAAAATACTCACTTCCTACCTAATGACAGGTTTTATTCCAGTGCTTTGCGATCGCTATTGAATTTTCGAAAAGAGTTATGAAAGCCTATTATGTCGGTTTAAGCTATCAACTGTATTTGCCTTCGCTTAGAGACTACTGGAAGTTTGTGTTTATTTATTTCAAGATCATTTTCTACACATTTCAGAAATACAGAAGTTTTGATTAAATTAACTAAAATGTATTGGTAGTTTTTAGGTATGGTTGTCCATATAACTGGGATATTTGTCCCTATATCGTAGTAATGGCGTTCTAGTATGGCGATGTAACATAGGGAGGTATTTTTTCAACAAATATTTTATACTTCTGAACACTTTTCACTAAGTCTTTATTGATACTTAATTGTAATTCATGAATCTAATTTAACTGTAAAAATAGCTGGTATAGCGGTTTGGGTATTGTCTCTCTCTGAACTATATCTTTACGTAGAATATACTATATCTTAATACTATATCTTAGTGAACTATATTGTTAATTATTATAATAACTGGTCATTTATTTATGATGTATTTATTATTTACGTCTACACAACAGGAATTAAATTTTATTATTATTGTTACACTACTGACACCCAAAGAATTAAAAAGTTCTTAATAATTAAATTTCCTTTCTTCATTATTTCCATACTTCATTATTGAAGTATTAGTAATATTTATTTATAGAGTAACACTTCAGAAAGTTATATTGCAAATGAAGTAGATATATTATAATGAAAACAGAGAAATAGGACATCGTAAAATGTTGTAATAGAAACTCTTCCGTTAGTAGTATTTCTTAACGCCCAGTATATATTATTATTTTTTAAACTTTTTTAGAAATAATATAAATTTTTAACTCTCTCTCTCTCTCTCTCTCTCTCTCTCTCTCTCTCTCTCTATATATATATATATATATATATATATATATATATATATATATATATATATATATATATATATATATATATATTTCTAGGTTTTGAAACACTGTTTTCTTGTATTCACTTTTCACTTCCACTATATGTACCAAGAAGGATTGTATCTTCCATCGCCCCATGGAACCAGAATTCAGAGATTCAAAGAATCTTGTATTCTATTCGTAGACTATTTAAGTTAAAACTGTTTATGTTTCCTACGTTATTTTAGTTTAGATAAATATATTTTTATTCTATTGCCATCTTTAAGATGTCACCAACCTTCTGTTAGTAGACGATAAAAATTATCAAGTTGCCACAGCAAACATATTTATAGAACTATATCTTTTTTCTTCCCCTAAAATGTAGGTCCTAATTTTTAAGTATGTGTTGGCTTTTTTAAAAAAGGAAATATTACTTCGTAATGATTTTATTTGAAAATACCCATTCCAGATGAATGATTGATCAACTACCAGATTAGTTCAATCCTACCACCAACCAATAGCTTAATACTGAAATTTTGAACATATGATGTTTAATTGCTAAATACTCCATAAACTTTAACCAATAATCGGATGCACCACTTTTCAACAACGAGATAACGGCTTTTATCTCAGTTCAAGACAAGATCAATCAAACTGTGGCGACATAGTAAACGCTGAAATTATAATGCTGTCTTCACTAATCTAATACTTATTTAGGAACTGTCTTATTTTATCACAGGTAGTGTCTGTACTATTCTGTGAAATTAAAGTCTTGGTTAAGTTCAATTTGTATTGGAATTAAATTATTTTCTAAATGAATAAACAATAATAATTCAAAAATAAAATTATTTATATAAAGATACTGTGAAAAGTAAAAATATTTTTTTTTCAATTACAATAAATGTAGCAAAGGATCATGAAAAACGGTTTGACATATTAAGCCATGCATTTATTTAGCATTATTTTGAACAACTTCTATATGTTTACATTAATCAAGTATGATTGTATCTTCACAACCTTGGGCCTAATAACATAACGTAAGTATACAACTGCTAAATCTATTCTTTGCTTATAAGTCAATCTGTCAATTTTCTTTTGTAATAGACTAATGTTTCCAGCAATTGTATTCTCCAATTGGAAAAAAGCAGAAGGAGAGGTAGAATAAATATAGATATAAGGAAAGGCTTACTAGCGAGATGATTTGTGATTAAAGTTTAATAATAGCTGTATTGTAATATGATACATCATGTGAGGTAATGTGATGTAAAAACTCTAAATAACATTACATTCGTCATTTAATATATAATTAACTATAAAATTTGTTTCATTACTTCTAAACTCTGCTTAAATCATATTCCTACGTCATTATTATTACTTCATTAAAATGTGTGACTCCACTTGACCCTAAAAATACAAAGTGAATATCGATTCTACTTTAATTAAATTCCTCATCAAAGGCTCTATTTTACGCTTTTCATTTGCAATGGAATTTGATTTTTGTAACAATATATGCTTGACTGCTATTTACAAAGTAATTCTTCAAGGAAAAAATAATTTCATTACACAAAGAAAACATGACTGTCTATTCGTACGGGTGGTGAGAAAAAGGCATGTATAAAAATATTTCTACAGGAAAAAATTCTCAACATGGTACAACTTGATAAAATGCTGTAAAAAGTACAAATAAACATAAGTCTGGGAACGCTTCGTTACAGTGTTACAAGTGGCAAAAGATTTCACCAGGATTTTAATTTTGCGCTACAACAAAACACTACTAAAATTGGTCCGTCGGGAAGTGAGGTGTAAAATATAGTGGGATTTTTATAAAATTATGTAGCAAATTGAATAAATTATAGTGCCAGAGCCTGGGATATAGTATGGTATATGTGTAAGTTATCTGCTGATATACACAATCCTCGGTATCGTTTAAGGTCAGGTATCGTTGTTTATTTATTAAGAAAAACATATATTTTGTAAACAATTAGTAGCGATTTTCATTTTGAAGAGAGTGATATGAAAAAAACTCATAATAGATATAAGAAACACTGACGAATTTAATTTTAAAAATAATGTGTAACACTTTCTTAATGAAAAATATGTGCAATGCACTATTCGCCTATTGTGTAGGACCATTTTCAATATGCAGAATCACTTTCTGTTTTTTTTTTTTAAATTTTGAGATGATGATTTTGTTTGCGTTCAAGAAAAACGAACTTATTGAAATTAAGCCGTTCCTCTGTATATAAGGATCCACTAAATAAATCTGTTTTACGATTCGGGGTATGTAATCCTTCACCTCTTGCGGCATTTAAAATTATCATAATTTGCCATAGACATCTTATTGCACCTACTGAGCCATTACGATTACATTGAATACGTACAAAAGTCTCGATATTCCGAGTCCCGATAGTTCGAACTTACGTTAGATTCAAATCTATATCTATTTGAACCAATTTTTTCTATTTAAAGGAAATGTTGAGTCGGGCCTCCAAGAAATATTTATATAACCACGGTATGCTAAGGGAATGAATCGGGTCTCCAAGAAATGTGTACATCAATACGGTGTACAAAGGAAATGAGTCAGGATTCCAATAAATGTTTATATCAATACTGTACTCAGGATAAATGAGTCTGGTTTCCAAGAAATGTTTACATCTATACGGTATGCATAAGATATGAGTAGTCTATGACTTCCATGATATGTTTATGTCAATACGGTATGTAAAAGAAATGAGTCGGGCTGCTAAGAAATGTCTATATCAATACGGTATATAAAAAAATGAGTCGGGCTTCTAAGTACATGATTACTTCAATTCGGAGTGCTAATTGCATGCATCCGGCTTCCAAGAAATGTTCCATAAACTAATTTAGTGCATTTTTAAAATTAGTATTTGGGTTCAATAAAATTCCCATTTTTCGTAATGCATAGAAATTTACTTTAAAATTAAAAAAATGTTTAAAAACTAATTTAAAATGCAATTAACATTATATGATTTGAGCTAATAAATGAATATTAGTAATTTTTTTAAAACTTGATGCAAGTATTTATCTCCTGTTTGGTCGTATAAAATATTTTCAACCAGAAATGTTAAAAGAAAAAAAAAATATTTTTAGGTTCGTAATAGAAAATAAAACCGTGATAGTAATAAAATTATTAATAAAACTTCTGCAATAAAAAATTGAATTGCAGCACACATAAATAAAGTGGTAGCTTACAGCGAAGCGTACACCGTATTAAAAGTTTTTATCAGCACAATAAAATAGATAAATCCTGTTGTAACATGTGTCAGATTTAAGCTGATTATTGTCCCTTTCTGTTTACAACCATACACAATAAACATAACAATATTGCTTGTGTGGATGTATTTTATGACGACCTAGTAAACAAATCAACAATTACCAAATGTAAAAGGTATAAAAGCGTTGCGTTACGTTATTACATCGTCACAATATTTTCCTCTTTTTTAAAATCTTCTCTATTAGTTTACACTCTTCCTATATAAATTATACACTTGCTCCTGTGTAAATTGGTTGCAAAAGTGTAACTCGTAAACGTTTTACTTTTTTGTAAGAATTTTGATGTAAAATTATTTTTAGTAATTTCCAGCTATTAGCATTTAGCAGACATTTACCATTTCAAAAGTACGAAATAAAAGTTCAGAATAGGTTTAAGATGGATAGATAAAACAAAGTTTAAGTAAAATATGAAATACACAGAATTGCAATACAATATTTTAGATGAAAAATTAGTATAGAGCATTTCATTTATATAATTTTATTTGACACTTCTTTGGCCAACATAAAGCCACCCATGTGGCCACCTAACATTAGAGGCATGTGTAGATAAAAGTTTGTTATGTGATCAGTATTCAAAGCTTTCTTCACGGTATTTTATAGATTTTCTCCTTAAGGCACTCTGGTTTTATACCTACTTATTAACAAATCATATCTTAAAGATTCTTTGATCATGACGTAAAGTCATGCATGTTCTTTATAATACTACTAAAAGTTATTATATAATTTTTTGTTCATGTAGCTATGTTGTTTGGGAGAGCCTTTCGCTATCGTGAGGCCAATACCAGGATAATAGAAATACCACATTATTTTTATATCTATCCCAGCTTCAGAGTAAACACTGACCATGACCCTCTGGTCTTCCCTACATTGGCCGCGCTGCTGATGACATCTGTCCATTGCACTGACATACAAGAATGGACAGTAAACACTAAAATGACAGCTATGCTCTAATGTATCCAACTGAAAACACCATACGAGTAAATTTCTACTGGGTCTCTCTTCGTCAAATGTTAAAGAGCAAGGATCGGTGGTTTAATAATATTCGTAGCTTTTCTGCGAATAAAAAATCTTTGTAACAATAGCTTTAAAAAAGTTGTATTGCCTTGTTTTATGAATAGAATAATTATATGCATTGCGTAATACAAGTTTGCAGCAGATAATAAAACTAAGTGGTTGGTATAAGGTGACGTAGATTGAAAAAAGGAAATCTCTTTAATGTAAACAGTAAATTTATCATAAATATAGCATTCACCACCTTATGATTCATATTATTTGATTAGCAGGGTATTTACAGCTGCAAAATCTCAATGTAAATTGTATAGATTCATTGATACAATTACTTGAACCAAAAACCACACACACATACACACACTATCACACACACTCACCCCCCCCACACACACACACACTGCAACGGTACTTCACCCCTTCTCTCAACCTCAACCTGCTACCTCAGAAGTTTCCTACCACCTAGCTACATGAGCAAGTATTTCAAATCCCATCTAATAAGTACACCCTGGGACCGTTGTCTATAAAATGTATTTAAAGTCATGGTAAGGTCAGTGATATGTCATATGGTCTAATTTACCTCAGCTGAAAACACATACAATTTTTCACATCATAAATTTGCCTTACCATGCTTTGAAGACATCTCTCCACCATGCTCCCGCTTTAGTGAGTTCCGTGCAAGATAGAGTCTTACCATATCCTCCTAAAAGAGGTACTGTGTTTCATAAGGTAAAACCTGCCAGAGAGTGTGAACTCCTGGGCTTTAAAGCAAAACCAGCTAGTCCTTAACCTAGCTCATTATTTATAATTTATTTTAATTAATTTCTCTGGATGCTCGATTATCTTTAGGTTGCACAGTGATTCCTAGCTATTTATTATTAAATAAATATGACTGACTCTAATTGTCTGGATTTTAATAATTTTATTGATTTACCATTATAATTTACTAGCTGGCAAATAAATAAATTTATTTATTTTGTACACAGGATTAATTCAATAAAAATTACTCTTTTGACTGTTGTTGGAAAAAGAATTTAATAATAAAGAAATTGATAATATTCTTTCAAATAGTCTATCTTAAAGTGGACTATCTTAAAGTCCTTAGCTAACAAAACATAAATTAAATTTTCCTTAAATAAACTAAAGTTACTTCGATATTTATTGCAGGGGGGTTGGCTAAGTTTATATCAATTATTATAAATTTCAAATTTAATTCATGATCTTATTTTGTGCCAGCAGTTAGATGACATTCAATATAGTTACATATTGTAATATTTAAACCAAGTTTTTTACTAATTCTACTACCACAGAAATCATTTATTTACAAGCTTTTGAGTTTATATATATATTGAAATATTTTAATTAAAACTAATTTTCAAAATTCATCTCTCAATCAGAGAATACTAGATAATTTGTGATTGATTTTGTTTAATAATTTCTGGTTGATAAATTATTTATATTTTTCAAGAAGTTAAATATTGATAAATATTTTTACCCAGTTTATTTAACTACTGGTTGTAACAAACTTTACTGCATTTCCTTAGATATGATGAATGAATTTACTTTATAAATATGTATAATATTCATTTTATCTTTTTCCATATGCTTTACTATTTCTCTATTTGCAAACATTTGAACATTTTTACATAAACATTATTATAACTTAATAATTTTGTAATTTTCGGTCAGCGCCTATGACAACCACCATAAGGCCAGATAGGACCAAAATAGCCACATTTATGCCGTCTACTTCCATCCATGGACGAGGGCTCTAGACTCAGCCTCCAGGACGCTGAAATGGAGAAAGACTTCCATCGACTGACCAGGGATGGCAACTTCCGATGTTCAGGGACCAGGGAATCCAGACGAGAGGACTCTAGGACCGGCAGGGAAATCCTTGGCAAGTCATTTTCTCTATTATATACGAATTAAACGTCAAATTTAGTCAGTTACATTTATTAAATTCAAATTACCAATTAAACTTTAACAATAACTTCATTCTATGTAGAAAAATTATTTAAATCTTAAAAGTAGTAAAATTAATTAGTATAACAAAATTGTTTAAATAATGAATAATAAATATTAAATTTACAAAGTGGTTTTGGCCATAAGCCAATCATTTTCAAGAAGACCAGATTCATTAAATTTTAAAATTATTTATAATAAAATGGAATTTACCAATTCAATCTTGAAATGAGAAGATAAAATATTTTATTATGTTAAATTTGGAAATAATTTTGGTAAAAAATGTGTAAATGTAATTAATGAATTATATATGAAATGTAGGATTTAAATATGTGAAAAATAACGAATGTTTAAATAATAATTTGTGAAGATAAAGAGAGAGTTAAATGTATTTTATTTGAAAAGATAATTATTTTAGTTTTAAATCAGTAATTAAATGCTTTTAAAAACTTACAGTATTTGAATTTATCCTGTGTTGAACAACCAATAAAACCTTTTAGTTTTTTCCAACTGATAAATAATGATTATAAAATCAGAGTACAGTTTTTTTATTAAATTTCATTAATTAATAAATATATAAAATTAAGAACCTAATGTTTCTTCAAACGAGTTCTCTCCTGAGAACAATTTTATTGAGTTATTCTAAAAATTAGTTGGTTTTTGTATTGAAAACGAGAGACGATGTCTACTGGCAGATCATGTTTAAAGAACACAGGAGCCTTTCAAAATACGTATCTTAAACATGATCACATTTTTTGCCCGTCCCTTTGCTGTGCCTGCAGATTTCATGAAGTGGTAAGATTCTTTGAAAAAAGTGTGTTCATATAAACGTTGTTTCTTTCCAGCTGACTATTTTACTGACATGGGTGACTATATACAGACCCAACAAACCTGCCAACCATCTTACGGGAGGTCGTACAAATGTTAAGGTAGAAGTCAGCGGGAATAGGCTTGCATTTAGGCGTGGTACGTTACGCGGGTGCACAAGACAAATATTAGGGTGCTTAACACGGTCCACAAAACGGTGTGAGCAGCAGATATTTAAATATATAAACAATTTGTAGTGGAACAATAGCAGAACCGAAGCGGAAGGAGTGGGAGGGACGTCGCAACACATTTATATAAATAAATAAATAAATATATATATATATATATATATATATATATATATATATATATATATATATATATATATAGCATAAAATATTATATATACTTTATTAATAATTATATAGGGAATATTTACAAATATTGTTATAAACTAATTTATGTAACTTTATTTATTAGAAAATTCAACCATTTTTTTAGTTTTAATCATTCTAAATGTTTTTGTTTTATAATGGTATTAGCAATATTTGTTTAAATACGTTACAGTAACTGTTTGTTAAATCTATAATGTCTTGTAAATTAAATATTTAATCTTAGAGTTGTTTCTGACATACTGGCTATCAATAGTTACTATATATTATAAACCCTTGTTATTGAGAATATAAGTCTCTGTACACTCCAACAATTATAACTGATTTCTGTAGGTTGTATGGAATAAAAATTGTTTTTTATTTCAAACATTTACTTTTAATTTCTATATATATTAGGAGTTTGATTTAAAATTTATCAAAAAATAAACAATGCAATCTATTTGCGGTGGACATTCGCTATAAATAAAAATTAATATATTTAACACTATTAAATAACTTTAAATAAATTTAATGGTCATATTAACGATGTGGTTGAGGTGAAATGGTCACAAATAGAAAAATTTTAATTAGGTGTGCAATTAGCAATTAGCAGTCTAGTTATGGACCATTTATGATAAGAGAATTGAATGTAAAAAATAAAAGTTTTCCAAATACAAGTTTTTACGCCAACGGTTATGCAATTATAAAAACGTAAAAGTCGTGAATAAAATGTTTGTAATTAACGGTAACGTTTTTAGTATGGCACGAGCATTTACATGGAAACTATGCTGATGTAAATTAAGGACATTTATATTGTAAGTAGGCATGGTTATGACAAAGAAGCTATATTGTTTATTTTACAACTGTGTAGAATAATACGAGACTAAAATTTAATTTTGGAAGCTATTGTTCATTTTATTTAAGGAAACCGTGGTATAGCGTTGCTGGTTTCCACATAATGTGCCCTTAGTAGCGCTAAATATGCTACTGGCCCGTTATTTTAATATCCAGCTTTAATAATCTATGCGGTCACCAATAGTAATTTAAAAGGGGCCTGGAGGGGCTAGGACGATCATCTCTGCGTTCGATTTTGGAATGAGGTTGGTTTGAGAAACTCTAAAAGTTTAAAATATTGATCTGGTATAACTACTATAATAGATGCCGACTAAACTACCGATGCCACATGTTTTATCGAACTAGTTTCCTGACCGTTCTTTGTTTACTATTGAAAAAGTCTCTACAATATTTGCAAAATGGAACGGAAAGTAACCTTAGGTTTTAAAAACTGTGTTTTGCCAAACTAAAAAGACATATTTAAACTTCACTAAGGATTTCTTATCTGATGAGAAATCAAATTGTTCACTAAAACATAAGAAATAAGTAAAACATTTACTGTAAAACAATTCTTTTCAGTTCTATATTTGAAGATATTTTATACGTTATATACGGATATATTTCTATGTATTTCAAGCTCCGTATTTACTGTAGAACTTAGAACGATCACTTACACCAATGTTTCGTCAAGAAATAAGTGTACACTAAAATTGTGAAAGGGTGAAGCAGAAATCCTGTATTCCTCATTTATCTTCTCATTTACGAAAACAATATAATTTTGAACACATCATTTGGTTGTTTAATTGAATAACTGGAATAAATGTTTGAAAAGGATCAAACATTCTTAGCAATGTGGGAAATTAATCTCGACAAATGTTTAGTTATTGTATTAATAACAAATATATAATAAGTAATAATTGAGCTCAATTATGAGTTAAGGTTATAACAAAATAAATCCACACACATTAAAAAATAGTATATTTTAATTTAATACGCGTTTCAATGCAACAATTGTAATTGTTTAAATTTGTGGTGGTGTCACTGATGAGGATGATGACATAAGTCATTGAAAAGCCTATATCAAGAAAGTGTAATAATTTGTGAGAACGTGTAAAGTTATTTATTTGCTTACATAATCCTTAGATAATATTTTTTATGGAAATTTCATGGTAAGTTTTACCCTTCACGAAACCGGAAAAATGTATGAGTCATCATCTTGGTTTACTTTATAGGCCTACTTAAAAAAATATATTTGGTATATTTTTTAACACTCTTAACACTTTTATAAAATGACTTTGAGACCTTTTTAGAATTCAAGCATATTCCTATATTTAAATACTTTCTACGAATTATCAAAATGAGGATTGAAATAATTCTGTTTAAATGAAATAAAGGTAAATATTAGGATCTGCGACTACCACTTTGATAGAGTATTTTTTTCTGGTTAATTTAAACATGCTGAACACGAATCTGATGTTATTGTGAGTGGCAAACCTAACCTATCCTTATATAGGTGATTACTACCCCTCTGATCGGTGAGGTGTTTTATTTTCCTTAAATTGACCAAGCTGAACACGAAATCTGAAGTTGTTTTTTTTTTTTTGGCAAACCTAACATGACCTTACCTAGGTGTTTACTGCCGTTCTGTTCGGCTAAACCTTTTATCATGGTGATGACGTATCCGAATTTTTTTGTGTGGCAAACTTAACCTGTCCTAGGGACTTACCTTAGAAGTATTGTGGTAGGTATAATGTGTTTTTTCCACCGAGGATGCGTGTACCAAGTTTTCCGATCGCTATTTGGTCATAAATAACTATTCCACGAGGTATCCCACGAAATGTTTGCTTTTTCTTGCCGTAGTTGGAGGTCTCTGATCAGACGTCACGCCACTTGCGCTTGATGGTGTTTGTGCAGGCTGATATCTGGTTCATGTAGCCCTGATCAAATTGACCAGAAAGATAATTTGACGATAAGAGCGGTAGTAAGAACCTAGGATAGGTTACGTTACGTTAGATTTGCCCCAAAAAATAACTTTAGATTCGTGTTCAGCATGTTCAATTTGATCTGAAAAAAATTTCGGCTATCAGAGCGGTAGAGACTTGCCAAAATAATTGTGTTGCCTTTTAAAAACACAATAGGAATTTGATTATTACTTTTTGTCGAAGTTGATATTCTATATGTATTCAATAAATTTTGTCACTGTATTCTAGTTAATATATGTAACACATTTTGTTCACTATTTCAATTCGTTAACTATAGAGAAACGGGTTCGCACAGAGCAAAATGTAACTTATATGGGGGCGACATGTGACGTCAAAAATAAAATCTTAGTGGTAAATTAGGATGGAAAATAGATAGGATTACAACGGTATCAAGAAATATCCGTGATGTAGTTATTGTGGAAATATTTTGTAATTTGATTAGATATCTTCTCTACAATATCTATAACTTATCGTTTCTCATCGAAAATTTATATTAATAATTTTACTTATATAATGATATAATTAGGAAAACGTATAATTTCTCTAAGGTGTAATGAATGATGAAAGTTAATAAATTCTGTTTATAAAGTTTGTGATTGCATAGTGAAAAATATTTTAGGATTTTAAAATAAGAAAGTACGTACAGTGAGGATGTCTTCATTATTTTATACAAATTTGTCCTTCATTATTATATATTTATTTATCCAACCCAGTAAACCCATAGTCTTAGAAGAGGAAATAGAAGGTTAGGCTTGAGTGTTTTTAGGTTACTTTTAATCCCAGATTAAGATATTTTCATCCTGCCATGTTACAATTTCTCCAATTATATTGTTATAGTTTTAATATCTTACGACATGGCATGTTTTGGTAGCAAGTTGAAACTCGATCTTATATTGTTATGTAGTATTTTACATCTCGTATAATTTTTTGTATCTTTCTCATTGTTCTCTGATTTCATTTCCCCTAACAACGTAGCGATAATGTCCGATCGGATAGTGATCTATGTTTTAAACTGACCTGAAAACTGTAACACCACCAGCTCAGAACTCCTATAAATAAATTCGTATGTACTAAGATAAGCAGAAAGATATGAAAATAAGTATATACTTTGTAACCGTATTAATTATATAATTCATGTCAAATTTATCTTGCCCCAACTAGCAAATAAGACAAATTATTGCACTACTCTCAGCGATAGAAAAGTTCGTATTATCAGAACGTAGTAACCTGGAAATGTAAACAAACGCTTAGAGATATAACGACGCTCTATAACTCAACTAAATAAAGATCGAATATTATAATCTGGCACTTGAGTGCTAAGTAGAAATTGTATATTAGTCGTATGTAAAATATCCGTCACCGCAGATATATATCATCGCGGAATACCAGTCCCAAACCTTAAACAATCCTATTACCACCGTTCTGTGTTCGTCCTAAATTAAATGTTTTATATTATACTATACAATAGAAAGTATATATACGTAACAAAATAATAAGTCAGCGTAAATTCATAGGTCGATGTTTTTGAAAATGACAGGCTTTTGTCACCCGTCTTCCCTAATCCTAGGCCGGCCGCCCTTGAGTGCCAACTTATAATATTTGACTTATAGATTATCATACATAATGATCATTAGTAGATTGTTTGGGACAACTTTGGGACAACTACCCCTAACTCGACCTGTACGTAACCTAGGACTATAGGGGTAGTTTTGGATGATGCAAGGGGTTGATGCGGCCTTGACCGTAGCCTTAGGGGTGGTTTCGACCACGTTTAGAGGGGTAGAGGGTAGTTTTTCGAAAAAAATAAATTCCAACCCACTGACCCAAGCCAGCCAAAATGGATCCAACCTAACCTAACCTACGTGTGGGGGGTAACCTCAGCTACGTTCAGGACCATCTCCGGGGGTAGTTCCGGGGGTGGATTGGAGGTGGGGGTTAGTTTTCGAAAAAATTTTGGCTTGACCGATAGGGTGAGTTTAGAGTCCATTATGGACTGCTGAGGGGTAGTTTCACCAAGGGGTAGTTTTTAAATAAAATATGAAATTGTCGAAAATCGATCGGTTGGATCAACAGACAGTACGGGATATGTCTAGAGTCCAGTACGTACTGCTGCGGGGGTGGTTTCACCAAGGGTAGTTTTTAAATAAAATACGAAATTGCCAAAAATCGATCGGTTGGATCAACAGACAGTACGGGATACGTCTAGAGTCCATTATGGTAGGCTGTGTGGGTGGGTTGTATTCAGATTGCCAAAAATGATCGGTGTCCTAGGTAAAAGTCACCTCCGAACCGGCGCTTGAGGTAACACCGCCTAGGAGCGGGTAGAGCCAATATGGAGCACGGTCTCGGTTAAAGCCAATCCGAGACTAGCCCCCCATCAGCTAGGCCTCAGGTAAAGCTAACACGGAGCAAGGTAAAGCCAACCTAGCCATACCTAGAGACACCCAGGAGCCAGGCCCGAGGTAAAGCCTCTTTGGAGTCAGCCCTAGGTCCAGGGTGGTCGCTATATCAATTACAGCCTATCGACTAAGACAAATACCTACACCAAGTCCTAGGTAAAGCCATCCAGGTGTCAGACAATAGGTAAAGTCACCCCGGAGTCGTGCTTGAGGTAAAGCCACCCAGGCCTTAGCTAAGGCTAACATTGAGCAAGGCCTCAGGATAGACAACCAGGAGCTAGCCTTTAGGTAAAGTAACCAAGGAATAGCTCCGGTGGTGGGGGTAACTTGTGGAAAGATTTAATGGGTATCTGATGACGTATCAACGCTTGAGCGAGTCTAGGCAGTAGGCCTACCCTAAAATGAACGGTATATCCCTAAATGATATGGGTAATGAGGGGCACAGGTCTATTGCTAAACTAATAAACAATACAGTGGGCTAACCACCCAAAGGGGATCCCTGACGAGCCAGCGCCCTACGCTACACATATAAAATATCTAAAAAGTTACCAGAATACGGTGTCGCTACAGAGGTATCTAGTATGGCCCACCTCTAAAGGTGAAAAAAAATAAACAGTGCAACAAGGCCTTATCGCTTGAGGGAACACGCTTAACCTACATGTGCAGCTATGGAGAGATAACGCATTATCTCAGAACCGCAAAGACACCTGGCCACCGAAGGTCTATAACCCGCACAGCAGTGTTGTTGTGAAACAAGGCTATTGTAATTGGGTCGACTACCGTATCGATTTATTATGTAGGTTGGTATAAGAAACAAATAGCTGTGGAAGAGTCCATTCGAGAGGGGTGGACGAGTCCATCCGAGCTGGACCGATCTCTGTTGATTACATCTCGGTGGCGATCCCATTTGTAGAGGTATGGAGGGGCAGGCGTTTATGAATTATAAATCTCATCGTGACAAACACTACTTGCTATACAGCTTTGGAAGAAGAAACATTCTGGTAAGCTATCTTGTTGTTGTTACTTGTTCTCGTGTGAAATCTGTAGCCTATATTAACGCAATCGCCCCAGTCAATCAGAGCGATTTGTAATCATTTTGTGAGTCGAATAATTTGTATAATCTAATATCTTTGTTGATCTGAATATTTGTGAAAACAAATTAATCATAACATATATTTTAATAAATATCTAGCAAATACAATTGTTAGTATTAGCAAACAACTAGATTTAATTTTAGCGATTCATTAAAAATTTTAAATTGTATAACATATACCATTGTCAAACCAGTATCTATTCTAGTTATTATCTCAAAACTGTTTCACATAGAATCAATTTGAATATATCTGTGTTAATTTAAGATCCATTGTAGTGAATAGTATCTGTAAAATGGCAGTTCGTATTGTATCAACGGACCAGACATATGTACGAAAATTCCGGTTGCACGGTACTAGAGTGACATTCAACTTTAACCCCGTACCAGCGACGGAAAACAAGCTGGTGTGGGTCAGACGAGGACTAGAGGAAATCTTAGAGACTATGAAGAACAACGCTACCGAAGACATACAATTGGGTTTCACCATGCAGAGCTTTAATCTCCGAAACCATGACCCTGGATATATCGCTTTTAGAGAGGCCTAATCGATAACTGTGGACGCCTTGTTTAACATCTTTGGTTCCATAATCCAGAGTAACGCAAATACTTTTAAAGCCGACGACACCTTCAGAGTGACCTGTACAAAGGTTAAAGTACCTATAGGGCGTGGGCGTGTAAGACCCGGACTGTATAATAACTTCATAGAAGAATCGTACCGTAGGAAGGGGATTGTTACGATTAAAAACACAGACACCCTCTGTTTACCCCGTGCTCTGGTTGTAGCTATAGCGCATGCGTTAAGAGACCCCGAGTACAAGCTTGTGTGTAAGGACAGGTGCAAACGTCAAACCAACAGAGCAAACCAGCTAATGACGGACGCCGGGGTGCAGATAGGAGATGGTGGTGCCGGGATTCGAAAGTTGCAACAGTTTCAAGATTTACTCTCCGATTATAAAATCATCGTCTACAATTACGGCAGCAAAGGTCGTGATATCTACTTTGAAGGCGACGTTCAGAACCCCAAGCACAAGCTAAACTTGTTATATCACGCCAACCACTTCAACGTTGTTACAAATTTGACAGGTGCGTTCGCGTGTAGTTACTATTGCGAATTGTGTCATGTTCCATACGATGATCGCATGCGACATAGATGCTCCGCCCAATGCAGCTCTTGCAGGAAGTCTCCGCCGTGTGTGCTTGAAGACGACGGCATCCTGTGCGGCGATTGCAATAGACAATTTCAAAATAGAGCCTGTTTTAAGGCGCACATGAAAAGCTTATGCCAGGCTATAAGAAAGTGCCCAGACTGTAATAGATACATTCTAACGAAAAAAAGAAAAGCTCCTCACGTATGTGGCGAGAACTATTGTAAAGTGTGTAAGGATTACATGCCTGCAGGCCATCCGTGCTACATGAGAATCGATACACGTCGCCCGCTATCAACCAACTTCCTGTTTGTCTTCTTTGATCTTGAAACTCGACAAGACGAAGTCATTAACGACGCTCGTTTGCATCGAGTCAACTTGTGCGTATCCCAGCAATACTGTTGGATGTGTATGAACGGCGGCGCCTGCCAACAGTGCACTGATAGAACCCGAGTGTTCAGAGAGGATCCCGTCAACGGGTACATGGCGTATCTTATGGAAGTGCGAAAGGCGTACAAAAAGGTGATTGTATTCGCTCACAACGGCCAGGCCTTTGACTTTCAGTTTATCCTAAAGTACGTGATAGAAGAGACTCAGTTTACACCCGAACTGATTATGCGAGGCACCAAGGTCATCCTGATGGAGATTGACAATACAAAGTTCATTGACTCTCTAAACTACATGCCCATGGCTTTGTCTAAACTGCCCAAGGCCTTCGATCTGCCTCCGGAAAAGAAAAAGGGATATTTTCCGCACCTCTTCAACACGCTGGCAAACCTATCGTATGTTGGCCCCATGCCTGCCAAAGAGTACTATTGCCCCGATTCCATGTTTGACAAGAATCACGAAGAGTTTTCACGATGGTACGACGACCAGGTGCGCAACGAATACGTCTTTGACTTTCAAAAGGAGATATTTGAATACTGCCTATCGGACGTGGAGATCTTGGCACAGGCGTGCCTGAAATTCAGGGCCTGTTTCTTACAATAGTGTAATGTTGATCCGTTTGTAGAGGCTGTGACCATCGCTAGCGCCTGTAACCTTCCGTTTAGAAGAAATTTTCTAAAACCAAACACCATAGCCATACTTCCGAAGGCCGGCTACCGTCTGGCCGATAAACAATCGTTTATCGCTCTGCAATGGGTGCTGTGGCACGAAACAGAGGGCAACATGCGAATAAGTCACGCTGGTAACGGCCTAAAGGTCGACGGACTGTGCATGGAGACAAACACCGTGTACGAATTCCAAGGATGCTGGTTCCACGGCTGCCCCAAGTGCTTCCCCAACGGACGTGACGATGCACTGGAGGATGATCCTGCAGACACGCACAACGCACGCTTCGAGAGGACCAAAGCCAAGAACGCTAAAATCTTCGGCAGCAGGACGGGAAATATAAAGACCTACTGCGCCGCTAAAGAGGACGAAACAATCCAGTACGCCGACGTGTGGTCGCTCTACCCGTGGGTATGCAAGTACGGAAAATACCCGATTGGACACCCAAAGCTGGCCATCGGCAACGACGAATGCAGGAAACTGGGGATGAGCGCCGAAGAGTTGCTCAAGTGCACAATTCTGCCGCCTACATCGCTCTACCACCCCGTATTGCCGCTAAAGATGAATAATAATTTGATGTTTGTACTCTGTCGGACATGCGGCGAAACTCTGAATTCCGACGAATGCGACCATACGGTGGACGAGCGCGCTCTGACAGGCACATGGACCATGGACGAGATACGCAAGGCAATAGAGAAGGGCTATGTCATTGTGGAAAAACACGAGATGTGGCAGTACGAGATGGCTTCAGGAAACGACGGCCTGTTTAAAGAGTTTGTCAATAAATTTCTAAAGATGAAACAAGAGGCGTCAAGCTACCCCGGCTGGTGCAGGACCGAAGAGGACAAGGCAAATTACGTGGAGGATTATTTCATCAACGAGGGTGTCCGTTTGGACCAATCAAAGATCGCCAAAAACGAAGGATCCCGCTCGTTGGCCAAACTGATGTTGAACTCGTTTTGGGGAAAACTCGGACAGAGGGAGAATCAGTCGAAAACGGCGATTATCAGGGAGCCTCAGGAATTGTTTAAAATGCTGCAACGTCCTTCCATTGACGTGAATCACATTCTGGAAGTAAACGAAGACGTGTTGGTTGTGAATTGGCTGTTTTCGGATTACGATTGCGACATACTACCCACTGTCAACGTTGTGCTGGCCGTCTAAACCACCGCCCACGCCCGGCTAAAGTTGTACGAGTATATGTATGCTCTAGGTCCACAACTTATCTACAAGGATACCGACAGCGTGGTATACCTTCATAGGGAGGGTTTGCTAAGAGTAGTGACTGGAGATTATTTAGGCCAGATGACCGACGAGCTCTTGGAATACGGCCAGGGTTCCTAAATCACCGAATTCGTCTCTGTAGGTCCTAAAGTCTACGCCTACAAAGTCTGGTCTACAAATAAAAACAAACACGTGACCGTGTGCAAAGTCAAAGGCTTGACCCTGAATCTCAGTACCTCAGCCTCGGTCAATTTTGAGTCGATGAAACGGATGGTTTTGGAAGGTAGCGATCCTATCGTAACCACCAGTGATAGGATTCGCCGCACAGAGGATCGTGACGTCATCACGATGTCGGAAAGTAAAATATTCAGGTTAACAGGTGCAAAGAGGAAATTGGACGGAGACGACGGATACAATACACTGCCTTACGGTCACAAACGTCCTCGCATGAGCGAATAAAATCAATAGCTATGCACTGTAAATATTCAACGTGACAAACGCTAGATTAATAAGTACTAAACATGTACAACGATTACTGTCTTGACATAATGATTAGCTATGTATTGTATAATTATTCAACTTAACAAAAGCTAGATTAATAAGTATTAAATATGCACAATGATTACTGTCTTGTATAAATAGTCTGCTTAACAGACGCTAGATTAATAAGTATTAAACATGTACAGTGGTTAGATAAACAAATTGATTAGCTATGTATTGTAATTCAACCTAACAAATGCTAGATTATATATAGGTATTAATTATGCACAATGATTACTGTCTTGTATAAATAGTCTGCTTAACAGACGTTAGAATAATAAGTATTAAATATGTACAATGATTAGCTATGTATTGTATAAATATGTAACTTACCAGACGCTAGATTAGATATAGGTATTATTTATACACAATGATTACTGTCTTGTATAAATAGTCTGCTTAACAGACGCTAGATTAATAAGTATACACAATGATCTATGTATCGTTTTCTATAAATATTCAGATTAACCAGAAATATATGCACAATCAATACCAACTTATGGCTACAAAATTCCACGAATGAGTAAACAAAATGAATAGCTATGTACCGGCGAATGTGGTATTTTTTGAAAAGTAATTTTTTAAGATCCCCTGCTCAGTCTTCAACGCTTTTGCAATTAAGTGTGTTAAGATTAACGATGACCGATAGAGGTATTCAGTCAGAGGTGAGTATGAAATAGTGTGTTCTTTTTTTCCTAAATAGTTTCTATTTTTCGTTATTCCAATTTTTCCATTGGTTTTCCAGTCGACAAACATCGACGATTCAGGCCATGATGAAACGGGTATTTGGGACGATTTAGGTAGCAGACGTAGCCCAAGGACACCGTACTATAGCCGCAATTCGATGGAAACCGAACCGAGTACCTCTGGTAGTACATCACAGGTAATTATATACAATTTAGACTATTATCAAAGGCTCATTTTCATATCTAATAATGATATGTTTCTTTCAGGGAACAAACACTCCAGCCAAAGGACCCGAGTCTACCAACCATCAACACTGGTGATTATTGTATTCCTAATGCGTTATTACTGTTATCTTTGTATTTTTCATTACTAATATATTGTATTTCATAGGCTGGACCAATAAATCACGCTATAATCAGGGTCGGAAATCGAGTTTTCCATTCAAGCGTATTAGAGGAGGAACTGAAGCACATACAAGGGGTCGAGCACGCCCGTATTGACTGTTTACTTTGTTTAGGGCGTAGGATACGATATCCTCCTCAATATGGGGTAAGTTTTATTTTACGGTGATAGTAGTAGTAGTAAAGGGTTATACAAGATTTTCTAATTTTTATTTAATCCTTTTCTAGACTGTTGTGGAGTATGCACGTGCAGCTGCAGCACGTAGCGTATCGACTGATGCACTACATATACTAAGACGACTTGTAACGGACCTAGAAGCGGCGTTACGTAAAGACACGTGTGAGGATAGCTTCTACGCAGTCGGTGTATGGAGGATTATGATTGGCAACCTGGACAAGCTACTTGAAGAAGGCAGAAGAAGAGTGGCTGTCGCTGAAGCGAAGGCAGTAATGGTCGAGCGAGACCCTCCATACACGGTCGTAAGTGTTACAATCTGTAGCTATACCTATATTTATACTATTCGTGTACAATAATATAAATTATCCACTTTGTACGTATGTTGAAACAGAGAAGTTCAGGACTGCAGATTGAAGGAGGCGGGTATCGTATAGCGGACTGCGTTGTCGGCTTGGGAAGACCACCATGCACTGTCATCATACCCTGCGGTCACGTTTATTGCAACGAGTGTGCTGAAAAGGTGCAGATGTGCCCCATATGTAGGAAACGCGTAGACAGACGCTACCGGAAATATCTGAACCTGGAGTAATTGTTCAAAATATCATAGTTTAAATATTCGTTAATAAAATCTTACCTGTATATCCAGAGTTTTATTTAAACCTTAAGTAACTATTATGATAAGGCGAGCTTCGATAGCCTCTTTAGAGTAACTGTTGTTAAAGGTAGCTCTACCTTAGGTCTGGGGTTTTACCTGAGGTCTGGCGTCAAGCATGAAGCTCTACCTCTCGGATACTACGAGATAAACCATAGTCAATCTACTCATCGGATACTGTTTGTTAAACCCTAGTCAGACCATGCATTTTATATTATGTGTTAACTTGTATTTAAACTTCTCATCGGATACGATGTGTTTACCTCTACAAACGGCATCGCCCGCCGTGCTGTAATCAACAGTCGTAGTTGTGACGTAATTCAGTCCAACTAGCTTGGACTCGTCCACTCACCTCTCAGATGGACTCTTCCACAGCTATGTATAATACATTATATACAGCTGGAGATATAGTGTTTTTGCATAGTCTGTGTTTAGAGTGATCTGTGTGTGTGTTTGCCAGTAAGTAGTAAAAATGTCATCATCAGTGTCGGCAAAGTTTCCAGCTTTAAATTCTGTAGATTCAATGCCTATACATGGGCTAAAGATAGGCAAAGCATATAAAATTGTAAATGCGCGTTTTGTCGAAGCAAAGTATGGTAACGCCGTACTTGTAGACTTACAGGTAGATGATGAAGACAGACGCGCTGTCTTTCTTCCCAAGCGATACGCTACGGCGTTGACAGCGGAAGATTTGAGCTCTATTATAGGCAAATTTTTAACTGTTATCAAACATTGCGGCCAAACTGTGAATTTGTTATAGATTAATATTATTCTTTAAAACGTTTCAGCATGTTTATTATTTTTTTTAAATTTTACAGTGCCTCTATCTTTGTTTAATCTATGCGCTATTGAGGTCTGCGCATGCGTACAGAACAGAAATGATATAGACAGTTTGGACTTACCTGTATCTGTAAAGCAGACGTTGATGAAATCTTTTAAAGACTATGTACTAATGAAGCCTTGTGATAGCTCTGATTTTGATTTTTCATCTATAGATTTCAATAATTTAAATTTTTCAGAATTTTTAATGTTGAAGAACCACCCTTACGAGGTGCCTGTATTTGTCGATGAGAGGACAATTTTCAACTTTATTAAATTTCACTACACAGGTCTGTCTAATAATATTTGCCGGGAGTGTTTGAGTAACTTTGTGCTTCGCAAGGCAGATAGTTTCGACATCACAAGAGCCGGTTACACGTACTCTATAGCCGAGGTGGACGGCTGCGATTTTATTGGAGGCTCTGATAACTGGTGCGATATCTGTTTAAGCCCATTATTTAGTTTTGAAGACTTTCTACAATCAACCCCGAGGGAGAGCTATTCTTTGATCGACTATTGTGATCCGTTAATCTGCAGGTCATACATTCACGAGAGATGGCGTCACAACAACCTATAAACACTCGCATTGTAAGTAACTATTCTTTTTTCAAAATATGTTAAGTCTAGATGACACATTGGGTGTTTATTTATAGGAGAGAATATTTCCAGACTTCATTTTTCGAATTTTGTAATGCCTAGGTCATACACTATATTGAATGAGGAGTGGTGTATTTTGGACACGAGATATTATATGTTAATGTCAAGTCATTTTCAATTTTTGTAAAGTTTAGATCACACAGTATATTGAATGAATGGTAGTTTATTTTCAATAGCGCTTAATAGAATATATTGAATGGTAGTTTATTTTCATTAGAGTTTAATATATACATATATATTTTAAATTGAAGCTTATTATGGATACGAGATATTATATGTTATTGTCAGGCCTTTTTCAAACTATGTGAAGCCTTAGATCACACAGTATATTGAATGAGTGGTAGTCTACTTTCAATAGCGTTTAATATATATTTTAGACACGAGGTAGCGTCATGTTCAAATTATCTGAAGCCTAGATCACGGAGTATATCGAGTGTTGGTTTATTTAGATTCTTTTTTTTAGGCGTACACTGCGCTTTCAGATTCTTCACTAACCTATTCGTCATCCTATTCGCCTCTACTACTACCTATGGGCTCGTCTCCAGGAGATTTACCTTCCCGACCGCCTGGCATTGATACGGACAGCGATGAGGAAGATAATAGACCCTGCTATAGTTGTGATGATTCGTTTTCGTTTCGCCTGCACGATTTCCTAATGGTTTCTCATCCACCGAGGAACCCGCCTACACTCCGCACATGTATACAGACGCTGGATTACACTTTAATGCAGCTCCAGCTGGCGATTAGGGATCTGCGGACAGCTGCCTCAAAACCTTACTACAAGACAAGCCGGACCTTTGCGTATAACGTTTGGAGTATGACGAGACGGTTCCTACAGGATATTGTGGTGGCTGGAGACTACACTGTCCAGCGTACCAATAATGTAGGTAGATTTTCATATTATTTCAATTGGCTTTTCTTTCAGGCTATCTGGACCTATTTACTAATCAAATTGTTTCTTACAGGATTTGTATATGCATATACAGTTGTTACTGATTGACTTTTTTTTTGCCTTCAGCTACGACCGGCGGAGATTAGCCTATGCAATATATGTTGTGAGAACCCTCGCAACGCTGTTGCCACACCATGCGGACATGTCTTTTGCTTAAACTGTCTCTCAAGATGTTTTCGCTGCCCACATTGCAGATCTCGGATCATCGATACATTTAAATTATATATGTAATATTGAGAACAATTTATATCTATACACTGTAAAATTATTGTTATATGTTAGTTTAATAAATCGTCATGCTGAATACCCTTATTGTATATATTATTTCATATACCTGCCCTTTTCGGATCCTTATATCACTGGCCTTATCCAAAATTATATGTTTATACTGCTCTTATATTGCTAAAACACTCTGTTGAATATATAGTTAGGTTCGTTTTATAACGTATATTTATTCATGTTATGTCTTTCTCCATAGACCTTTTTATCTAAACCTATTTACAATTATAGAATATATCCATAAAAGCTATCTGTTTACTTAAACTATAACAGCCTACATTTATGTATACCTAATACGATTCTATTTAAACACAATCCTGACTGTAGGGTGTATACATAGCTGATTTTTTATTATATATGTATGCCTTGGTGTGCCGACAGTACATAGTAGATCGATACAATCACCTTGATTCACAACGACACAGCTGTGCGGGTTTTTTGTAGCATAGACAATCATAACCCCTTGCCCTGCATCAGCCATATCATTTAGGGGTAGAACACTCTAGTTAGGGTAAGCCTAATACCTGCATAGAGTAGCTCAAGCGCTGATACGTCATCAGATAACCATTAAATCTTTCCACAAGTTACCCCCACCACCGGAGCTATTCCAGGGTTACTATACCTAAAGGCTAGCTCCTGGTTGTCTTTACCTGAGGCCTTGCTCAATGTTAGCCTTACCTAAGGCCTGGGTGGCTTTACCTCAAGCACGACTCCGGGGTGACTTTACCTATGGTCTGACACCTGGATGGCTTTACCTAGGACTTGGTGTAGGTATTTGTTTTAGTCGATAGGCTGTAATTGATATAGCGACCACCCTGGACCTAGGGCTGACTCCAAAGAGGCTTTACCTCGGGCCTGGCTCCTGGGTGTCTCTAGGTATGGCCAGGGTTACTTTACCCAGGTTGGCTTTACCTTGCTCCGTGTTAGCTTTCCCTAAGGCCTAGCTGCTGGGTGGCCAGTCTCGGATTGGCTTTAACCGAGACCGTGCTCCATATTGGCTCTACCCGCTCCTAGGCGGTGTTACCTCAAGCGCCGGTTCGGAGGTGACTTTTACCTAGGACACCGATCATTTTTGGCAATCTGAATACAACCCACCCACACAGCCTACCATAATGGACTCTAGACGTATCCCGTACTGTCTGTTGATCCAACCGATCGATTTTTGGCAATTTCATATTTTATTTAAAAACTACCCTTGGTGAAACCACCCCCGCAGCAGTACGTACTGGACTCTAGACATATCCTGTACTGTCTGGTGATCCAACCGATCGATTTCGACAATTTCATATTTTATTTAAAAACTACCCCTAGGTGAAACTACCCCTCAGCAGTCCATAATGGACTCTAAACTCACCCTATCGGTCAAGACACGTTTTGCCAAAATTTTTTCGAAAACTACCCCCACCCCCAATCCACCCCCGGAGATGGTCCTGAACGTAGCTGAGGGCACCCCCCACACGTAGGTTAGGTTAGGTTGGATCCATTTTGGCTGGCTTGGGTCAGTGGGTTGGAATTTATTTTTTCCGAAAAATTACCCCCTACCCCTCTAAACGTGGTCGAAACCACTCCTAAGGCTACGGTCAAGGCCGCATCAACCCCTTGCATCATCCAAAACTACCCCTATAGTCCTAGGTTACTTACAGGCCGAGTTAGGGGTAGTTGTCCCAAAGTGCCGAACAATCTACTATCATTGTATCTCACTATAACGTACCTTTATTCTTCTATAGAGCACCCTGATGTCTTTAGTAATAATAAGATCAACAGGAGGATCTGTTGGGAGCCGCTGATGTAGGTGGTACTTTACAAAAAACCATAATACGTCAGGAGATTAAGCTACATAAAATACAACAAAAGTGACTTTTAGATAAACCTAAGTAAGTAAATGCTTCTCTAGCGAGTAAAGTCTAGTAAAACCTTTGCCGATCTGGTTTTAATTAGTTTCGTGAAATAGGATCTTGGAAAAACCTTAATAGTATAGATAGTGGTTACTTATCGTTTATTGTTTTTGAAATTTTAAAAAAACCATCCAGTGCACATCTGAATTTTATAAGTATTTGATGGAAATATTTGCGGTAAAACCTCCGTTTTTAAGTTTGTTCTACAATGACTTCCCATATATGCCTACGCGTTTCAAATGCGCAATATGTACACGATGGTTTTTAAAAGTCTATAGAAAATGTAAATCTAAACCAATTATAGTCATTAAAGTGAACGAAAATAACTTGAAAAACCAGTTCTTAACATAAAGTTTTAAGTCGATAATGTTAACAAACGGAAATTTAAATGTTAGAAATCAGTATTATACAGCACTATATAAAGTTAAAAGTAGAGAAAATCTATTTATTTTATGTCACTTGAAGCCTGCAAAACAAGCCTCATATTGAAATTTATTTATTAATTCTTTAGGTAACACTCCAGTTAGTACCGATGAAGTGTTATTGACACGTGAATTAGGTACAGATATAGATTTTGACTAATTGCTGAATAAAATCACATGTTCATTACAGTCAACGATAAGGCTAATCACAGTTTCATAATGCATTATTAGGTCCCTCTACAATTTTGCCTAACACTTTTATATTAAAATTGTAAATTAGGTCAATTGAATTATTTAGCGGAATTCATTTAATCGCAATATTAAAAAATAATATTTAATGTTTTCTTCTTTCAAACATAAAATACAACTACGAATTAAGATCCTGAATCTGAAATAATTAAAATTGTTTGTACAAATTAGGTTGAATGGATTTTGTAGATAACACATTTATTTAACAATAGATAAGATACTATATTACAAAATTGGCGATTCTCAAATAGAGAGGGCCATATTTTGTAGTTAAAGAAACCATTATGATACATTCTGAGTTATTATATTATTTTTGTCATAAATTGACTACTTCTAATGAATGTTATTTTATTGAATAAGGCATAAACAAAATATAAACATATAACTTCAGCTCAATGTTGGTTCTCTCTAACCTGGAAATATATTCATAAACTTCACAAAAGGTCTGTTACCCACTAAAACACTTTCTACGAAGCAACTCAATCTCTCTTCCTCAATTTGTTGTGCAGTAAGTCCCGTTCTATTTCTCTACGTCACTCACTCCCTCACTGCTTTCAACTTTATTTGTAATCCATTTATTGCCAAATCTAAATAACCCACGTCTCAGCGAAACCTTTGTACAGGCAGTACCAATTTCATTAATTTCCTGTAAAGTGTCCTTTCTTTTAATGTTTATTTCGAAAACAAAAATGCATCTAACTTTTTAGTCTGGTTTTATAAACATTTTATTCTGCGGTCGCTCTATATATAAGCGAGAGGTAAGCTTCGCACACTCCCTAAAATGAGATTCATTTAATCTCTCTTATAATGAAGTTTATGCGTTTCAAAAACTTATATTTGAATTTTTCCAATTATAGAATAACAGTATTTGCATTTGAACCATAAAAGCTGAGATATATTTTCCAATGCCTTTACATTCACTGCTTTACATTTCTAACATTTCGTTACTGTACGAGTGCACCTCTATTAAGGGTGAAACGTCAAGGCTGTTTTCAGTGGGATTTGTATTAGGTTATTTTGGATTTATTTATTTGTTGTCGAAAAATATTTTGAGTAAATGTGGTGAAAGACGTTTCTTTTATCTGGAATAAAACATTTTTTTTTCGAAAATAGGTTTTAAAAAATGACTCAAAACGGACTTAATATACTTCTTATTTTATGTTTGTCACATTTGTTTATTGTAAACATTGAAAAAGTTTTAAATCATTCTCTCTATTTAAAATATGCACGAACTGAAAATACAATTTGAAACATTTTAAAAATATTTTGCAAATAAATTTTATTTTCTTATGACATGGTTTCCTTACAATTGCATAAGTAAAGATTATAAATAAAATGTCACTAAACTTGTATAAAACCTAAATTTTTGGTAATACGCAATTTTCAAAAAAATGTCTCGCTCATAATTTACATCATGGCTTTAAAATATTTATTAGAAATTACGTTGAACAGCTCAATATGTTCTATGGTCGAAGCTAACTGATAATTGTAGCATTTTATCATTTATACTCGTATTACGGGTAAACTCGTCGTGCTATGAAAATACCTCGGGGGAAATTCTAAAATTTCTATGTATTTTACTTTCACAAAACTCGATTTTTAAGAATAAATTAGTTAAGTGCTACGTTAACTATAAAGTTTCATATGCAAATAAATATATAGAAATCTATCGCTCAAATTACGAAGATAAATTAGTTTATCAGGCAGGATTCACAGTTTAAACGAAGATATGTCCTATCAGATTTATAAACTAAATGTGACAACTTTTTTCTCCTTTCTTACCAACAAAAATTGTGTGTGTGACAACTTACCCCATTTACAGCACATATTTTATATCCTCTTATTAAACGGTAATAACAAATTAGGTGTAAGCGCTCGTTTCTTTCATAACAACGGATGACATTCATCCTGTGCAGGAATGAAAACTAAGGGAAATATACAAATACAATACCTAATGTGTATGAATAGGAATTTCAATCATCTAAAAGCAACGCCATATTTTCAATACATAAACTAAATAAAAATATTGGAGTCAGTGTAATAGCCGACAGAAGTGAATAATTCATTTAACGAATATAGTCAACACAGGTTTTAATATACACTAGGCAATGATGTTTTAGTTAATAATAAGAGAGCGTGGTTATTACAAAACGTTTCTTACTTAAGAATTAGAATACGATACATAACCCATTATAATTAATTGTTGTAAGATTCATTAAAATATTATTTTTACTATCTAATAACCGATGAAACAATATTGAAATTTCATCGTATTAATGAATAGTAAATAAAGTAAACCAACCTACTTTAAAAACCGCTGTTTGATAATAAGACCTATAATTACACATATCAACGACTAACATGTGTGAAATATAATGGTTCTTCTAAATTTAAATTAAAATAGTTGTTATGCAACACATAACTATATAGAAAATATGTAACTCTGTGAAAAATACAATGCACTAGCTATATACAACTACATTTTTGACCACGACAAAACTAACGTGAGGCTTATGCGGACATTTTTCTGGGTATAATTTTCTGTTCAGTAGTGCCAAAAGCACTATTCAAATAAACTATACACATATGCAAACTTCTATTTCATATTCCGTCTAACATACTTACAAAAAAATAATTCTTGCGTTTAATCTATCACGTCTCAGCCATTGAAATAATTACGTCGAAAGATTACATTATAAATTAAAAGAATATTAGACGTTAAATTGAAGTTTAAAGAAACAATAGTATTTTATGAAAGTATTGTTTAAAATAGCCGTAATCAACGGTTTCTGGTGCAAATCTAATATTGCTACTACTTGTCATCGTTAACGCTCTGTATATTATACATAATTTACATTTTACCCAAACAATCAATTATTTATATTATTGTGTATACGTTTAATAGTATAGATCACTATAGAATATAATAAAAAAATATTTTAAAGTAAAAGTTCATAATTTTTTTTTAAGTTTTATTTTTTTAATTATATTTTTTTATGTATTGAACCTTTTAATTGTAAATTTTAAAAAATTATAGTTATATTTAAAAACAAAACATATTCAGGTGAACAAGGTGGAAAACATATACTAGAAAACCGTACTATTTACCGATCACTTACACTCAGAAAAACATTAATTTCAGGAAAATATAAACCATAAATAGAATTCCACAGACTGCACTAAATACACCATGGAAGCGGTTTTAAAACCATATGTAAACTAACAGTCATCTACGTACCTGTCTGATTCAAGAAAATTATGTGATTTCAGAACTTCTAAAAAAAATCATAAACAAAGAATGTCTATATCTGTAAAGCTATATCTAATATAAACGCATTATTCAATTTGTTACCGGACTCCTCCTAGAAGCATTATTTAATAATCGTTTCACGAAACATATATTCATAAAAATAATGACGGTTCTTTTTATTGGACTTATGAGTGTAAATGCAATCTGGTGGCTGAACGCTTACCACTTATCACCGATTTACCACGCTTGGTTGTAGAAAACCAGCTTTAAATACTATGAATTTAGGAGTAAGAACGTTGAGCAATACAAAGAACCAATACTCTATTGAAAATTTACCATTCGAGTTGATAAAATGCAGTTTTTTAGTTGTTTCTCGAGACTTATTTCTGAAGTCGTTCGCCCCTAGTAAGAAAGGAGCTGAACATGCCAATGTCCTTGTTTAAGCATGGCGAAAATAGTACTCAATGTTCCGCAGAAATAGGGACTTGCGTAACCAGTTTCCAAAGTTCTAAATACACAGTTTGTTTATTTTAAAAATGTATTGGAATAAAAAGTACACTACGCGAGAAACTAAATATATTTTGATATAAATGAATGAAATATAATACTTGATTTTCATTTTGTTTTACAGTAAATATTAAAGATTGAAACACTTTGTATTTTCTAACATACCCGATTGAAGTTCAAACAATTAAACCTAATATAATTATTACAGTTTTTGTTTTTTTTGTGTAAACCTATAATTAGTGCAAAAACATTATAACCCTTATCCTATTTTCGTTTAGAAAACAATGTTAAGCATTGAACATCTCATTTCATGCGTTGCTATGACAACGGAAACATGAAAAACGCAGTACCGTGACAGCTATGTTCTTAATCCTACGAAGTTATAGTCAAAGTGGAAAGATTTATGGTTGTCTTACGAGAAATCCTTTGTAAATGACACTTTGCTTTTAATAAAAAAGCAGTCTAAAAATATCAATAAAATAATAAATTATATAATTCCAGGGTATAATGGTTCAGCATATTACCTGCTAATACATTACAAATTCAACTTATTTATGACAGTAGTAAACGTTTTCTCTTTGTATATACAGGTTTTTTTAAAATTTTAACCTATAATTTTTCTGCTTGTTTACATGTATTTAGAGCAATTTATGTTCTATATTGTAGTTTTTTCGTATTTTGGAAATGTATTATTTATAATGCATTCTTTATTGAAGTATATTAGAATTGGTAATCAATAACTGAATTTTACTTTTTTCTATTAACTTTTTCCCCTTGTTAAAACATCATTCGAATTTTTCACAAAACTCATTTCAATTTTAATACAAGATTAAAGTGACTGCTAATCTTATACTATTTTTAAAAAAATGCGTTTTTCCCTGGGACATTGGACTATTATTATTCTTAGTAGTATTAAGTAACATTAATTGATAGATTTTCTAAAGTTTTAAATTAGCTCACTAACTCTATACAGTAAAAGAACGGAAAAAATTCAAATGAGCTTGTGTCATTGTTTTCGTTTACGGAAAAAATCTCTTCATTTGATGAATTCAAGCAATTTGCAATATATATTTGAAGCCAACACAATCTTCTAAGATTAGTTTATATTTTAACAATTATGTTGTACGGTTGTAGTTCATGAATAAATTTAAATTTACCGACAAATATTTAGACTTTTTGCAAACTATTCAATTATTCTTGCTACGTAAGAAATTGTGTCATGTAAAAAGAAATATTATAGGCTTGTAGATACAGTTTACATATAACTGTATAAATAATAATAGCAATATGGCCACACTCATATTTCTGTTAAGCAATAAATTACACTTTCAACCTAACTGAAATAGGATTATGTATTAAAACAAAAAGTGTAGGCTTGTGCCTACAGTTTATAAAGGACTGTTAAAATAGTACTACACGAAGTTTTTACAACGTCCTGCACTAAAAAGCATTTAGTATGTATGCAATAAATATAGGGTACATATAAATATTGCCCATACTTTCAGTTCATTTATCTTTTACTAACGAACAACACAAAATATGTAGATTTATAAGTTGTCTACTCACCGTTACGGAAACATTTTAGATTCTGTTAGTAGTGCAACGCCTGATCGTCGTCAAAAGCAAACAATAAATTAACGACAAATTAAACTAACGAAACTATACCAGCATACAAATAAACCAAGTAATCAAAATTTTAATGGACTAACTTTAAATTTAATCAATCTAAATTGGTAAAATACTTAAATTTGTATACTACTTGTATACTTACCTAAATACCTACATTTGTAAAGAGAGTTTAAATGTATAGAATGGCTCTACAGTAACAGCAGAGAGAAGTAATAATAAATCCTGAATTTTGTAGTCCATTACGTTTGGTGAATCTTAACATAAACAATAATTTATGACTATCCGAACTTTAAATTTAGTAAATTTCATAAACCTTACTGAGACAGAACGTTTTCGATCGCTATGTGCCGATCTTCATCAGTGTCTTCTGCTTGGAGATATTGGGACAAACGGTGACGGTTTTAAAGGTAGGTTTTCGATAGTATCAAAGAGTATGTGTGATTTGTATTGTGTTTTTTTGTATTTTATACAATAGTTTGTCTATTATTGTGTTGTTGTATCCATTTGTGAATGCTAAATATTTAATTGTGTCTAGTTCTCTGTTTATGTTTTCTGTGGTCATTGGGACTTCTTTAAGTTTATGGAGCATGGACCTGAAAGCAGCGTGTTTGTGTTGGATAGGGTGGTTTGAGGTGTTGTAGATAAATGTGTCTGTCGTTATGGGTTTCCTATAAATGTTGAAGCTGTTTTTTTGTGGGTGGCTTTATGTTATGGTTAGGTCGCGGAAGTTTAGGGATCGGTTGTTTTCAATTTCTGAAGTGTAGTGGAGTTTTTGGTGTATTGTTTTAGTGTAGGTGAGGAGTTCTGTCTCAGTACGTTTTAACAAATTTACTAAATTTAAAGTTCGGGTAGTCGTAAGCTATTGTTTAAGTGATTAATAATAACAATTGTTATTATTTATTATTAACAATAAATAGTTATTTCAGATTTATTAATAATTGTTTACAAAAATTTTTTTTCAAGAGATTAAACGTGTCTAAGTAAAACACACTAATTGATGTTTTTTTTTTCAAAAATAATAATAAAACTAAAATATAAAGAGTTTTATTGCAATACAATTTATTTTACTTCATTCTTTGCATCATAGTTTTTGCATTTATTTAATATATTGTAAATGAAGCTTCATGACATTTGGTTTTGTAGTCTTGAGATTTCCTGTTTTGTTTTCCAAAGTGTATATCTCAGAATTAACTACCCATCGACATAACTAGTTTTTCCATTGAGGATTCGAATCTAAAAGTGAATAATGTTTTGCTTTGCAACTAAGACGGGTTTGTTAATTTGTTAATTTGGTATTGAAACAAAAACTATTCAAACACGAAATAATTGCAACTAAAGCGGACAAAACAACGCTACAGTAATTATATCAAAAACAGAATACAACAATAAATCAGAAGAATTCATAAAATCCAAAAATTGCATAGAATTAAACAAAGACCCCACTAAAAAATACCAAAACGAAATCATAAAATTATCAAAAAACATTGACAATTTATTCAACCAAAAAAAAACCCTTACCAATATACAATAGACAACCCAAAACCTTCAAAAATGAACGCCCTCATCAAAGCACATAACATAAACAATCCTATAAGACCCTTAATAAATTTTAAAAATGCACTTGCCGATAAAATATCACAAATAATAGCCAAAAACCTAAAATACGAAATTAAATTGGGAAATAAACCATAAATACAACATAAAAAACTCAATTTAATTAACGGTATTCTAAAAACAATAAACATAACCAAAAACACCAAATTTATATCATTTGACATCACAAAGATGTACTCTAATATACCAATTACGAAACCATCCAAATAATAAAAAACAAATTAACTGGCCTTAAAACCTACCCCAAATACACAAACCAAATCACAAAATGGCTAAAGACCATACTGAACCAAACCTATTTCATAGTAAAACACTTTCAAGAAATTTACCTCCAAAAACGTGACGAATTAATCACACAAACCATAAAAACACACGACTCCAACGGACATTGGACACGATATGTTGACGATGGATTATTCATCTCACAAAATAAAGCAATAAATAATAACATCGTCTTAACTGAAATCAATAACTTACAGTCTAACGTACAATTCACCATGGCAGAAGAAATAAACAATAAAATAAACTATCTAGACCTAACATTAACCAGAAATACAAATAACATTGAATATTCTATTTATAGGAAACCCACACAAACCATTAATACAATACCAAACCACTCCAATCATCCCCCACAACATAAAATGGCCGCTTACAACTCACTTTTATACAAGGTGCTAAAATTGCCTCTATATAATAAAGAAAAAACCAAAGAAAAACAAATAATATATCAAATAGCCCAAAAAAATGGATACAATAAAAAATTATAGATAAATTAGAATTTAAAATATTAAATAAATTAAAACCACATTAAATCGAACCACAAACAACAAAATGGGCTACATTCACATACACAGGATTTAACATAAAAGGAATAACTAAAACACTAAAACATAATAATATTTAAACATAGCCAATAAAAACACAGGAAACATAATCAACAAAATAAACCAACCAGAAAAAAATATGTCCCACACTTAATAACGGAATATACAAAATTGAATGCCCAGACTGTAATAAAATATACATAGGCCAAGCAAAAAAGAAATAAAAAGACAGATATCAAGAACACCTCAATGCATACATCAAACCTGAAATTATAACTCAAACCTAGCCACACACGCCATCAAAAAAAACACACATTTTCCACATTAAAAAACGTACACCTAATAAAAAAGATTCAAAAAGGCCTCAAATTTGGGAACAACTAGAAATTTATAAATTTAAAAATAATATCATTAACGAACAAATACAAATAAAATCAAAAAACGATAAATTATTCAATCTAATAGACATTATTAAACCCAAAACAAACTATAATAACTAGCACAGTGCAGTGAATCTAAAAATAGAACATAACGGTACACCAAGGTCAACGGGAAATCCACTCAGCTCGCAGTCTAAAACAACCGTGTTTTGTATGCCCGAGGATGAATGCACGGCCAGCCATTGAAAGTTAGCTCGCATAAATACCAAGTAAGATTCTTGTTTAAGTACATAAGTAAAAGTGATATATATATATATATATGTGTGTGTGTGTGTGTGTGTGTGTGTGTGTGTGTGTGTGTGTGTGTGTGTGTGTGTGTGTGTGTGTATGTGTGTGTGTGTTGAGACGGCCAAAAAGTCTCAATGGAAAGATTTTGTTTGTGGCAAAATCTTTTAAAAAATATTAAAAATTGAGGGCTAGCAACGTTGTTGTGTAAACAAGGCCGGCCCGAACAGTTCGACTTTGTTCACCAAACGGAGCAAATGCAGGAAATTAATTATTTCTTCTAGCTTGTTAGATTTAATATAAAATAAACTTTTGTTATTTGTAACAAAACAAAGCATAAAAATAAAATAAGAAAATAAAATTTGAAAATAAAATTATAAAACATAAAGTAAAAGAGAATTATTTTATGATAACAAAGAGTTTAATAAATAAACAAATTATTGTAAAGTAACAAATTTATTAACAAAAGTCTTAAAGAATGTAATTAGTAAATGGTTAAATAAATGCTTACAGACTTTGAAAAGTGTTTAGTGTGGATATATAATGTATTCAAGTAACTTAAAAGTACAACTTACTTAAGGTACAGGAATGTAATTAATTGTTTGAAAAAATTTTTATTTTGATGTCGCTCTGGTAACAATTTATTTTATCTCGTTAAATTTTCAAGCTATTTACTTAAAACCTAAACAATTGCTTATATAAAATATTAATTTGCGATTAGTTGTAATGTAAAACCATAAAAAATAATAGTTACCTTATTGTAATAAAACATATTTCATAGTTCAATGTGAGTGATTTACACCTTTACCATTACCTCTACATTTTAATTTTTGAGTGATATCTAGTTTAACAATGTTTATTAAAGTAACCATATTGTATTTTAGAAAATACAGATAATTTTAAGGAGACAATATAAAGGTTTTGTTCATAAATATCAAAAGTTTAATATATTTTAAATATTTTATTTCCTACTATGATGATATTCGGGTTTAAACAAAATCCATTGTTTCGTTTCTACCTTAGTTTTAATGTTACAAGTGTTCTGTAAAAGTAAAAAAATCGAACAATACTTATAGCCCATAAAAAAATTTTTAATTATTGTATGTAGTGTTTGACCATTGTTAAATTATACGGCAGCACTAAAGCATATCATTACAAGAGATATTTTAAGTTCTGTTTTTAATGACATAACAGGTCCTTGATAATGTATGTATGCAAGAATATTAAATTACTCATCATTTGCAGTAGATATTAAATAACATCAGGGAAGGTGTATTGAACTTTACTCGCTCGTTATCCAGACATTTCAGAATACAAAGTAACAAATATTAACATATAAATTTCCTTATTACGGCATTATGTACTAATTATTATTGCTTTACCTGGTTCTATTTAGTAGTTTTACATTGATAAAAATGAAGTACTATATGGCCTGATAACAATCAAAATATGAGGTCCATAAGGTCTAAATAAATAACCATAAGGAACAATTCTATTCGGATTAGTAATATGTAATTATTAATAATTTGATTTATTTTCTAAATGTTACTGTAGAAAACTATTATTTTTTAATAAACTATTGATTAAACTACGTTTTACCTAACTATATTAATAATAAATATAAATATAGAGTGTTAATTGAATATGATAAATATCTTATAACTTAATATTCCTGAGAAAACTAGTTCGGGTTCAACTGTTTACAACAGGTAACCTAATACTAATTACTTGGAATAACACTCTGTGGCTTAATATTAATAAATAATACATCCACATCTCTGAGCACAAATATTTTTATTCTAGTCTTATTGTAGTATAGTTCTAGTTTTCCCAGTTCTTTCTTTATAATCAACTATACAGCAATCATTGGTATTTCTGAGCATTGTATTGTAATCTGTGGAAGAGGACTTTACCGGTTTACTTGGAATACCACTAAATGTTCTGGAATAATAGTTTTTATTCACCATTCTTTTCAGATCAATATTTTTAAATCTGGTATTTCTCCAAAAAGGTAAAATGATTTGGGAGCTATAATTTAATATCATACAACACGTTCTTTCTTTAATCGTCAGAACTCCTATCACTGAGTTTAGAACTAGAAAGTTTTAATTATATTCAGCCTCTGAACTGGAATTAAAACCATATTTATGATCTCCGTTATTGTTATTTCCATAACCTACAAAATGGAAGTTTTGTCCAATATTGCACATTTTAATACGGACGTTTAAACGCGGTTTTTAACTCCAGGTTAAAACTAAAATCTCAAAGAGTATGTGATAAAAGAGAGAACCTGATAGTAATAGTTTATAACAAACTAGGCCCAAATAAGTTTGAAAGTAATATTTGATTTAAAGCAGTAGCTTTCATATGTGGTTGAGTCTGGATTAGCAAGCAAAATTTGATTAGAATGTACAGGTCTAAGCCAAGCTCTTTAGGCTTACAAACCACTGCTATTATCCTCAGATAAAAATACTTTCAATATAAAAATTAAAAAGTAGTAAAATAAATGTGACAAATATAAAATCTATTTCAAGAGGTCGAAATACGAGTATAAAAATTATTTTAATGAATAACATTAGAAAAAAGAGGGTAGATCAACAATATTATAATATTATAAGCAGTAAGTACAAAATTATTCAAAATCAATAATTAGTAAAAAATATAAATGTCCTTGAATACCATGAGATAAAGTCAACTAAAATTAATTATATTGTTACCAGATTGAAATAAATTTGTTTAATCTCTAGGGTGAGAGTGCATAACATGACAGAAAACTCAAACTCGTCGTAAAAAGTCGAACGACGACATTTCATTTTAAGGAGAATGAACTGAAAATCACAAACAATAAACGAAATTTTAACCATTATAATGAATTAAATATTGCAAGGAAAATTTTATTAACAATGAATTTCTACCCTTATGCCAAATGGTATGATATAGCGATGTGCCAATTTCGGTTCAAGATTAGTACTAACAATGTACCTATAGGGTAAAGGGACAAACCTTAAATACACTGGTATTGCTCGTCAAAACAAAAATGTTGCTCCCCACTAAAAGATTCCAATCATTCCGTGCTCACAACACATCGAGGCATCTCTTAATAAAATTTTTAGATTGTCCCAGGAGGCTGTGGAACGGAAAGTTTAATATGCAATGCTAGGTCTAAAGAGCTAGAAGCGACATGCATGAAGGATTCTTAGATTCTTCATCGGTTTTTACTTCTAACGGAAAAACCGGAACAGTTGCCCGCTGTAAAATTGTTCGGGTATATATATATATATATATATATATATATATATATATATACATATATTTATTTATTTATTTATATATTTTTTTCTGTATATACATATATATTTATATATAAATATAAATATGTTTTCTTATTTAATAATCTAAAGCAACATAGGTTATTCCAATACAAGAATATTTATTAATATATATTCGAACCTTTTCGTTGGTAAACAGTACCAACATCATCAGAAGTAAAAAATACAATAATGTAAGATATAGGCCTAAAAAAAAAACTTTTATACCTGAATATAAATTAATAAATATTTTTGTATTTGAATAACCTATGTTGTTATATATTTATATTTATATATATATATATATATATATATATATATATATATATATATATAAAAGAAATATATATAATGTGAGTGTGCATATATATAAATATATATATTTATATATATATATATATATATATATATATATATATATATATATATATATATATATATATACAGCCTGCTAACAATACGGAGACCATATATTGGTCATTTTGCATTCAAACTGGCAGCCGGGTACTTGTGGCAGCCGTATACGGCTGCCACATAGTAATCCATGATAGTGTATAACCCTTTGACAATAATTGAAATAAAAATCATGTCAATAAGTGTAATAAGAAGTGTTTTATTGGTGGTAATCTGTATTTGGAAGTTCTATGGTCGTTCGGAATTTTTAAAAAATAATTTGTAATAACCAAACGGTACTCGTATTTATAGCATAATGAACGGGATTTGTATATCACAAGTTCGTAACATTTCCGCCAGGGGCAGCATAGTCGCCTCCTGAATATAAATTTACTGTATATTTCAAACATTCCCTAACATTTTGGTAGCCACAAACTTGGCAACATTGCTGGCATCCACATAGATATCAATCGTACTACATAACGTATATATTTGAATTGGACAAAGAATCGCTGGAAACTGACCACTCGGGGGTTTTTGAGGATACTGAATTCAATGCCGTCATCGAAAGTCACCGGGGATGTACTGGTGAGGCTAAACCCATGTACAAAAGGGGTTGAATTATGGTAAAAATGTCAGAATTCCAAAAATCGCGGGATAATGACTATTCGGGGGTTTTTGAGGATGCTAAATTCAATGGCGTCATCTAGAGTCACCGGGGATGAACCGGATGTGACTCTACGTAAGTACCAAAGGTATGATTTGGGGTAAAAAAGTCAAAAGTCAAAAAATTACTAGAAAATAACCACTCGGGGGATTTTGGTAAGGCGAAATTTAATGCCGTCACCGAAAGTCGCCGGGGATGCACTGGTATGGTTACACGCAAGTACCAAAGGGGTGAATTGGGGTGAAAACCTCAAAAGTAAAAAAATCGCTGCAACATAACCACTCGGGGGTTTTTGAGGATGCTGTATTCAATGCCGCCATCGAAAGTCACCGGGGATGGACAGATGAGACTCTACGTGAGTGCCAAAGGGATGATTTGGGGTAGAAATCTCAAAAGTAAAAACAAATACTAGAAAATAAAAACTCGGGGAATTTTGATGAGGCGGAATTCAATGCCGCCACCAAAAGTCACCGGGAATGCATTGGTGTGGTTCCACGCGAGTACCAAAGGGATGAATTGGGGTGAAAATCTCAAATGCCTAAGAATCGCGGGAAAATGACCGTTCGAGGGTTTCTGAGGATGCTAAATTCAATGACGTCATTTAGAGTCACCGAGGATGGACGGTTGTGACTCTACGTTAGTACCAAAGGGATGATTTGGGGTAAAAGAGTAAAAAAAAAAATTACTACAAAATAAACACTCGGGGGATCTTGGTAAGGCGGAATTTAATGCCGTCACCGAAAGTCGCCGAGGATGCACTAGTATGGTTCCACGCGAGTACCAAAGGGGTGAATTGGAGTGAAAAATGCAAATTTCAAAAATTCGCTAGAACATAACCACTCGGGGTTTTTTGAGGATGCTGAATTCAATACCGTCATCGAAAGAGACCAGGGATGGACGGGTGTGGGCTCTGCGGGAGTAGCAAAGGGATAATTGGGGTAAAAAGGTCAGAGGCCAAGGGATCGTTATAAAATCATCACTCGGGGTTTTTAATAATGCTGAGTCTAATCCTAGCACCGAAGTTGGCCATGCGCAATCCGAGATGGGACTGCGGGTGTCGCTGTGGGTGAATTTAGGTAAAACTAGCCAGAAACTAAAATATTGCCCAAACATGGGCATTCGAAGATTTTCGAAGCTCCTAGTCCTACGTCATGAAAATTCGCCGGGCATGTACGGGGTTACCAAGGGGTGATTTGGGGTAATATATCCCAATAACAATAAATCTCCCAAAAGTAGCATGTTTCCAACTATGCAACATAACCAACAGAAAGAGTCAGGTTCGTGACCTTGTCTTGGGCAGAAGTTATGCTACATCTATTTACAGAAAGGTTTGTGATATGAAAATATAAACAGGCGTCAAACCGATAGAAGTTCTAGTACGTTTGTTTACGTTATGTCTGTCAAAGTAATCTTTATAACTTGGAGCAGTGTTTCAATGCAGCCTGTCCATGTGCTTTAAGCATTTTAAAGACTGTGTGCTTGAACGATTCAACTTGAAAAGATAACTGTTTGTCCCAAATTGATATTTTTTTTTAAATTAATGTATTTATTTAATTTTTTTTTTAAATGTATTTTGTCTACCTAATTGTCATATATTTTCTTTTCATTTTTACTTTGAATATCTAAACATTTATGTTTGTTTTCTCATTCATCGTCGGGTAATTAATTTTCTTCTCTTTTCGTGTTATTTTCTTTGTTCTCTTAAAAAGGATGGTATCGTTAGCGAGGGCAGCGGAATGACTTTTCAGCCATCAGTTAATGTAAAACTTCTACTATAACCGTAAATTTAAAAAAAACTATAAATAAGTAGACCTTATATTTGTTCAACCTTTATACAACTTAGAATAAACGACAAAAAAGGGAAATTTTTGACCCACATCATTTCATCGACTTATCTTTATCAGCTTATATATCCAGAAAACCTATTATGCCAATATCTACAAATTCCAAGCTTAATCTTTAACTGCCGTCATAGTGCCTGAGCATCAGCAACGGGTTATCCGAAGAAGACAGTGATTCAGGTGCTGTATCTAATGACCAACTGTTATAAGGCATCAAAGAGAATAGGGGAATTGTGCAACAGAGTGAAGAAGTAATTGAGCAAAAGGTCATGATACCGAATCTCAATGAAGTCCATCAGACGATGAAGATGATTTCGAAAAACTGCAACCTCCAGAAATTTACAAATTTTTCTATTTGTATAGATAAATTGTTATAAACAATGTAGAATTTGTCCAGCAACAATAAATAGAAAGACTAGTTACACCTTGTAAGCTGTCTTTGTACAGTCAATATGTCTAGAATTTTCTGAGCTGCTGTGTAAATACTGCTGTCAAAATTGAGTTATTTTTTGTAATGCCAGTTTCCATAAATAAAGCTTATAATGTGTCAAATGTTATCTTGTATATAAAGTTAAGTGTGTACAATCAGTGAACGAGAAATAATTAGTGTATGTTAATTATCGTGCGATTATAAGTCTTTTTAGCTAAACTGCGCCAAAATCTGTAGGTTTTATTTACTACAGTTTTCAATTAGTAAATAAAATATGACTGCTCTCATAAAACTACGTTTACCCTACTAGTCCCATTGCAATCAGAATATTCAAAAACAATTTTTATAAAGTAAATGCAAGATAAATTTTTAAACCACACAATAAATCACACTTAGACATTTCGTGCCTCTGATGTAATCGCAGCAGTAATGTGACAGAAATTCCAGCACGGTAGTTGAAGGTTAATAAATACTGAATCATCTTTCGTTAATCTCTGTATTGTATACATGAACCTAAATAACATCTGTGCGAGTGTTGTCAGTTTATATTGTCTGGTGATATCAGGCTGTCTGGTGTAAACAAACATAGGTCCAAGCCAAACAAAGATAAAGGCTCGCACTCGACAAGTACTCTCGTGGACGAAGGCCCGAAAAACTGACTTTTTTCATTCTATCTTTTCCATCCCTTTCTCTCATTTACATACGGCGTAAATAATTTATGGTATCTTCCCAACGTCAAAATGGTCGTATAAAGACGGAAATATTTGTTTCTATCCTCGACTTTAGCCGCTGGTAGTCTATATTTGATTTTATTAATATGTTTATTGAATACATTGGTATTAACCTTTAGTAAATATATATGGAGTAGGCCATATTAAGTGTTACATATGTTATTACATGTGTTGCAGACTTGTGTTACCATGTTTGCAATGTTACGAAATTGTAAGAATATACAGCAAATAATAGTCACTTTTAGATTCTTAAAATCTGGTAGAGATGCTATGACAATTAATTTGAAAAGCAAGTTAAGTTAAAAAATAAATACTTTATCCATCCTATAGTATCTAAGAGCACCAAGGGAAAAGAACGAGATGCATTAACCGGAACATTAAGATAAGTTTGGTCATCAAGTAAACAAACGCATCAGAATGGCTTTCGGAGTGTCGGCTGTTTATGTTTACATATCAAAATTGTGTCTGTAAATACATAGCATAGTTCTCTCCAAGATAAGTTCGCGAATCCACAGCTGTTTGTCCTAAAATAGCATGTTTACAAATTCCTGAAGTCCTTACATCGAGGACTATAATGAAACACTTGGCAACAATATCTCAACTTTTCCAAATGAATGACCAATGTATTAAAGAGCTAGCGTTATTTATAGTCCATACAACATAATTTTTATCAATAATAACATTATATATATTTTTTTTTCATCCAAATACTCAAAAATAGTTTGAAAGATATAAATAATGTAGATAAGAAAGAACACGTGGATATATACACGCATTCTATGACCATAAGGGCAAAACATTTTAAGTACTTATTAAGGATACATGTATCATAGTTAGCAATGGTAAATATTTAAAATTCTTTATTTCTACATCTCTGAAGATTATATGTAAGGATATAGTTCTTCCCAATGTGTATTGCAGTGTAGCTAGGAATCAAAACTTTTTCAGAAAGCAATGTAATAAATCTATTATGTTTATCCTCGATATTCTAGTCCCAAGAGTAACTTTAATATCTATGGGATTTTCACTCACTTTAGAGTTGCATGAAAAACTGGTTCAAGTATGGTGATTTTTGGTACGGAAACAAATACAGTGGTGCATGGATAATCCGGGGTAGATGGCACCGAGACACCGTCGGATTACCGAAAACTTGGATTACACGGAAATAGCTTCCTGTACACTAGAAAAAAAACAGGAGTTCTAATGAACCCTAATACTATAATTAAGAATGCACAATATACGTATGTAGAACTGTATTGATTACATTACATACATAAATTAATTTTTCTTGGCTCTCCAAGACCACTGTACTGAATCTTGCTTGCAAGGATACTATACGATATGAATACCATACTAAGTATCGGCAATTATAGCTAGAAAATAGCCGATGCCCGTTGTAAACTTTATCAGGACGCCCAATGTTTTTATCGTAGATAGTCTTTTTGTTCGCCTACCATGAAAATAAAACGAGATTATCAGTAAAATATCAGTAAATCTGAAGTATAGTGAAAAATTACAGTGATCATCGGTAGTAAATAATATGATTATCAACGTCTAATGATTGACTACATGACTACAAAACGTTTTATAAGCACTTGGTTAGGGTTGCTTAACTGAAGTAATTTTCTATCAACGAAGAATAGAGAATATTAAAGTTGAAATATTAAGTTTGTAATTAGGAGTTATTTATTAACTTTTATTGCTAGTGATAGGATTCCTAAAATATATAACAAAGGAGACAGTTTTGAGAAGTGATTGAGTATTAGCAGACTTTGTCTTGAGATCAGACACAGCCGAACGAACTAAAATCATTCTGATACTAACTATAAAAATGTATGTAACATGTCGACCGAAGACATCTTTTTTTAAAGTGAAAAAAATCTACAAAACAGTCATTATCATTTACGTCTTGTTTTTTTTAACAAGAAATACCATCATAGTGACTAATTTCATTCTGTCACTCTGCATAACGCTATTTTACAGCTAGTTTTTGAAGACGAGTTCCTCAGCTATATTCGCCAAAATATTTGTAATTTTTTTCACCATAATAATAATAATAATAATAAATCAAATTGTAGATATGCGAGCCAGGAGGGATACGGTTAAAGATAGAATTAAAAAAGAAGATTAAAATATATTTAAATCTTATCAGATATATTTTCAGGTGCATTCAACGTGTCTTGATGAAAGTAACATCACAATCAAGGTGAAATGTCATCCTTTCGGAAAATATCTAAGGGAGGAATTAAATAAATTTTTTAACCTGCCAACAACGACTACCAGGAAAATTTAATGAATGTAGTTAAAGAAGAACTTTTAGAAAAAATAGGTCTTTACTCAAACACAATTGTACCTATAACAACCTATGACAAATCAATTATGATGGATAAATAAAATAGATGTATTACATTGCTTACCGAAATCGTTTTTCACCGTGATGTCTACAATGCAATATACATTGGGAATAACTATATCCTTACATACATTCTTTAGAGATGTAGAATTAAAGAGGTTTAAATATTTACCATTGCTTACACCTCCTGAACTGCTCTCTAGTTTTATTGGCAGAAAACCACCTATGATACATGAATCCTTATATAAATTCTTAAAATGTTTTGCCCTTATCTTGATTTAATAATTATACTGATTGGTATTTGCACTAAAATGTCACATCTTCGTGAAAATTTTACTACTTGTTAGAATACTATATGCACCCTTATAAAGCATATGCTCACATAAAAATAAAACAGTTTATTGGTTACATTTGGCTGTCGTAAGTACAGAAATACTATTATTTCAATGTTTAATTTTTATACCCTAAAATGGTAATTTGTGCTCGTTTGAACCTACAAAATATGGACGTGTTCGATGGGCCTACGTGAACAAGAAATTAACATTAGATGAGATTCGACCAAATAAAAGCCTTCTTTTATTTACAATGTACAATATAGTTAGATTTTTCTGGTTATCTACCTGAGGTAAAGGTGATACAATATTTGTTGTTTTTCTACTATAGGCCTAACTTTTATAACTTACTGTAAATAAACTTTATGCCAACCCTTTACTTATCCTTTGATATTTTTTTTAACAAGCAGTAAAAACTTAAAATTGAAATTTTCATTATTTTTAATACACTGAAGAAGAAATGTTGATGAAAATTCGATATAGTAGTCTAAACATTCTGCAAAATCGTTCCTAATCTGCAAAACCTCATAAAAGATTGTAACACGAAAGAAATAGAATTTAAAAATTGTGGCAGAAAGCTCAATGAGATAAAATAAATGGAATGAGAATAAATGTACTTTCGTAAAGTAAAGGATATAAGAGAAGTTAGTGTACTAACTCTAACACTGATAATTAAATGAGAAATTCAGAAGAAAAAAGTTGAATTCGTACTTGGCCTTTATCCCGTGCAGTGCACGCCTGGAAATCTAGATTGAATATTGTTAAAGATGAAACCGTTCATTTAGTTGCAGATCTGTTGAGGGTTTTGAAAACATGTAACCAATCTAGAGAATCGATGGATACCGGTCTACACCTAACCTGCTGATTCACAAAACAATCGTCTACTTGCACTCCTATATTTTTTCCCTGGAGCACTATTCCTAATATTAGACAGAGCATTGAACACCTTCAATGGGGCGGGGAAATTTTTAAATAGCAAGGATTAAAATAGGTGGATTTATTAATTTTAATTTTTTCCAATGACCTGGAAGAATGACACGAAGAACGCGACCCGTAAGGCATAGGTTTAGCAAGTGCCTCCTTTTTTTATCAAAACATAAGTCAAAGAGAGTAATATCTTTTATAAGACAGTGCAACGGACCGGCCCCCTCAACGCTCCGCCGTCAACCCTACCGTTGACCAGCTCCGAGCACAAGGCCGACCACCAAACGCCCATTGCAGAGCAAGAATTTTGAAACGAGCCGCTCGCAGACAAAACCACGAACGCTGTGCAATGCTCGCCAAAATCTGCCAGAGAACAAGTAACTGGACTTAAAAAAGAAAAAACCTAACTTGCTGCGGATTTTACCCTCAACTGGTGAGTCATCCCGGGGGAGGGGTTCTTTTGAAAGACATCTAAACGGCGAAATGACCATATCAGTTGCAGGAGAGTGTAAGAAACTTGTTTAAAAGAATACTCAGTTTGTTTGCAAGTTAGTTAAAAAATATTTATTTTTTAATTTTAAAATTGAAAATGTAAATTTACATCGCACAGTCTGTAACTTCTTTGACTTAAAATATCTTCTGTGTTGGTTCTCACACAGTTAAGAAACCATACTCTGCTTATTCTATTTGACATTAAAGTTTAAACTAAGATTTTACGACTTTAGTTTGCTTACAATTGGAATATACCAAAGCGTAAAACTTTGCTCTACTTAACGTTCAATCTTACTTGTCAAAATATAACCCTTTCCAACCTGAAGTTCTTGTTCTTATCTTCTAATTAAAAATTCTCTTTTCCCTTAAGTGACTATTTAAACAACCCTTGACTGCTTGTCCTAATTTTATTTCAGTATTCCAGGTTATGTAACCTTGAAATTTTAATTATCAATATTTGGTTTTGTTTACTTAAATTTTTACTTAAAATATAATTGTTAAAGTTTACAAATTTTTGTTTTAACCTTTTTGATTCAAGTAACTCTTCAGTACACTCTTCAGTACACTCCGAAAGCTCCCTAACCTTTACATTTTGTTCAACTAGTTAAAATTTCTAAACACACTACTTTTTTATGGCAACATTCTACATAGCCATGTAAGTGATAAAGTTTTTCCTATATCTCTATCAATTTTAACTGACCTTTCAAAGTTTAATTTCTATATGCTTTAGCAGTTAAAGTTTTACTCAATTTTACCAAACCACCTAAAAACAATTTCATAAATTATATCAGATTATATAAAAACCAATTATCAAGCACATACTGAAACAAAAATTACATATAAAACATATAGACATATCTTCCACTAGATTATCGAAATATTTACTGAACAACAAATCATAATTTATAAAAATTGTTAAGACATCCGGTGAATAAATTCAAACACTTTCTAAATTGAATCTATAATATTTAAATACATATTATAATTAAAACGTTTACTGAAACATAGTTAAAACCTTTTTAAACATATCCTCAATCATTTACAAAATCTACAAATTTATTAAAATTCATTTAACCCTTTTAATATAAAATAAATTACCCTTTGGTTCTCATTAGATTAACCCTCTCTGCATGAAAATTATAAATACTGAGATTTATTAATATTTATTTAAACATAGTTAAACCCTTTTAATATAAAATATGTAACCCTTTGGTTCTCCTTAGATTCACCCTTTCTGCATGAAAATTTACATACTGAAATTTAATTAAAATTTATTTGAATTTTTATCAATGCAATTTCTGAAGGAAATTGATATTCACTAAATTTTGAATAACCTTTGCTAAATGGTTACTAACCCATTTGCCTAAATTATATAACTTATATTTAAACCAATTTGCAAAAATGTCCTTTTTCCTTTTAAGTTTCCCTATCACCAACATATTATTTTACATACATATAAATCATGAAATAAACAAAATACACTTATAATTCATAAAAGAAACAACTTATTTTAATATATTAGCTAGCCCCACTCACAATTTTAAAATCTCTGGTTTAACTTAACCATTTTGTTGCACTTTTAAAATATTTAAAATCTACACATATCAAAATCATAAACCTTTATTTTTACTCAAACCTTGGTTTGATTCAATTTATTTTATACACATATATAGTTTCACCCTTTTCTAAATAAAATCAACAGTTTAAATTAAATAGCTTCAATTAAAGATATAACCCTTGTTTATTTCAAACGAGAACAATTTATGTCAAGTTGTTTTATATCTAAAAATTTCATTATGACTCCTTCTAAATAAAATAACAATTCAGTTTAATTTAATTATATGAAATAACACTCCTGTTTATAGGAGTACTTGAAACTAAAGCATGACCTTCAAGTCAGCTGTGGTAAACAATTGCCTTTGTCCGCCATCTTGGATATTTACTTTTGGCATATCATATTTAATTAATTACAACCCTTCTCTTATTTAATTTCCTTACACCTTCATAAGATTTTAACCCTTTAAATAATTTAAATCCCTTATTTGAGTTGTTTACCTAAAAACCTTAACCCTTTACAATATTTCTAACCTAAAATTTTTATTTCCCTTACTTTCATGAAATTCAACATATTTTCTGCTTTTATGGCATCGCCATTTTGAAAACCCCTCTTTAAAACAAAGCCACCAGTATTTACTTCTGAATTTCAAAGTTTACTGTTAATGGTTTGAAAATTCATTTAAATTTTATAACATTCTCCCATAAAGAAAATTTTTTTAAATTTTGAAATTTTCTAATTTGCAAAGGGAAGTCAAAGTAGACCTGACCTGAAATCCACCACAAAGCACGGCTTGCCCATTTCTCCCTCTCTTCTACGTCTCTCCCTTTGTTCTCCAGCGGGTGGGGAGGTCCGGCCTGGAAGTTGTATCTTTCCGACGCTGGTATACTTAAATGATTTCCCACGAGTTGCCGCCATCTTTGAAACCACCTTCCCTTTGTGCTTCTGGTACACCTCATGTAGATCTGCTTGCTCACCCTTTGTTTGAAACTCTCCCATCATCTTTTTTCGATGCCTTTTGCACCTCTTTTAAATTTTAGACTGTTACTAATAAAATTTTTAGCTTTAGGCCCTTTTTTTAACACTGTTCTTAACTGGGCATTTTATAACACAGAAAAGAATAAGAAATTTTTTTAATCGTTTACCAAGTTAGTTGAATTATGTTTATTTTAGTTTGAATTTTAGTATTACTTTTAAAAAACTGTTTGCTAGGTTAACACTGTTCACTTCGAATTGCCTTTGTAGTAAGGCTGTCTTGAATTTAATTTAGAACACACGCTTTTTAAAGACGCTCGCACATTATTGATGGAATTTTATGGGGAAACCTCTTTCGGCGCGATCTTGAGTCCGAAAGGGCCCCATTTTCGGAAACACAACGTCACGACATTCCTACGAAACGAAATTGCCATAGCCACTCATCGTTTTTAAGCAATTAACGGTAAAATACTACTGTTCATTCTTTACCGGAGCTAATCCCTTACACGTCCGTACACTTCAGAAGTCCTGGTTTCGCTGGGGTGTAAAAGGACGCTAACTTTCTTTCCCACGGGGAAGCCCCCCTCCTTCCAGTCTGTTCCCACGAGCCTCTCAACCAATAAGGATCCTTATCGATTTCGTCATGATCGGCGCGCGCATCGCCTTTGTACTAAACTCAACGCTCGCAAAATTCAATACATTGGATCGATTCTATCCACTTTTTCGTTCTACCCGTATACCTCTTTATGGGTGCCTTTAATGAAGTTTTCTTATTCTTTGTTATTGATTTTTCTCGTCTCGCTTTATCTCTGGAAATGTCGATGGTAGCTCTAGGTCAATTTTGTCAATCTTCCCTTTGCATACGGCCTTAAATTAAAGTTTCTAATCCCTCTTACGGTGGCTTGGTTTGTTTTATATGAAAGAAATTTAAACTCTTTATGTTTTAAATTTTATTTTTTTGCGGTATGTATTCCAAGAGAATACTGCCCATCGCAGTGTACTAGCCTAAATAAAGAAATGAATTAAATTGAGGGTTTAAATTTATTTGTGGATATTTGTTTTTATTACAAACAATAAATTTGTTAAGTTTCATTTCGTTAATTCATATTAAAAATAACGAATAATAGATGTTTAACAATCAGAGTGACAATTTCTAAGACAACTATGTACTATTGTAGCTGAAACGAAACAGATCGTAAAGAGACGTCCCGTGTGGTTGTATGTTGAAATTAGAGGGGAAAATGGCGGTATAAATGTCGCATTCTAACACGTGACCAAGTAACGCCTGGGATAGAACCCGTCATGTACGTGTTTGTGTAATGTTTATTTTCGATCTCTGAAAGGATGACCACATCGTTCAGTTTTATCACTTTTAATCTTGTGACAGGACAACTATAGTTACTTCATGATAGTATCTGTTTACTTCAGCTAGTTCATTCCCTCCAAAGGATAAAAATACCAAAATAAAATCTTATTTGGTTGAGTGTTTCACTTTAAAAGTCATAATATTCTACCTCTATTTTACCTTCTCTTCTCACAATTAGGTCTATACTCCAATTCATCATTTGCTACTCCCATAGAGGATCACCCGTATATCCCAATTGACGATCGATAACGGTAAAAGGCTCAGCACCATTAAAACCCCCCGAGTGATAATTATATATATTTTTTTCTGCCTTCTGAAAATTTTACCCCAAATTAGCAATTTTCTACTCTCGTAGAGCAACACCCGAGCATCCCTGTTTAAAAATGTAGACAGTATTGGACTCAGCACCCTCCAAAACACTACGATTGATCATTTTCTAGTTTTTTTGCCTTCTCACAATTATACCGCCAATTCATCATTTGCTACTCTCACAGAGGGCCACCCGTGTATCCTCATTGACGCTCGATTATGATAAACGACTCAGCACAATTCAAGCCCACCCGAATGATCATTTTCAATTGTTTTTTTGCCTTCTGACAATTTTAAGCTAACTTACACCTTTTCTACTCCCTTAAAGCCACACCAGTGCATTCCCGATTAATATGGAAGACGGTATTGGACTCACCAACCTAAAATACACTACGTTTGATCATACTCTAGCTTTGTCTTGCCTTTTCAGATTTATACTCCAATTCATCATTTGCTACTCCCATAAAGGATCACCCATGTATCCTCATTGGCTTTCGATAACGGTAAAAGACTCAGCTCCTTTAAAACACCCGAGTGATCATTTTCCATTGTTTTTTTGCCTTCTGAAAATTTTACCCCAATTCATCCTCTTTCTACTCCCGTAGAGCCACACCCGTGCATCCCATTATAATATTGAAGGCGGTATTCTACTCAGAACCCTCCAAAACACTACGATTTATCATATTCTAGCATTGTTTTGCCATGTCACAATTAATTATACTCCATTTCATTATTTGCTACTCCCATAGAGGATCACCTGTGTATCCCCATTACGTTCGATAACGGTAAAAGACTCAGCACCATTAAAACCCTCCGACTGATTATTTTCTAGTTTTTTTTTGCCTTTTCTCATTTTGACCCCAAGTCAAAATCCTCCTTTATAACTCCTATTGAGCCCCACCCGTTCATCCTCGTTTAATTTTGTTCACAGTAGTGGACTCAGCATCCTTAAAAACATCCCAATTGATTATTTCCTAGCTTTTTTTTTGTTCCGATATTTTACCCTAATTGATCCTTTTGCTACTCCTGTAGAGGCACACACTTGTATTCCCGTCAGCTTTCGATAGTTGTACACGTTTATGAAAACTAACAACTAAGACTTATGTGAGTTGAGTAAATAATTGGCCAGCTGAAATGAAGAAGGGCCGTACTAATGTTTGTGTTTTTACCGTGATTACACACACGTGTCTTAGAGTCTAAACATTTGACTAGTCAGATAGTAGCACCATAGTGGCAACACTGTTGGTTCTCGTATAGTTAGTAGCGTGGGAATAATATACACACCGGCTGCAATATTGTTATTAGACTGAACGAAAATATACACTGGCTGCCATATTGATGCGTAAATGAAATGCTGCCGTATTGATAGTACTTCAGTCAATTTTGTATTTTTAAGATTTTATAAAATTAAAGTACATGGAGTTTTATCATGTTTATTAGAAATAAATTATACACGACGAAAAACATTTATACTCCTCTCTTTCAAGTGGCTGCCATATGGTTGCAAAATGAAATGCTGCCATATTAATAGCGGGATGTATATATATATATATATATATATATATATATATATATATATATATATATATATATATATACATACATGCAAAAATAAATTATATATTTTTCAATTACTTTGTATACATATTTAGCGCACGTCTATCCACTGTATAGACCACTGTGTATAGACTGCAAGTTATTAGATGTAAGTTATGCGCGAGACGGTTCACCATTAGTGAATTAACATTGCTTTCCTCTTTGCGTTTTCTTGTCGCCTTTTTATTAAAATTTTATTGTTTTAATTAAACATTGTAAAGAGTGAAGAAGCTAGTAAATTCTTGTATAATAATTATTAAAGCAATCAAAGAATTAAAATGAAATAAAATTGTAATAACTAACTAAATTTGACCAACGGAAGTGCAGTGAAAATTTATAAGTACCGAAAAACAGCAGAAAAATGCTAACTTGAGAACTAAGCCACCTACAACTATCACTGACATTTCAAAATAACCAGCAAAATCCAAAAATAAAAGTAGTGAAAACCAAGTCTAAAAAACAAAATTACAAAAACGTTGGAGCAATTTTAAAGAAATAGACATTATTCAGTGTTCCATAACCGATAAAAAATATTGCAGATTTAATCGAATACTTTGTCTAACCCGCCAGTACAAGAAAAATGCACAGAGATAACGACGAGCTGAGAGGGGGGGGGGGTTAGATTGCCGCAATAAAAACAGGAACACAAGAGCTTGTAAGGCAGTCTGTAATCAATTTTTAATACGAGGTAACCGTCGGTCGTAATGCCGGGACGCCTCTAGAACAACTCCAAGGGCCAGATGGATCCGTACAACCACGGTCCCAGGGACCAGGATTCAAGACAAAAGGAACTTAGGTTTGGACAGTGGAACTCTTTGCAAGTCATTTTCTCTATTAAATAGATATAACGTCAAATTTAGTCAGGTAAAATTATTAAATTAAAAAATGTAAATAAAATTAAATTAAACAATGGCTTCACTCTAATTAGAATTTTGAAAAAATGTAAATAAAATAAAAATAATTTGTATGTTAAAAATGCTTAAGGAATAAGATGAAATGAACAAGTCAGTGTAGCAATGAGGGACAGATTCATACATGTCTATTGCTCAATAAATTTAGCAATTCACTTTTAAAATTTAAGGATGACAATTTTTATTATGTCTAGGAAAGTTTTTTTTTGTTTAAAGAAGTCAATATAATTGTGTGATTTCAATATAAAACTTAGTAAATAAATATGTCAAGTATAAAAAAAGTTTAAGAAATTATTTGTGAATATATATAAGAAAGATAAAGTAATAGTATCAAAAGATTATGTTGTATTTAAGTTGATGATGAATTTATTTTTTTGTTAGAAAATAGTAATTAAATGTATTATAAAAACTTTTGGTTTCTCAACAAATAAAACTTCTAGCTTTTCCAACTAATAAATAATCATCGTTAAATCAAATATAAAAATTAATTAAATCTCAGTAATTAATAAATCATATAAATTTCAGAGTCTAATGTTTATCCATAAGAGTTCTCCCCTGAGGGCAAATTTAATTAAAAATATTGAGTTAGTCTGAAAACTAGTTGTTGTTTTTATATTAAAGTCCAGAGACGTGGTCTACTGGCAGATCATGTTTAAAAAACACAGGAGCCTTTAAAAAGGTAAGTTAAACATAATCATATTTTGCACCGTAAAACCCGTGTTTAAGAAGGGAAGGGATCCCGAGAAATTAAGTAGTTATAGACCAATCAGTCCTAATTCTGTTACCTGAAACGTTATGGAAAGGATGGTCAACCACAGGCAGGAAGCCAATACAGAGAGAACTGTGTAATTTGAGAAGAAAAGGCTGGCTTTAGCCTCCACTACTTTTTTTTGGCCAATCCACTACTGACCAAGCCAATAAGCTCTCCCAGTGCGTGAAGGATGGCTTTCCCCGAAAAATGTCCACCCTTGGATGTTTTATTGACTTCCGGGGAGCTTACGACACAGTTAGCAGAAAAGTCCACTACAACAAAAGTGACAAGTGAGGGATATTGAATAAACACTGACAGTAGCTGTTTTGTTAATCTTAGGTAACTTAGTATTAGATTTGGAATAGTAAGTAAAACATAATCTTGTTGATTACTATGAAAATTAATCTACATATTTATTATTACTTTTTCCTAGTATTTGGCGAAAATCATATTCAACAAAATTTACATTTTCATTATTTCCTATCGTGTATATGATTACTATAAATATTGTAACGGAATATACTGACAGATAAGTGATTCATATATTTTACATTATAAGAGATTTAAGTTAAAAGATACAATACAAATATATCTTCTGTAGCTTATACAGTAATATGTGGTATATATAATATAATTCACTATCACTATTATATATATCACTTTCACCATGTGTGTCGCCATCATCAAGCTTCACTGACAGTGGGTTGTAGTAGACTGCGAGTAGACCCGATCAGTGAAGCTTGATGATGGAGACACTACCAATCATTGAAAGTAACTCGCATAAATACCAAGGATGATTCTTGTTTAAGTACATATAGTGAAAGTGATAAGTAAATATAAGAAAACTGTGTTGCAAAGCTATATATGCTAAATACGTATTCCTTCACGGATGGAAAAATTTGATAAATAGCTATTATCTGGAGTACATCCGTTAATTCTGCATAAAATCGCATCTGTTGTTGGGTACACATCGTCAATGCTAGATGAGTTTCTAGCGAAACGTCGGGACTGCGATTTAATGCACTACAGAATTGATGGATGTACTCCAGAAAATATATATTCATTATATAAATATATATTATACAGTAGCATTTATAAGAGGACATTTTAATAAATTTTACAAATATTTGTGATCAATTTGGAAATAAATGTTGAAAATTATTATTATTATAGGATTTTGATTCAGTTAATTGTTCGGATATTTCTATTTTATACTTAACAATTTACAATATACCATAATTACCCAATAACAATTAAAAAAAACACACTTTTATGAAAAATATGTTACTTTCTCATCAACAACTCATTGATTTCTTAGATATTAACCTCATATCATGCTATACGAATTTAAGCATAGTTCGCCAGTAGCTAACCTTTACCTATGTTTTATTGGTAGCAAAATGTCTAATTACCTATTAGCAGAATATGACTAGAGATTATGTAACAAAAAATATGAGGGCACTACTTATCGAATCTCAAGTGTTTGCTTACAAAAATAATAGTCTGTACCAAAATCGTATTTAAAACGATTAAGATAGTTTGCGATTGTAACATTAAAATGAGGTGCCCGCAGGGGGGTGCGGACTAGCCGCACCTACGAGGGATTTGGCGTCCCTCGCGGTACCCTAGCCTAACACTACACCACTCACAAAAACATACACACACACATACACACACCAACACAATCTATACACATTTCAACACTTACATCTTCGCTTAGGGAATTTTGACTGGTCAGAACCGTTGCGCGTTGGGAGTGCTGAAAAGTCCAGAGCGTGACAAACTCTGGTCTGGGACGCTGATGTGAGCTTGCTCTGCCGAAGACGTAAGCGCGGTTTCTGGTCTACCAGCCGCTTCGGTCCTTGGTCAGGGAGTGTCCGCGGTGCATGGGTGTCGGAGCCTGTGCACAGTATTACGAGTCCTCGACTGATGCCCATCCAGTCGAGCTAAGGAGAAAAGCTATAGGCCTCAGAGTTCTGAGGATTGGAAATGATCTTAATGTGATCCAAGGGTGTACCCGTTCCTATAGTCTCGCCCGTAACGCTTGACACGATGGCTGGAAAAAAATATTTATGGATTCCAAAACCACGTCAAATATGACTAGTCTGAAGAGGACACGCCAGGATTCTCCTGACGATCATATACAAAAGGATTTGAGTAAAAAGTTGATGGTGGCAACGTCGCAGACATTGCCATCAGCAAAGTATTTAGTTGTTTCTAGTGCCGAAGAAGGGAAAGATCTTTCCAAAGTTTCTCCCTTCCTTATTAACAAGGCTATTACTGCTTGTGCTGGAGGCCCAGTAGCCTCTATTAAGAAACTAAGAAACGGAACACTGTTAGTTGCGACTTCCACCGACAGACAAACTCGTTCTCTATCAAAAATGACCTCCTTCTTTGACCAGGTCATGGTATCTGTGGCTCCCCACAGATCCTTGAATTACTCAAAGGGGGTCATCACATGTAGGGATTTAATGCACCTTCCAATCGATGAAATAAAGTCCGAACTGTCCTCTCAGTTAGTTACGGACGTTATCCCTATAACGAAAATGGACAAAGGAGAAAAAGTAGCAACAGCTTCTTTTATCGTCACTTTTGGAAAGCCGGAAATACCCGAATACTTACATGCAGGTTACCAAAGGCTCTCAGTGAGACCATACGTGGCTAACCCTAGGCGCTGCTTCAAGTGCCAGCGATTTGGGCATATCAGCTCTACCTGTTCGAAGCAGAACGTATGCGGTATATGTAGCGTTGAAGGCCATGATGATAAGGAATGTGTCAATTCTCCGAAATGCGCCAACTGTGGTGGTGACCACCCAGCGCGATCCTACAACTGTCCCACGTTCAAGGAAGAGAAAGCTATCCTAGGCATCATGGCGAAAGACAAGCTGTCGTTTCCAGAGGCCAAAAAACTCTATCGATCAACTCAGCCAAAGACAGACAATAAGACCTATGCCGCTACTCTGACCGCTTCCAAATCGTCCTGTAACAACTGTGCCGAGCTGTCAAAAAAAATTGAAGTTCTAACTGAACAAGTTTCTCGCCTTTTGTCCATAGTCACGAATGGTCCTCCTACTTTGAATTTAGTACAACCTGCAGCGACGGATAATGATTTACCTCTTGTACCAATCCCTTCCACTGGGGGGATTGGAGCACGAAACAAGTCATTAAGTGAGCCTTGTGTTTCTGTGCAGAAGATATTATCAACGGGTAATAAACCTTCTGTGCAGAAGACGTTGGAAAAATCCAAACCACGTAAACCAGTGTTACGTCAGACCACATCGCCTCCGTCGTTACCGGGTATTAAGAAAAATGCTAACAAAGGAGGGAATGTTAAAACTACCCCTCCTAAACCCAAAACTTCCTCAGATTCCATCCCTGAACGGGTGGATATGGAATCTGAGACATGTAAGCCTGAGACGTCTAAAAACGTCCCAGGCAAGAAAGGAGAGAGCACCAATGGATGTCAAATAAACCCTTTGCTAAGCTAATAAATGTCTTTGCTTAGGAAGTCAGTGATACAATGGAACGTCAACGGTGTTAGGAGTCACATAGAAGAACTTAAACTACTCGTGCGAGATGTGTACCCAATGTTTGTATGTCTACAGGAGACACATCTCCACGCATCGCATAATTTCCATTGAAGGGAGTATTCAGTTTTTAGATCGGACTTCGTTACAGAAGATCGAGCTAGAGGTGGCGTAGCCATCCTAGCCCGTGACTGTATCGATGCTGTTTCTCTAAACTTAATAACTCCTTTACAAGCAGTAGCCGTTCAAACAGCTGTCCCGTATAAAATCACTGTGTGTTGTGTCTACTTGCCACCACAAGAAAACCTGCATCACAGTGATTTAGTGAATTTAATAAGCCAGTTACCAACTCCGTTCTTATTGGTAGGGGATTTTAATGCCCACCATTCGTCTTGGGGATCTCCGACTAGGAACTCTCGAGGTGACCTTGTTGAGAGTGTGAGAACGGAACTGGACTTATGTCTGCTAAATGACGGTTCGCCTCCCCATTTAGCAGCATCTACTGGTGGATGGACAGCTGTTGACCTATCGCTTTGCAGCCCTCAATTAGCTACTAGATGCACATGGTCGGTACTCAACGATTTGTATGGAAGCGACCATGTGCCTATTAAGATCAGTTTATGTGACTCCCAACCCTGTTATACCCGAAATCCCAGTTGGATTTTGCGAAAAGCCAACTGGGACTCCTACTCGAATTACCTTGTATCACTTGACATGGATTATTTGACACCCATTGATGAAAATATAAAAAAATTTACGAAAGCAATTTTAAATGCCGCTGAAAAGACCATTCCGAAAACCTCTACGTATCCACGCCGACCGCCTGTGCCGTGGTGGAACGATGAATGCACAGAAATCCTCCGTTTACGACGAAGAGCTCTTAGGAAGTTTAAACGACACCCAACGAATGGAAACCTTCAGGAATATAAAATACTCCGTGCGAAAGCACGGAGGATATTTAGGCTGAGTAGAAAGAACTCTTGGGAACAGTACATTAGCACAATTAGACGAACAACTCCGTCTTCCACAGTGTGGAGGAAACTAAGATCAGTTTGTGGTACTTCCACTCCGTTGCCAGCCATTGCGCTGAAGCAACCGGATGGAAGAATAATCTCAAACCGTGATGATATTGCTAATGTGCTTGGAACATCTTTTTCTAACTTTTCTGCTACTACAGCCTATAATAGATTATTCCAGATTTATAAACTGAAGGAAGAAGCAATACCGTTTACTGTTGGGTCGTCTGAGGACTCTCTTTTAAACACTCCTTTCTCTATAGGGGAATTGGAGTCAGCTCTTGCGTCAACGAAGGATTCTGCACCAGGTCCTGATTCCATTGTGTACTCCATGCTAAAACATCTACCATCATCGGCGAAACTTGTCCTCCTTCGAGTATACAATCGTTTATTCGAGGAGCGCTCTTTCCCCGATGCATGGTTAGAATCAACTGTAATTCCTCTTTTGAAGCCAGGTAAGGACAAAACCAACCCCAGTAGTTACAGGCCTATATCACTTACAAGCGTCTTGTGCAAACTACTGGAGAAGATGGTCAACCGCCGTCTTCTCTGGTACCTAGAAACCAACAACCTTCTTAGCAACGAACAATGTGGTTTCAGACTAGGACGCTCATCAGTTGACCAATTGGTTTTGTTAGAATCCGCTATTCAAGATGCCTTTCTCTTGCGTCAAACGCTCGTTGCGGTTTTCTTTGACCTTGAAAAGGCATATGATATGGCATGGAAAAGAGGAATTCTGAACACTCTGAAATCATGGAGTATACAAGGGAATATCCTAGCATTCATCGCTAACTTTCTTTCAAACAGATCTTTCCGCGTTCGACTTGGAGGCACGTATTCAAACAGCTATACACAAGAGAATGGTGTACCGCAGGGCAGCGTGCTGAGCGTCACGCTGTTTGCCGTTGCAATAAATAGTATCACCAGTAATATACGATCTCCGGTACACTGTTCCCTTTTTGTGGATGACTTTTGTATATATGTGCCTGCTCGTAGTATGGCAACTGCGGAAAGATCTTTGCAGTTAGCAATATACAGATTGGAGGAATGGTCAAAATCTACAGGTTTCAAATTCTCTGCTTCGAAGACCCAATGTGTAGCATTTAGTCGTCGTAGGCAACACCAGGAGCCGATCCTTTTTCTTGACGGGGTTCAGCTTCAAACCACGGATAGTGTTCGATTTCTAGGTCTTTTATTTGATAAAAAACTCTCATGGATCCCACATGTTCGTGATTTGAAGGTGAGATGCAATAAGAAATTGGATATGTTAAGAGTCCTTAGTGGTACGAATTGGGGAGCAGACAGAACTAGTATGCTTCGATTTTATCGCGCGGTCGTTAGATCGCGCATTGATTATGGCTGTCAAGCCTATTCATCCGCACGACTTACAGTTCTGAAAACTCTCGATGCTGTCCACCACTCTGGACTTAGACTGGCTACTGGTGCATTTAGAACTAGCCCAATCCCTAGTCTTCTTGTCGAGGCTGGGGAACCCGCTCTTTCAAGACGACGTCAGATGCTACAAATATCTTACGTTTCTGTTCTTCGAAGCAAACCCAACCACCCGGCATTTGAAAGAGTCTTTTATAATACGCTAAATCAAGTGTACAATACACGTCAACGTTCGACCGCTCCCTTTGGCATACGAACGTTAAGAATATTGGATGACCTTGAGTTGCAACTTCCAACTATGTTTGAACGACAAATGTGCTATCTACCTCCATGGATAATAAAAACGCCGCACTTCGATTTCTCATTGTCCAGTTATATAAAACACGATACTCCTGTTGTGGTCTACCACCAGGAATTTTTATCCATTTATAAATCTCACCAACACAGTGAAATTATTTTCTCTGATGGATCTAAACTGGACAATGGCGTTGGATGTGCGTTTTATGCATCTGGATATACCTACACGTACGGATTGCCCTCAGCTTGCAGTGTTTTCACGGCAGAACTATTTGCTATTTTTAAAGCTTTGACCGTCATTCAATCTCAATCCTCGCATTATCTTTTGTGTTCGGATTCCAAAAGTGCTCTTCAGGCTCTTCAGGATGTTTTCTCTAGCAACCCTTTAGTTGGGGACATTTTGTGTGCTGTACACAGGCTTCAATTGAGGGGTGTGGGGGTAACTTTCTGTTGGGTTCCTGGACATTGCGGAATACTTGGAAACACAAAAGCGGATGAAGCGGCGAAGAAAGCTACAAGTTTGGTGCCTATTACTCAACTGGTTATGGCATCTGATTATGTGTGTTTCGCGAAACATTTATTGCTCGCTGCTTGGAATGACGAGTGGCATACCGTGATTCAGAATAAGCTGAGGGAAATTAAAGATACCGTCCGTCCATGGAGGTCTTCAATTCGTTCAAAACGTAGGGAGGAAGTGGTGGTCACACGCCTTCGCGTTGGCCACTCTTTTGCAACTCATGGATATTTGATGAGTCGTGAAGATCCACCAATATGCCAATATTGCGGTGATATCTTCACAATAAAACATATTTTGGTAGATTGTGTTGGTGTAGTTAATGTTCGTGCCCTTTTTAATTTAAAAGGGAGTTTAAAGGTGGTGTTAAGGGACGATGACTCGGCCATTGACCGAGTCATCGCTTTCTTGCACCACTTGAAAATATATTTTAAAATTTAATACATAAATATATATATATTTTTTTTTTAAATTTTATTTATACATATAATTCTGTGTGTTTCTTTTATTTATTTTAATTAAATTTATTTTCTGTTCTTGTTATTGTTATTGAGATTTATTTATTGGTAAATTGTTACCCATTATTGTTTTACATATTATTTATTTACTGTTATATTGTTCTTTGTTGTTATTTTGTTATTTAGTTTTTAAGGATTTTTTCATTGTTATATTGTTGTTTTTTGTTTTTTATTGTTGGTGTTTTATTTTGTTTTGTAATTTTTGTTGTATTTATTTATTTGTTTATTTATTTGATTTTATTTAAAACATCGCGTTCTTTGTTAGATTTTGTTTGGCGATGATAACCACAATTGGTTTTTCGCCAGGAAAAAAAAAAAAAAAAAAAAAAAAAAAAAAAAATTAAAATGAGGTTCATAAGTTGAATAAAATACTACTTAGAATATAAAGAAATGTTGTATTTGAATAGGAAAGCGGCTAAGAAGAATAACCGACTTCTCGTTACAGTAAGGTATAAGATATACCATCAGTCTATACAGTCCCACAGCTATACAATTATGGTGAGGAGTGAGATAGAACTGAGAAAAGAGTTTAAATCATTGTTCCTTGATTGCTTCAATATCCATTTTTCTACTTCATTTAAGAAACTAGACAAAAGAAGTACAAAATATCGACCAAGCAGTGCCCAAAGTTTTAAAAGAGAATATAACATTTGTTGAAAACAAAATATTTTCTGGTATTTTCTGTTCTGCTTAATATGAAAATAAATTTTTTCTTAGTACAAAATCTAAGACAATTTATAAAAAAGATGTAAATATTTGGTAATTTGTGGTCGATTTTGCCGGAATTTTGCTTGTTTTAAGTAACTTTAATGAAGAAGAACTTTTTAAGTCGAGACAGTTGACTATGTTTAAGAAAGTTTAATGCGTCTAGTGGGTTAAGAATAAAGAGGCGTGGCAATACTCTTCGCAAATAAACATCAAGACGATACGTCACTTATTTTATCGTGTTGGGTATTTTCGCAGAAGTTTTTCTGTCTTTATTTCCAGAACAATTTAAAAAATCCTTATTTTTTGTTTATTTTAAAATCTTTTATTTTACTGTAAAACAATTTATCTGGAGAATATTTAATAACTTATAATTTGTAGAATTTTATTCTAAACAGAAAATTATAAAACTACATCAACTAACTGAAATGTACTAGGCTATAAGATATAAAGTAGGCCTACTAGTAGAAAATCAGGGTACAAGGTTTTTAAATAAGACAAGTAGATCTTTGTGCCCCTCTAAGAAGACAAGTAAACCTTAAGTTAATTCTTCATAACCCCCCTCTATTGTTTCCGTTTGGCTGAATTAGACTAATCATAGAATAATCATAAAAATTATTCATTATATCCATTCATGTGATATGCATGAGTTCTCCTTCAGACGTATTTTCAACTGTTTTGACAATACTTTCACCATCAATACGCAGGTATTATAACTGGAATTCATTAAACACACATTATTTTAAAGTATGTCAATAGATGACATTACATTCTACTCGTACGAATTGTAACTATTAGAAATTTTCAGCTAGTTTCAGAATATATATATATATATATATATATATATATATATATATATATTGTAATCCTTGGATGAATTATTTTTTCTTGTTTAATATGTATGGTGAAAAAAATAACTTTCATAAAAAAGAACATACGAGTATTACTTCATTTTATTGTTGATTGAAGTTTTTCGGTAATTTACATTATTAGCATTTTCAAAATTTATAAATCAAGTTATGTGACTAGAGTAAGACTCATAGTCTGTGAATCATACTCTAAACACATAACTGGACAGTGATTTATAAATTTTGAAAATGCTAATAATGTAAATTAGCGAAAAGCTTCAATCAACAATAAAATGAAGTAATAATCGTATATATTATTGTTTATGAAAGTTATTTTATTTCACCATATATATATATATATATATATATATATATATATATATATATATATATATATATATATATATATACATATATATATATATATATATAAATTAATTAAAATGTATTTTTGTAGTTTCAAACTATTAATAATAATTCGTGTAATATGTTCGATCATATAAATTGGTCACACATTAAAAAAAAATAATATAAACTTTATTATTTCATAATTATTTTATAAAATACAACTCTTATTTTAAGAAAAATGATAACGCTATGTTAAATTCTTCAAATATTCATGATTTTGAATGAAGGAACGTTTCAAGTTTCATTGATATTATAGATATAGTAGAAATATAATACTTCAATATGCTATTTAACTTGATTTTAAATCGGATAAACAACTTTACAAGTACGTTAATTAAGATCTACAAACCTGACGCTTGCCACTACACGTTACATTACTGGCCCAGTTACGTAGCCTTGTTACTGCACGTTGCCCATGCACTGTTGCAACTGTTATTTTTAATTACGTTATCATGTTTTCACATTTAGCTGGAATGAGTGTAACTTGTGGACAAGAATTCTATATCCTTTAAATAATACTACTCACAAACTAGTATTTATTTGTAGCGTGTATTTAAAAATATATACTATAAAATGTACTCATCGTTAAGAAAAACGTACTGCGGTATTTAAAGAAATGTTTATCACATACTGTTAGAAGTTTGATAACAATAAATTAAAAACTCTTTTGTAATGATATTAGCTAGTCATTTTACACCAAAATTTAAATATAACCTATTTAGTGTAAATTGCTCTTTTAAGTACAATAAACAGCACTATAAATATAGAATGAGAGATCTAAATAACTACATGCTAACCTTACGTAATCATATTATTGCACTTGGAATCTATACTGACAAGGGTTTCTAACGGGGTAAAATACTGTGGACTTTATAGAGAGAAGTCTAACTTGCTCTGACCTTTAAAAATAGAATATTTTAGAAATCTAATGAAACTGTGTTTTTAAATTGAATGGGAATTTAACTGAAACACCGAGTAGCCAGCTGTTTCTATTTACTTTAGAACCTCATTACTAAGCACTAATCTAACGGGAGGAATTAGAAATATAAAAAGGGTAAACTACAAAATCTTTAGTAAACAAATATTTAGGCTATTTTACTAAAACGTAATTTTACAGTGTATAAAAATCGAATAGTACATTATACTGTTGAGGCGTGATACTCAATGACTGTACTTAAAGTTTGATTTGCCTTACTAATATGTGAAAGGTATTCAGAATATTATTCATAGCCTTTTTGAGGTTGCTTTAAGAACATAAGACAGGTTCCGCACCTGTGACCCCTCAAGCCAGGGTATACAAAACACTTTAGAATACTAGATAATTCCGTATTATAAATGCTAGTGATATATCCACAATATTTACAGTTCCTTTACATCATTTTAAGTGGGGCTGTCCCCTAGGGAAATATATAAGCTAACATATCCAGCAGTGTAGGCGTAGCTTAGGTGGGTATGTTATTGTGTCGTTCTAATGTATGTTGCAATATATATCAAATTTGGTGTAACGAGCTTTTACACTTGAATTTCATAACATAAGAGATTTAGATTGATTGCCTCTTTTTCATGGACTTACAATGCATTAAAAAGATAAACTATGAGTGTTTTTTATTGAAATAAACTCAATTACAAACATAGTCACAAACGAAATTCATCAGTCCTACCATTAAAAATTGGTTAGTGAATCTACATTTACATACTCACATTTTAAATATTTGTGTATTGAATATATTTAAAATTTTAATTTGGACAACCCTTGTTCATGTTTTAGCCACTATCAATATTATTTGATGAATGTACATTTTTTCACATTATTTAGTTGATTTAATCTTTAAATATAATCCCTCTCATATTTCTAAAACGTTTTACCTAAATACCTATACAATAATTTACTGAATTCTTCAACCTAAAAGCTGTACTAGAAATTTACCCCCTTCTGAAGAACAGAGAATAGAATAATTGGCATGCTATAAATGCACCGAAAAGCTGTATGAGATACTTTATTGCGTTTCATTATATTTAGTATTTTCATGCTCGACATTTCCTGTATTTACGGAAATTCTCTAGGCATGGGAATAAAAGAAAGGAAATGTCTAAACTTTCAATCTATACCGTAATAAAAAAGTCTCATATCAATCGAAGATGAAATCACGAACTTTATCATCTTTGTACTATACTTTTCCCAAAACTCTCTTCTCTTACAACGATAAAAAACAAAATATTCAACTCAAATTCTTACAAAAAAAGAGTTTTTATTGAACCAAACACACTAGTTCATAATAGTCTAGTTTCGGCACGATTTTACCTCCCTCAGTGCTAGGTAACTTAGCAGAAACTATTCTGATTTAAGCTAGTGTGTTTGTTTCATTATTAGAAACTAATTTTTAGTGAGATTTTTAGTTGACTATTTGGTTTTTTTACCTATGTAAATAGTGTTCACTAGCTCTTATTGACTAAATTTTATGTCTTATTTCAAAAATTTTCATGTTTTGAGAACATACACAATTTTTACTTTACTAAGATGTTTTTAACAATCTAATTAGGCAATATATCATTCTATAAACTCTATTTTCTCAGAATGTCCCTTATTGTACACACTATACTAGCGTGGTATGTTCTAACGGAATTCATTGAACACTAAAATGAGGTTAGTTATTTTTGTTTATATTCTATATTTTCTCTTTTCAACCATTCTAGACTACATCAGAATAGACACTTCCATGAATTCAAATATTAAACAGGAATATTCAAAACTTTATTTAAAACCAATGAAACTGAGCATATATGCCGTTTATTTTCACAATAACTTTACGTATAATTTAAAATATCATCACAGTATCCATGCTACAACATTTTGAATATATTATTTATTTCATTTTTAGGCATAAAATGATGTTTTTCCTATTCCTCCAGAACGGTTTTATATATGATCATGCCTGGCGGTGGTTTAGCATGCTATCCTTAGTAACGATTGAGTTTACTATATAGCTCTCATGCTTTTATTAGTACATTTCTCGTAAGCTTCATTACGTAACTAGTCGAGTAGGTCTATTCTTTTTTTAACAAAGAAGAATATATTTCATAGCAAAATGCATTGTACAAATACTAAGAATTTTTTTTTTTACATTTTAATATGTAACAATATTACGGATAGATGCAGTAGTAAAATGAATAACATTTTGAACCTAATGTGTATATGCTTCATAACTATGATCTGTTCCATATACAATGGAAATTGAATTTACGTATAATTTACTTATAAATATAAAACATTTAAAAAAATATGACGTGACTGATGTCTCTACTTTTAAATTACTGGCTTTGTAAGTCTATATTTGCAGGTTTCTAAGTTAAAGAGAATAAAAAAACACAAATGTATCATTGGTACGAAAAATAATATTTATGTAGCTCATTTAAATTAGCTCACTTTAAATAATGTAATATATTCCTGCCTTTTTAAACTTGTACGACTCGTGACTCAAAAGTGCAAATATCATCGTGAAGTCATTGAAATAATTTTCATGTTACTTTAATTTACATGCACTGAATTTCTGCCGAGAATTTTAAAAGCCCATTGTTGGTAGCGTCCTCGAGATTGATTTAGGTCTGGCCAGTAATGAAACAAACAATGCAGATAGCTGTTGTAGTGAAGTGCTTTGTGATAGCAATTAGGATTAAATCATGGATTATAAAAGGGTTTAAACATCGACATTGTAGTAATATCAGACGAATTTGAAATATACAGAAATATAAAATTGTGAAGGTAAATAAGAAATACTCTACTTTTATTGGATCGACCGTTTAAGAAAGCATATACTAGAGGCCTACATTATACTTCTTACATTTTACAAAAAGTAATTTGTGAACATTATTAAGCCAAAGATAGTTTGATGTGATTTTTTGTTTGTAACTGAATAGTAGTATTGTACAAACCGAGCTCACAATTTTGTATGTATATTTATAGGAAAACACACATTGACTACTTGCCTTCCATTTTTCTCTTTTTCTCCATTTAAAAACTTATATTCCGACAAAAAAAATTTAAATTAAATATCCCAATATATTTTATCTGTGACCATAAATAATCTTACTCCAAATATTGTTAGTATAAAGGTATTGCTGTTTTGATATTATTGGTTCACAATGTTTTGAACAATGTGGCACTTTACACAATATGTTGGTAAAAAATTCATCTTATACCAAGCCTTTGAGATATAATTTTGCATATTTATATTCTCGGAATTTTGGGTTTCTGCTTTCGAGACGCAGAGCACTTTTATGTTCCGCCATGCTTTAAGCGTAAATAGAATGTATTTTGTTTGGGATGAACCTGTTTGTAAGATCTGCAGTTCTTTACGAATGAATGTAAAATTATAAGTAATAAAATGTGACGTTATTTCCACATGAGTTGTGCAAAGTGCTTATTCTTCATTATTTATTTTTATGTATAGTTATTTAAGTGGGAAAATGGTTTCACTAGATATAATAATTTAACACAAAATGTAAGACCGTGATAAAATAAAACATAAATTGTTACGTCCATGAAAAGAAAAACAAAATATATTGCACTACTACAATTTTTATATGCTACAAGGTAGATCATTATCTGTTGCTTGAAGTAGTCCTGTTTAGTAAATGGACAAGTACAGACTGGTCTTTAAAATAATAAGAAATTAATAAAGATTATCATATCTTTTCGTAGACAACACTAAAATGTATGAAACTAAATGCTGTTTTTAAAATTTTATTGTTATTTAAGTACTTACTTCCTTATATAATCTATTTCTTAGTATCTATTTACTTTTTGTCCTGGAAGAGATAATATGCGATGGGTAATAAAAACATGATTAAAATAAATTTTTATTCAATAGGCAAATATTAATTCTTTTTTTCAAAGAAGTTATATATTAAACATATAACACTTCACTAATGGACATTAGATACTCAATATTTACAATATTGTAACTAAATTTAATAAAAGGGTTTTCATAAATACGTTACCTAAAAAAGACATATTACCTTGAAGTATATAAACCTTTATTACGGTGTTAGAAAGGGAATTGAATAAAATAAACATTTATTGACTATAAACTTTTTCGAAGATTATACCCACAATATATTATTTGATTTAATAATCCTATAACGATAATTTCGATCATTCGATTAGGACTGTTATTTTTTAAAATTAAAAGTAATAGAATACTAAATAATAATTTTGTAATAAGTTCAAACTAAATTTATTTTTAATGAAATAAAACTAAACGAATTATTATTAAAATGATACATTTAACTAAATAAAAGTAAAGAAACACTATTTTAAATATTATTAAATAGATTCATGGTATATAAGAAGGAGATGACACGTCGATAGCCGTGACATCGACCCTTAAAACTACCTTTAAACATCCTCGAAACTAACGTAAATATAAATCGCTAAACTCATCATACAAAAATACACGATTTTGTTCCACACTATTGGGAAAAAGAAGAAGACCCATAAAAATTTTAAATAATAATATTAATATTGTAGCCTAAATTCTACTACAAAATGTTGATCGTCATATTTTTAATATTGTTTTAATTGAGTTTATAAATATTTAATAACCCCATGTGTTACGTTTGTATCATATAATTTTTAGATTTTCATGTAAGTATATATATATACACACACACACACTCACACACATATATATATATATATATATATATATATATATATATATATATATATATACTACATAGTTCTTTTTGTTAAAATTTTAATTGCGTATTACTGCTCCCTTTTTCACCTATCTACTTATTTTTGTAGGCTATCCTATTATTTCCATTTAAACACAGTAAAACAAAGAAGTAATTCTCGACTAAGGTCTACAGGATGATGATATAAACAACTAAACAATCTATCAATATTAATGAAAGAAATGCTGATATTCAACACAAACACAATATAAACAACGTACATTGAATTAGATTAAATTTGCCGTCCACACCTGTAATCAAAACTTCTTTTTCTTATTTAGGGCCAAATCAAAATATTAGAGTATTAGTATTTGTGGAAAATATCTTAAGTCATCGTAAAACTCCAAGTGTAGTTAGGTACGAAAACAAATTGCAGGTACGAAAACAAATAACTGTTATCACAAATAGCTATTTTACTAACTTATTTATTATTATTTATTTATTTATTAGTATTTCAAAACTTCAATGATTATGTTAAACGTTTCACATCAAAACCCCTTATATAATATAAATGAAAAATCATTTATTGTCAATCAATGTTGACAAATATTTTTGAGTTACGAACGTTGGACGTAGGGGCAATAAGTAAACCCTATTCCTTCGTAACAGTAACCTCAATAAACTCAAGTTAGGAGTCGCCAATCTTACGATTCATGTGTTTATCCCTTACTACAATAATATCACAATCGCAGAACTGTATATAGGTTTAAAGGAGGAATTACATAGAGTTTAGAAATACTAACCTGTGTACATGCAGCAATGCTTTCTTTTCTCTGAAACACAAAAACTATTATCGGCGATATGATAACAAGCCTTCAAATGCAAATAAACCTATTCACCGTACTTATAGCATATATGATATACTTCGTTTGGTTGACTACAATATAATATAAATAATGAGATTTAAAGTAATATCTGGTTAGTTTTACAAATACGTTTCGTTTTAAAACTAAATACCATATACACTAATAGATTTCAAAGCTATAAACATAACTAACATAAAATCAATCAGAATTTAGATAAAAAATATAAAGAAACCTTAAAAAATAACGTATAGACAAAGTAAAATCACTATTTTAATTATCTGGAGGTGCTTGGTCACAATTATAGTGGATGAACGTGGGCGAGATGATGCAACAATTTTGGTGCAGTGAAAGTGATTACGATTTCACTTTGTAATGAAGTTTACGATGAATCACACATATACACAGAAAGTTACATAGTTCAGCATGTATTCAGATATAACTTATTTTGCTTAAATTTTAAAACATTGCCGTTTTCAAAAATCGAAGTTATCTACAAGCAAAACTCATTAACAAGAAATAATATTTAATGAAATCAAAGAACGGGGAGATGAATATTTTAAACGCTTTTTAATCTTGTATCAAAATCGTGTTTATCTTGTTTAATTTATAAAGTTAAGTCAGGAAAAATGTTTCCAATATTTATTCAAAATTGTTTTTCACTTTCCACACAATAGACCATTCAGCATTAATTTCTTTGATTAATTCATGTTGATGATTTGAAATAGATCTTATTTTACCTAAAATACAGTATAAATTTGCAGCACGTTATTGTTTAGTTTGTTATTGTATACAAATGTTAATACAAATATAGATTTTCCTAAACTGAAATTTATATGTAAACAATCTGTTCGTCTTGATCTTTATTCATAGTAATTTATTGAAAACTATCAAGAACTCCATCCTAATATGCTACTGGGTTTACGACAACAGATATTTACACAATTTATAACTTATTATTTTAGGAGATTAATGAAATCCTAACATATGAAATCAACTTGAAATATTTTATCTAATAACTGGAGATTTTTAAATTTGTTGTCGTAGGTTAAAAGAAAATAAACAAATAGCTTCTTACCACACCTATATTTATGTTAGTATTTTAATTATAGGATGAGATGGATGAATAGAATACTATTATTGTATATAATGCCGAAAAAACGGTTAGAAATAAAAATTCGGAAAATGTGTACCATAAGAAACACCAATATTAATAATACAAGCGTATCAAAATACACATAGCAAACACATCTAAGACTCAATTATACAAAGATTTACCCATCCTCTTTATTAATCAGGGGGGAACTCATACAATAGCTTAGAAACATGGAACTCAACTTCTTTAGCTCAACCCTAATAAAAAGCAACACTAATAGGTTTCATTCTTAGATAGCAAAAGAATGATGAATTGCTCAAAAGCCTTGCCTTATTTGAAACATTAATAGTAATTTGGACTTTTTATGTTATTTTTTCATAATACAGGGACGTTTAAACGTGCATAAATATTTGCTTTATCTCTTGACTTTCACTGTATATCTATTAATAATATTTAAAAATCTAATCTTATTGCATTGCTCCCTTCCTAGAATCAATTAAGGGTTTGAGAAATATAAAGTTTAAGACACAGTGAAATATATTTATAACGCACTTATGATTCTAAAATAATTTTTATCAAAAGTGATTAACACATCGTTCTATTACAAACAAGTATAAAACATAGATTACAAAAACACAGATTGTATAAAAATATTGAAATATCCAAAATATATTGAAATGATCGATTCTATTTAATGAAAAAGAAAAACACTACATTTTAAAATTTAAATAATTTCATATATGTATTTATTATTGAACTTTTTTATATTTTTAGAATTTAATTATGTAGCTAAAATAAAGCACAATATTAAACTGTTGAATCTTGTTTCCTATCCGGCTTAGGCAAATCCAGCATTGGATTAGTCTCTATTGGCTCTAGTAAGCATAACAACACTACCATGTTCCGGTATAATATTAGTCAATTTAATATTGAATTGAATGATATTACATTATCAATTACTTCACATAAAAATAAAATTATTATTGACCTGCAATACACAAATGTAACTCTCAGAAATAAGGTTTTTGTTTCTACAATTTTGTTCCTCTTTAAACAAATGGTTACGTGTAATTCAATATTACCTATATAATTCCTGACGGTATATTTCATTACTCTGATTTTCAGTATCTGGTATAAAAAAGGACATGAAATTAAATATCTTCGACTTATTGGAAGAAGCACCTCCTATACATTTTTGTGAACGTTTTCTTACAGTAACCTTAGCTTTAACGTTATACTAAATCAATTAAATCTCCAAGTTTATTCTTCCTCTTTTGTACAATTTCCATCCATTAAATTAGATTTCTTTTACATTTAAAAGCTTGTATTAGTATTTGTTAATATAATGAACTTTATCAGAAATACTTTATTTAAAAATAAATGTTATCTTCAGCATAAACAATAATATTTATATTCATGCAGGCATTTGGCATGTTTACGAATGTCCCTGGTTCCATGGAGAAGAAGATGAAACATATTTAATTAAATATTCAACTTGATGTCTAAGTTTGTTCCTAAACACTTACAAAAATTTATAAGGAATTATCCAAGAGACACTTTAGGTTGTAGAGCATTTGTTGTACTTTTCCCATTTCTCACAAGATTAGCGTTGTCCATTCCAAACTCTTTGTCGTACCCACTAACTAAAGACTTGATCTCCTCTGGATTTAACCATCATCCCCCGGAGACCTGTCCCACCTCATATATTACTGGCTCCGAGTCTGTCCCTCCTATGCATTGCATGTTGTTTTTCAGGTCTCTATGCCAGAGCGTGTAAAATAAAAAGTACGCAAGTGACTCGAATTACCAAAGAAAAACTTAATTTTATATAATTTGGCCTATTTTCTTTAGGATATTAGAATATTGTTTAGACATATAAAGTATCATTAAATGTACTTTCAACTCCTTATGTATTGACAAGTAATTTACATGTTATAGACATTTATATAGTAATATTATTATTGAATAATTTTTATAACATATTACCAATAATCATTTAGAGTTTGTGTGTAGTCATTTAATAATTGACAAAATATATTTTTCTATTTTCAATAGTTTATAAATTACATAAATGACTTTATTTAAATTATTACAAACTTCAGGTATTATTTTAATTAATTTTATAAATAACAGTTTAGTACACGCATTTAATTTTATATAATTTATTCATGAAAATCAAGATCTTAAATATAACTTAGTGTGCTTGTTGCATTTTAAACTCCTACATGCATTCCATTGTTTCGCTTGAGAATAAAATCCTTGAAGTATTTTTATTATAAAAATTATTTACTTATTTCAAGACATTTTAGCTGTAAAGCATTTTTTAAGGGTCATAACGTTTTGTTTTATAGTTATTTTGATTTAAACATTAAAATAATAGATATATTTGTAAAAAATCACTAAGCAGTAGAAGTGTAAAATTAACTGAAACAATGACGGTGTTTTCATATGGGGAATCAAATATTACGTATATGTGTAAAACTGTGACAGCAGGTCCGTAGAGTTTATAGTGTGCGTAGAAAAGCACAGCCACATGATATATAGGAACAATTTTGTAACCTAGTGTTTCAGCTTTTCCGGTAAAAGATCACGTTTCTACCCAATATAAGGGTATTATATATGCCTATTATTTAGCATACACTTTTGGCATTGCTATTATTTATTAAATTGTGTGATTATTAGTTTTAATGTTTATTTTCTGTTCAGGTAATAAGATTGTATACTTTATAACCAATTACTTACTCTAAAATAAAACATACTGGTGAATTCTGTTCTAGGAGATTAGAACACCTATATCTTTTGATTTAACTCCTAATTTGAGACACAAATGATTATACAATATTTTCAATAAATAATTCAATAAAATATGATTTTGGTAAGAATAACCGTTCTCAATAGAAACTAGAACTAACAATGGATATTGGTTGTTTCACGAATAATCGAATAATTTATTTGTGACAGATTTTGTTTTCGTAAAAATAAAACACACATTGAAAAAACGTATTTTGTTATTACAAATTACAAAGAGCACCGTAGTAGAATTGTGCCTTTACTTATCGTGTTTAGGTGTTACGGTTATGAGATTAACTTTTATCGAGGTTACATTGTGTGGTTCACCACTGATTTTGATTGCATTATATAAATATGCTGTCAGAATATATTTATATATATATATAAACATTTTTCCAATGGAAGTACGTTAATCAGTGAATCTATTATAAAATACTCATCTTCATTTTCTTTAATAATAAAGAGGATAGCTAATAGATTTTATAGAAACGATAATATTTTAGGTTCAGCCATTATACTATTTTAAAAGTTATATAAATGGTTTAAAACTAGGGAAATTTTTCTTACTTTGAACTTGTAAAGGTTTCAAGTGGCAATAGCATGCTTATAATACCTGCGTTAATCGTTTCACAAAGTTACTCAGGGCAAGTTGTTTGGGGGTAGTTAAATAGCAGTTTATGTTTATGCTTGTTTGTACTCTGGTGCCAGTCACTTCTAAGAATCCTATAAGCTATAACAGCTATCAGATAATATTTCTGTAGAGAAATCATTGATAGAGAGAACTACGTGTCTAAATTATGTCTCCTAATTCCTGTTTATAAACTGTTTTAAAAACACGTGTATCCCATAAGTGGAACTGATTTTGTGACCCTCTAAATAACGTCTTAGGCTCTTCAATTTAACTTTTCTAATGATAGAAACGGTATTGGTGAAATATGAAATAAATCTTAACTCCTAATATATTTCAGTGTTGATTCTTTTTTTCCAGTTTTACTTTTAAATTTATTTTTTTTTTCAGTAAAAGGACAGTTTGAAAATGTGGACGTTTCAAGTACATTATCAATATCAGCATTGTTTGTGACCAATCGTCCATCTGGTAGCTTTAGCGCAATGACTGGCAACGGAATAGAAGTACCACACACTGAACCTTATTTCCTCTATAGCCTACAGTAAATTATCGAAGCTTAAAAATCAGTACAGTTAATGTACGGTCCCAAAGAACTCTTTTTACTCAGAGTAAAAATCCTCCGTGTTTTCGCACGGAAAATTTATATTCCTCATCTTTTACACTGGCGTAGTAAATCTTCTTAAAGTTCTTCGTCATAAATGGAGGTCTCTGGGGATTATAGTTTCACCACAGGAACGTGCCTATTAAGGCCTAAATCACGGGTAATGTATGTCATGAAGTAAGGGAAGTTCCTATTAACCAAAGGTTCGATTTCGAGATTTTTTCCCCGGATGGAGGCGTTTCCCAGATTCCGCATAGTAACTTGACACGACTATCAGCAGGATCATCTGCTCGGATCGACATTGTATATGATCCGACTTGGCCCCTTTGGTACGGTAACCATCTCCTGTCTTGCCCAGATTACTCAGCACTCATGAAGACTCCGATTGACACTATTAAACATTATTATTTTGAGAGATACGGCATCATTTTAGTACCTGGTTAGAATGGCTGCACCCCCTCTAGTTCGACCTTTTGTAGCGAAGCCTGATGGAAAAATGTATAGTCCTAAAGAATTTACATTGACAGTTTGCGATTCATTGACATTCTTCTCTGGAAGACATATGATCTTTAGTAGCCGATTAGATTGTTTGATAAAAGTATTTCGGTTCTTAATCATTTTTAAACTGACTAACGTAGTCGCCAGTGACTGTTTACGGGTAGACGATTTATTCTGTGAATTAATGACGTTCAGTCAAAGCATTACTTAATCCACAAACTCCTGTCCGCCAAAGCAATCGGTAAGGGTGTGATTACCGTAATGCATTTTTTAGGCCCTGATGGCTTTAAAAACTGTATGATCTGTGATGCTTCTTATGTAGGTGAGACTAAGATGAGAATAATAGTAAGACGGATATACACTTTTCGTCTCTTGTTTTCTTTGAACATAATGAAAGGTTTGGTTATAAATTTGATTTAAAAAAATAATCATAGAGGAAAATGATTCCAGTTGGAGGAAGAGGATCTTATTCTAAAGTGGTCCAAATTAAGTTACAGAAGAATGATGTCAGTATTAAAAATGATGTTGATAAATTGTGTAGCTAATACGTATTTTTGTATAAATTAAAAGCATCCAAATATTTTTATTCTGTTTTATGATGTAATATTTTGTTTTTCTATGGTGCATGTATGGTTAATGTTTTTTATTTTTATGTGTATATTGTTGTACTTTCGGCTTTGTTAATGTTTTTAAATATATATTTAGATGGAGTTATGACTGTCCCCATGTAGGTGGGTTATTTTATTAAATTTATGAGAAAATTTCATTTTTTTTTAATTTTAAATTTCTGTTTGCTGAGTGTACTTGTATTATATAGCGTATGCTAAAATTGTTTCCCGGTTCGATAAGGGCAACAAATCAGTTGCCGAAAATTTGCGATAAATAAAGCGAACATATTTGTTTCGATATTCAAACATATTATCATTTATTCATATTTTTTACTGTTGTGTTTGCTGTAGATTCTCAATTGAACACTTCATTCTCTATTGCTGAATTGAACTCAGCCTTCTCATCAACAGGTTATGATTCCATTGTGGTAAAGTTAAATTTTGAAAAGAATAAATACGTTCGCCTTATTATAATAACTAATAAACATATCGGAATACCAGTTGATTTAAATATCAAAGTTATATCCAAAAAAAGATATTGAGAGAAGATCCTTTTCCTTGTTTACTGAAGCAGCTGGTATTTACATATACTCATATGTCAACCCAGGTGTTCAGCCTAACGATTCAACTATTGCATTTATATTACTTTATATGATTGTACTTTTATATATATTATTGTATTTATATTTATACATTTTAACTCTTGGTTATACGTAACAATAGTTTTGAATTGTGTTATGATCCATTATAATTAGTTTCCTATTTGTTAATTTATTTTTCAATCAATAATTCATGAGAATTTATTTACGTACAGCCTCTAATTTGACCTTTACATAAATTACCTATTTTTATATCACCTACTATATTTTCTGTATTTCTTCATTGTCCTATTAAATATATTTATTTTATATTTCATATTTTTTAGATAGTTGTATGTTTTTAATAAATAACATAGCTAAGTCAAAAGGCCTTAAATGAATATCCAAACGTTTGTTCCAACTGAACATCACAAGCATCTATAAGCCTGTTAAACTTTGTTTTTCATTGTATTTCACATACATCAACTTGCACTTAACTAGCATAGATTCTACTATCACTTAAGTCCAATCTTTTTAACCATACAGGTATACACAGAAATCATTACTTTAAGCAAGAGAATTATTCTACTGACATTATTGATTGCAAAAACTTCAAACAACATCTATATATAACATCTGTTTTTTAAATGAAATTTATTTTAAGATATTTACTAAATAATTATTATTCCATGAAGTATAAAGAGCCTTCTCAGGCTCTTAATACTCAACAAGTCCTACATTTGAGACTACTTTTAACCAGGTAAATAATCCACAATTGGAAAACCGCTACAATGTAGATCTTTGTAAAACAAATGGTCACAGATTAGTAAAACATTTGTTGATCTGTTGCTCTTACCCGATCAAAGGCCTACGTGCACCTTATTTCTCTCAAAATCGAGAGAAGGCAAAAACACGATGCTTCAAATAAAAAATAATCAAACCCATTATGTCGCATTATAAAAAGGTTTTCAAACCTACGTATCTAACTATTTAAACAGTATTTAGCCTACAGTAATAAGGAGGTAATGTGAAACTACCAGTTTAAGGTAAAGTATTGTATAATTGTAACCCAACCAATTAACATATTATAATCCTAATAATATCCTATTTAAAATATTATTTAATAACGATACTAATTAAAAAATGTTAGGTAATGTAGACATTACATTTTTAATTTCTAATGATAAAATGAGTCCCAATCAATAAATTTATAACCAATGTGTTACTTTGCAACGGTAAACTAACAATGAATACTTACGTTGCAATGGATTCGTTATTGAAAAAAATTTTAAAATAGCAACATTCATTGTTGAATACATTTCCCTATACATTTTTTTTTTAATACCGGGCTATCGTTTATGAAATTGATTGTTCTAGTCAACATGTGCACGTTCAGTGTAGTTGATGTATGAAGACATGTATAAACTTAATACACATGTCCTTGATATATTCTACATAGGATGGAATTCTACAAACTTTAAGGCACATGATGCTTATTATTACTATTAGATACGCCTCTCGTCATTCTATTTGGATCATTTTCGTACGGGTTTCATACCCTCCTAAAATTATTTTGACTTTCTTATTGGTCTTAATTTTCTTCTATCCTGTCAGAACGTCTCTTCTTCTCTATTTCTTTGGCTTGAGTGTGGATGTCTGGATATTTCTCAAAATGCTGTATTGTTACTACTTACAAAATGACTTGTTATTACTGTATTTTTGGTATTTTTCTCAATGATTCTGCATGGTCCCTCGATGTCGAACTTTATTTTTCTCTCCAGTGAAACATTTTGTTTCTGAAGACTTTGTTAGTTGAAACAAGCCAGACTAATTACACACAAGGACAGTGAATGCGACTATGTTTATCTTAAACACAATGAAGGCTGAGGTTACAGCTGTGATCTTATGGTTTGTTTTAGTGGATATTGTTTTGCTCCAAGAAACCATTTAGTAGGCAATTTCTGATATTGTTATAGTTAAATGATGATGTAAATGAGACTACTACAGGATGTTTTTGATTTTCGGGTCTTATATTTCAATTCTTTTTGCCATGACCAATTGTTTCAAAGAATTTCGGTGATGAAACATACAAGTTTCTTACATCACATTCAGTAATATATGGGGTGAAACGGAATATCAATGTTTGTGATTGTGTGTGTGTGTGTGTGTGTGTGTGTGTGTGTGTGTGTGTGTGTGTGTGTGTGTGTGTGTGTGTGTGGATGTGTGTGAGTGGGTGTGTGTATTTGTGTTGACGTGTGTATGCTTGAGTGTGTTTCTGTGAGTGTGTATAACATAATGGTCTATCATAAAGGCTATGGCTTCTATTTAGTGAAGGATTCGCTACATACCTCAATGAGATAATTGAAATTTTCTTTCTATTACAGGATAAATAAGTAACAGTTGAATTTGTTAGGTAACTCGATGTTCCAAGAGAATAGACATTCCCTGCACACATTAATACACTTCTTTGTTATTTAAATTGACAATTTCTTTCCCCCTGAATAATAGGTGAAAACTGTGTTTAAATAAAACTGAACTTTATTTGTTTATTCAGAATATGAATCCATACTATAGAAATTTGTCAAACGTACGTCTTATGTTACTTAAATAGTTCACAGTAAACAATAATTACATGAAATAATATATTTTATTACTTAAATCTAGTCTTATTAAATTATACAAAACTGCTATTTTCCCTAACCACTCTATTTACTCCTTAGAGGCGTAGTATGGAATAGTTCCATATGCGTTTCTGGGGGGTAGGGTTAATAGTGAAATTTAAATTAGGCTAATTTAATAAACTATAAAATCAGGTAGCTGATTGTTTCGACATCTAAAGACACTGAGTATATTTCCTAATTTTGAGTAAATATAATTCTCAGCTATTATGAATTTTTTTCGTTGAAGTAAGATTTGGCGTGTATTTGTTACTGCATATTCAATTAAGTTTCCTATTATGTACTCTCATTGAAATTTAATTATAAGTTGTAAATTTAACCATTTTTTGTTATATATAAGATAAATATTACAATAATTGAGTCAAAATGTTTACCAAAGATGTAAAATATTGATTATAAAAAGACAAATATATTTGAAATTATTTTAAGTAAATATGGAAGACAGTTTTTAGATTGTATTACAGTTTTTGGTTTTGCGTAATTACACTTTATAAAACATAACCTTATTTAACTACTAATGGAAACAGAATATTGCTTCTTGTATTTGTAGTGAGTCATTTTGGTAGTAATATAGAAGAAGTAATCTTTCTATATTTACCGCAATGATATTCAATAATCGAATTGTTCGAACGGTTTTGTAAATTATTACGTCGATCGAAACATCTACATAGTCGAACCAATCCCACAATGGGAACAAGCAAAACATATCGTCATTCTTATAGTATTAATGCAGATCACGAAAAACATTTTGGTTGTTACAATTTTGGTTGTTTACTTTTGTAAACAAAAGTTTAAAACCAAATATACCCTAATATTACCACTTATTATTATTGAGCAACGAGTGTTGAACTCCGAGTTTAATAAATGCAAAATAAATACTACAATGAAAACGCCAAAATCCTTACCAAAAGATGTAAAATATTGATTGTAACGATACCATTGTGTTTGAAATTATTGTGAGTAAATTTCAATGTAATGTGATTATAAATATGATAAACGGTAGGAATGTTAGTACTATTCATGATGTACTGATAATATCATAGACAAATGAAATATATAGCTCGGTGTTTGATAAAAACCTCATAAAAAAGTGACAACCTTCTTTAAAAGTGAAACATGCAAGGATACAAATAGTGGTAGAGAAAAAAACGCTTCAATATAATGAATACATGTTGATTTACAATACTCAGGATTATTATTTTGATGGCATGTCCTCTCATTAAAATTCAAATACGTCACTTGCAATTCCTTCTTTGTAATTTCGAATATGTCTCTTGAGAAACTTGATAGATTCATTAGTTACAATCGTTTATTTTTAAATTTATTATGTTTTTCATTGATGGGCCTATTATTATTTAACGTTTAACGTTTGTAACTGAGATAGACGTTTTAGATTTTATAAAATATGTGTGTGATTACAATTACTAAATTCAACCTTAATTACCTATTTATGGTAAAGGATTATGGCTCTTCTTATTTAAAGCGAGTCTTTTTTTAACTAAAGAAATACTCTACCTATATATACGGCAATGATTTATTAATTACATTACTCGTGAATTATTACGGCGATCGAAACACTTACAGAGTCGAAACATTCCCACGGGAACAAACAAAACATATTTTCACTTTTATATTTGAACTACGAGTACTGCAGTTCGAGTAACCTAACATCGAAATTGGTACTTCATCTCATTTATATATACGATTATAAGATGTTCCTGCTAAAGATCATTTAATTACCTATCATATTATAATTTACTCAACAATTACAAATAAAAAACTAATAATCGTTACTATGGATATAGGAGAAGAAACTAATTGTGTTTTGTATACAACCAAGTAATATAAACAGAATGTTTGTAAAGTCAATTCCTACTAAGGTCAACAAAGACAAATTTTATTTTTGTTATGTTTTTCTCAAATAACTAGGTGACCTGGTGATCTTTGTATCGCCTAAAATTCAATGAACGGCGGGTTACCATTAGATAAACTTAGATTATTTCTTTAATAAAATAGTAAAAGCTGATCTAACTTATAGTAGTCGATTGAGAAAAGGGTGACAATAACAGTTCTTGATTGAATGTTATTTATTCTAGTGCAATTCACACTCTCTTTACACACTGTCATGTAAGCTTACATATCTTATTCAAATTCTCAATAATTCAGAAAATATTTTTTATGAATCAACATAAGTTTGAATACATGTTTTTATACTTGTAGTGGATGCCAATCGACGTTATTATGGTTATAATATTTGTAATTTCTTATATATGATAAATAATTGTTTGAATGTGTGTATGTATGTTTGTATGTACACATGCATGTATGAGGCTTATGACTAATCTGATGGCCATGGAACTTTGGGAAATTGTCGAGTGTATTCCTGGGATAGATTCTGGTGACGTAACTACTATTTCAACATTTGATTTTTTAGTGCGAAAATACCGTAAAATATGACTTTCTATTTTATCTTTTCTAAAAACATTTCCTTGAATTAATACAAAATTGTGGTTTCTGAGCAATACCCAACAATCTAACATCATTTTCCAACACATTTACAACGATATATAAAAAATGTTGTACATCCGAAATTTTTTTAAAATTTTAAAACATTTTTGTTGTGAGTGTACTTGTATTTGTATGATTATCTATAGTTTTATTATTATATGGTTTTCCAGCTTTATAAGGTAAGCAAATCAGTTATTGAAACGTCCCACTAAATTAATAAAATTTTGGCTCGATATTCAAGCCGCTTGGCATTTATTCAGAAATATTCGTACCTAATGACTGATTGCTGAAAACATCTAACAGTTTATTTTTTTTTAATAAAATATTTAATAGACAAATAATGAAATAAATCACATATGATTTAGTTTTTTCTAATAATCCATGGTTAGAAAGGATAATACTCTAATCTGACTCTTTAATTAGCATTTCCTATCGACACACCTACGTTTCCATCCGAGTACGTAACAGCCGAAACGGATTAGAAATTTAATTATGTTTTCACTTATCCCTATGCACTAAGCCATAATACCTTTGTCGTAGGGAGGTCAAATTTGATATGCAATATATTCTTCAGCTGTTATTAATGTTTTAAATACAGGTAATCTATTACAGTCGTTTTTAATAAATGCTTTCGCAGATATTTAGTTTTCTTTTTTATAATTATCTTGTAAAAGATTTGAAATTTAAATTCAATACTAATTGAATTTGGTTTCAATGGTCAAGTAATTATCATCAGTGACTACTGGGTGATTCCAACTCCTTTACAAAATATCCATTTTGTAAAGACGATTGCAATACATTGTGATGAAGGTTTGATCATTGGCATATGCCAATAATTTAAATTTAGTTTTATATTTCAAACATTTGCTTCCTCATTTGATATACTACCTTTTATCCTTGAATATATTTATTAAATAATTTATTATTTTAATCAGTGTCACGTTTTTTTCTAGTATTTGTTAATTTTATATTTGGTATTTTCGCTATAAATTCTCTCGTATTTTTTACTGAGCATGAATTTGTATTAAATTTTAACTTTCCAAAAGTTATTGTCAACCATTTTGATAGAAGTTAAGTTGGTGAATCAATTCCTGAGACAATTGGTCTCACCAAATTACCTTGTTTATGTATTTTCGGAAGACAATACAACTTTTTCAAAACAGGATTAGGTACCTTAAATTTATATATTTCATTTTCCGGAATCACTAAAGTACAATTTGTAATAACAGTTATCGTTTCTTTTACAAATCTATTCAGTGAGTTATTTCTTAATTTTACAAAATGTCATCTTTTAACAAATTATATACCCTATCTACATAATCATTTTTACTTAATATTACAATTATATTACTCTTATCTGCTTTTAACAGATGATGAGATTTTGGTATCATTTGATGTTTGTTCTTTATTTCCTAGTATACCGTTGAACGAAACTTTAATTTTGTTGGAAGAATTTTTAATTGAAAATCAAATTGAGAATGATAAAGTAAACCAATATGTTAACTTAGCTAGTTGTTGTATGAAACAAAATTATTTTCATTTAATAATGAATTTTATGAGCAAAAAGATGGTACAGCTATGGGTAATAGCTTATCACCTTTTATAGCTGAACTTTTTATGAACAATTTTGAAAAGAATTAAAAAATAAACTCTCGTATTTTCCAAAGGTATGGGTTAGGTATGTAGATGACATTTTTGCAATTTTTAATCTTAAAGAATGTAATATTAACAATTTTATATCAGATATTAACAAACACCATAGAAACATTAAATTTACATATGAGTTAGAGAAGAATAATAGTTTACCGTTTCTTGATATTTTATGTATACGGAACAATAATGAAATAGAGTTTGATATATATCGCAAAATTACGAATAATAATAGGTATATCCCCGTAGATTCGAACCATTGTATGTCACATAAAGTTGCAGTATTTAATAGTATGATTAATAGATTAATTGAAACACTTTTAAATAAAAATAGATTTGAAATTGAACTTGCTAGAATTAAAGAAATAGCCAAATTTAATGGATATGATCCTAAAATTATTATTAATATATTAAGAAAACAGAGTTTGAATAAATTAAGAAAAGATTCCACTACCTTAATACCAGAGAGAGAAACTGTTAAAAATAAATATATTAGTTTACCCTTTGATAAAAATTTAACAAAAGGCCTAGTAAAAGTTTTTAAAGAAGTAAATTGTAAAGTAGCATATAAGAGGCAAAATAGCCTTAAAAATCTCTTAAGTAATCCAAAAGATAAAATAGAAACATTGGATAAGTCAGGGATTTATAAAGTAACTTGTAATTAATGTGAAAAAATTTATATTGGTCAAACTAAACGAAAATTTTCCACTAGATTCAAAGAACACATTACTCATATAAAATTTCAATGGCCAGAGAAATCAAGTGTAGCTGAACATATCTTAGAAACTAGTCATAACTTAGATATAAATAATCTTAAATTAATTAAAAATGTTAAATCAAAAAATATGTTAAATAGTTTCGAAAGTATGTTTATTAATAAATATGAAACTAATAAATTATTAAATTCTGACAAAGGGCCTATCCGGAATTCCCAATTGTATCTATTAGTTAAGAGATAGTTATAGTTTTAATTGTTAAATGTGTAAATTTAATAATTACTGTAAAATTCAAAAATAATGTAACGGTAACTCCTTCTGTTAGACCAGACCTAGTTGTTACTCGTAACATGATTGGTCGGATAGTGTAGGGGGCGAGGCCATGGAGTTCCCGTTGCTTATAAATACGCATAGGTTTAGCTGTAAGTTAGTTATTTGTAAAAATACCTCTGAAGATGATTACTTTGTAGTCGAAATGTACATAAGGTTAAAATAAAATATGTTGAATTTGTGGTGAGAGGTTGTTTTAATTAATATAAACATTTACGCCACCGTTGATTTAAGTTGTTCGATTTATGTAATTGTTTTAGAATTGATATTCAATTCATAGAATGTTTGTTTACATTTCAAACATTTCCCAGGAATAGATAAAACGAAATGCATATTAACTGATAGGTTTTTTAAAACGATAAAATGATATAATCTGATTACGTCATTTGTTGTTTAATATCCACTGAGCTTAGCTAAATATGTAAATGCAGTGATCCTCAATGCGTCTGGAAAATATTACTTTTGTAGGCAGATTTGTATTGTTAGGAATATAACGTAATTATAAAATTAACCTATTCCTAATATCGAGGGTAATTATATTCACTCAATTGTTTTTCTAACGAACGATTTTACACATAATATATATATATATATATATATATATATATATATATATAATAAATATATATATATATATATATATATATATTTATTATTATCTGTAGATGTATATACACGCTACCCGCATACTTTTGATAAGTCATATTTAGAGCAGTATTAGTCGAATATCTCCGAAACCATAAATCTACATATTTGGACTACAAGTACAACGGTAAAATAAATTGTTTTTGTTGTTTTTTTAATTTATTAGTATTAATAACTCTTTGTAATGTTTTCGATTTTATGTTGTTATTGTTTTGCGTTTTTTTTATGTAGATGTTTATTCTGTCTATTAAAATAGTATACCTAAATGAGGAGGACAATTTAGTGATCGAAACGTTGGCAGATTCGTAATAAATCAGGTTCCTTTGATTCACCCATCAACCGTATTTCTATTTAATTTTCATTTCCAGTTTATTTTAAGAAGAAAAATACAAGTAACTTGTTTACGTGTCTAACATGTACACTCTTAAAAGGTTGCGTTAAAAATGCCCTTCGTCACTCCCTCCCATATGTACAGCTAAACACATCGTTCCATTTGCTGAAGCGTTACGTTGTGAATAATGTTGGTTTCGCGTATAAAATTGTCCTATGACATCATCCAAAGTCCGAGGGCGAGTAGCGAAGACGCTTCTCTTTAGATAAACCCACAGCAAGAAACCTGGTATGTTCATGTCCAGTGATCCTACTAGCAACATATTCCTGGAAACTTTGTGATCTTCCAAGTAACTTTGGATCAACAATATAGACTCAAGGGATGTATGCAAAGTATCCGTAATGCAGCTCAGTCGCTCAACGAATTCCCTGAAAATACGCCGGTACACTTCGGTGTTCACTGCATTGGAAAAAAATTGGGCCCACGATTCTCTCTTTGCTGATACTGAGCACCGAACTCTGTATCAGCAAATTCAATCTTTTGACAAATTTAAAATTATCTGAAGAGAAATGCGCAGCGTGTATAGAAACTGCAAGAGTGTGAAGAGTAATGAATTAAGAAGATATAAAATAAAATAGTGATGTTAAGTTAAATATTGTGTAAAAGTAAAGTGAAGAAGTTAAGGACAGCAACCATTGAATTCCAGGAGAGGAAGCAATAAGTGCAAACTTTATTACATTGGATTCAGCCAAGAGATTTTATAATTCGGTAAGTTTAGAAAAAAATTAAATTCATTGTCTTTATAAATTTTAATCAAGTTTTTTTTCATCACTTTCTACCTTATAAAATACTCCGTAATAGCGAACAGAAAAAAAGCAATCTAACACTGTATTGGTTAAAACTTATATTATTAAAAACCTAAAACATCTAGAGTCCACCTTTTTTTGTAATTCTAATATTTGTTATGTAATCAATCTTTGTCACTGCACCATTAAAATATAATTGAAGCTATAACTGGAGGTCAGATGAAAATGTAGGTGATATTCAATTTGTAAGATTGTTTAATTACTTAGAAAACTGTAGGTTTGACTATCAGAAAGGTAAAGTGATTAAAAAGTAATATTACACACATATATATATATATATATATATATATATATATATATATATATATGTATATATATATATATATATATATATATATATATATATATATATATATATATATCGCAATAAGCATTCTTGTGTAATAATAAAGAACTAAGTGAAAATACAAATACAAGAATTATAATTGAACTTACAATATCATCATGGATGATGTTGGTACTGTTAGTCAACGAAAAGCTTTGTAATTGTAAATTCTATTATAATTCTTGTATTTGTAGTTTGACTTGGTTCACTCTCTCTCTCTCTCTCTCTCTCTCTCTCTCTCTCTCTCTATATATATATATATATATATATATATATATATATATATGTGTGTGTGTGTGTGTGTATCAATGTTCCTAGTTTAGTAGATATTTTCAAAGTATAACTGAATAAGTTCCATTATAGTTCAGGATATGTATGGATAACTTGTAGGGTGAAACAAGATGGATGCTATGAAGGGGAAGTACCGCACACCTGTTCCCTTATCTGATACCAAAGTTTACGAAATTGGAAACTAAGACAACATTGCATCCATCATCTTACATACGTATTCTATATAGGCGAGGGCTGAACATAACAAACTTGTTTAGTTTTTCAATATAACGGTCGTTCACCCCCTAGTCCTAGGTTTTTTTTTAAAATTATATTAAACCTTAGCAACTAATATTAAGCAATTTTTTTTAGAAGTGATATTTATGCAATTTTTTAAACAATACTTGAATATCAATCGTCTACTCTAGTGTAAATTCCATTATTATAATAGATTTTTGGAAAATTTTAAACTTTCGTAAACACAAAGAAATTATATGAAACGTAAACAAACGCTTTTATTACTGGTCTAAATCATTTTTTTAAATAATGTTATATTACAGTCAGACACTAATAAGAAATAGGAATATTGTGTTTTACAAATATTTCATATTCTTTTATAAGAATACAACAAACTATTTGTATCATAAAGTATTGTGTTTAGCATTCTGTGGATTTTTCTTATAAAAATTAAATTTAAAAATTTAATGTAAACAAGAGAATCTTTTACACATTACTTAAAATATGTACAATCATTTTCCCAAGAATGTTATATAAATATTTATATAAGTTTAATTTTATGTTTAATTACATTGTTTTTATATATTCTTTGGTATGAGGAAACTGTTTGTATTAATAAAATTATACAATGTTTTCTTGCAATGACACCGATTTATATAATAAACGCTTTTTAATATAATTATTGTGTTAATTCTATTTATTTTCAAAAAACCTAATGTATTACCAATACCCAACCAGAACATTATATTGCACACCTAGGTCATACTCACATATATAATGACTCGATGAAGTGGAATGTTTTGTAAATCACTGATACCTAAACGTGGCACTAATATTAATGTCAACCTTTGCAAAAATTTTAATTTTACCCTTGTATCTCAACTTACCTTAAATCATTTATCTGTCATAACAACCTATTTTTAGTTTATCGTATTTTCAGCTTTACAGCTTTTTGAAATATTAAGAAATGAATTAATTCCAACTTGAAATAAAACATATACAATGTTTGTGTTACTACATAATAATCTACAGTTTACCTCGTTGCAGCTTTTGAAGGTCTATGAGAAAATAAATTAAAAAGGGTAAGAGAGAAAACCTATTGCGTTCGGGGTCGCAAATGGATAGCCATTACTAATAAGAAGTTTTCAACACCGAGGCCATAGGGATATAATGCTAGAAGTCTGGATGTCGTCAACATGGACATAGATTAGAACGGATGACTGTAATGGTGATACGTCGTCGCTAGGATAGCCGACCCCAGCAGTTTTACTTTCTGGCGCTTTACTGGAAAGATACAGATTTATATATGTGAGCTACAACTTTATCTTAAATAATAAAAAGTGTTTACCATTTAAATATTTTTAAATATATTATCGCAAACCAATTTTATCGTACTTAATTTTAGACTTGTAAAACAATTATATGTTGAAATAAATAAATAAATGAATTTCGGTTTCTTATTTAATTTCAAAAGTAAAAACAATATATAATGAAATAACTCTTTGACAGCAGGACTTTATATATATATATATATATATATATATATATATATATATATATATATATATATATATATAAATATATATATATATATTGTAAAACTTAGATGATTATTTTTTCTTGTTGAATATGTATGGTGAAATAAAATAATTTTCATAAACAAGAATATACGAGTATTACTTCATTTTATTGTTGATTGAAGCTTTTCGCTAATTTACATTATTAGCATTTTCAAAATTTATAAATCACTGTCCAGTTATGTGACTAGTGTAAGACTCTTGTCTTACTCTAGTCTTACTCTAGTCACATAACTGGACAGTGATTTATAAATTTTGAAAATGCTAATAATGTAAATTAGCGAAAAGCTTCAATCAACAATAAAATGAAGTAAAACTCGTATATTCTTGTTTATGAAAATTATTTTATTTCACTATATATATATATATATATATATATATATTCTTTATATCTATATATATTTATATATAAAACTCTTTGGCAGTAGGACTATATATATATATATATATATATATATATAAAGAACTTCTATAATAATACACAAGAATACATACTGCGATACATATATATATATATATTAATAGGCGAAGTCAAGAATTATTTATTTTATATTACTTAGTACCATTTATTGTGTCAAATGTTATTGATTAAAACTTTCCCATATATCCATATTGACAATGTTGTATGACCGGTTTTTAAATAGTTTTCCATTTAATCATTTTTGTAAGGACGCTTTTACATTATAACCCCCCCTTAGAGCTTGATAAAGTCATCTGTCGTTCTATTTCTAATTTACTGAGCTTCTGTACTGCCACCAGTATAAGTTCGCGTTTTAATTTGCTGGTGTGTAATTCTTTTACTAAAGTGTACCTTTGTACTTCCTAAGTGATTGATATTTTGTTTTTCCAATCGTGCGGCATAGAACATTCAACTAATATTTGTTCTGTTGAATTTGCGCTTTCTCAAAATTTATAACTGATCATTATTAGTAAGAGTGATTAGAAACAATTAGTTTGGTCTCAACCAGTTAAATACACTTGGAGTGACATTCATGTCTTATAACCATTTCCAAATTTACATCCAGGTTGCAACAAGCGACTTTATCCATCGTCGATTTCAAGTTGGGTTTTTTATCACCTAGTCATAATGACCAAGGTGCTACCTCATTTCATTCCGGCCAATTTCGGCTATGATTACATATATAGCATAATTTGACATCTCATGAAAGTTTCTACTTAGCATGTCTTCCAGGATTGTAGTCAAGATTGCAAACTAAAATAACAAGTTAGATTTTTTGATAAATTGGTTAGTGAAAACTTGGAAATACTTATTCAAGTGTGCGTAGCCGACTTTATATTTTCTTATTATTACTTAGTTATTGAAGGATTATATTTTTTGCATGTTCTTTTTCAAACTTTTCAATTTTACATATGTGTACTAGTATGTAACACGTTAAGTATGGCCCTCCTGATTGGGCATACATCTCTTGAATAAAGTTTTAACAGTATAATGACATGAACTGTACGAGTTTAGGTTACTGTACAATCTGGGGAAAATCAGTTACTCACAATCTGAGGAGTAAGTGTTTGGCACCTTTAATAAAATTAAAAAAAATAATTTTATACAATATGTTATTGTTTCAATCACATATTTTACATGAAATAACTGGGAGTATTTACAATAGTCAAATCGAAATTTTAATCCGAATTAATACATGAGCATATTACGAGTATATATGAGTTGAAAAAAACTGTTATAACTCAAAATTCGTGCTTTTGAATCACACGTCACATTGACGTAGAGACTTTCTTAAATAATTCAGGTAGATATTTCACGGTAAGTTTAACACGGGTTAGAGATTCTTTACAATAGATGATGAATGGACAAAATATTTTTTCAGAATAAATCATGGATATTGTTTGATGCCTTTGTAAATATTTAGACTAAGTTGATTTTTTATTGCATAATTTTACCAGTTTTTGGCTGGAGATTCGTGTTTACCCTTACGTCTTTGTTATTTGATTGGCTATAACCTTAGATCAATAGGTAAAATATGAAATTCGTTGTTTTGGTATTGATATTAGTGAAATATATCTATGAAATAAGAAAATGTAATTAATATTATGTGGAAAATAAATATTTTCTTAATCATAACGTATTTTCTCATAGGTTTTATTATATTGTATTAAGATACATACTTTTAGGTCATCCTTGTGTTGCTTAATATTTTTTGGAGCTTATCAAAACGTCACTATATACTTTCTATGTACTTCTTTTTGTTATGCATAGTGTTAACATAGTGTTCACTCAATTGATCATAGAATGATCACACAAGTGTTCACAGAGTTATCACATAAGTGATCACAAAGTGGTCACATACGTGGCCATAAGAGTGTTGATTTAATTCTTCAGAGAGTCCTCAGATAGTTGTTCACAGATTGCTCACACAAGTGTTCAAAGAGTGCTCACACAAGTGTTTAAAGGGTGCTGACACAAATGTTCACGAAGTGGTCACTCATGAGTTCTAAGCAAGGGTCACGCATTTATCCACAGAGTGCTTACTCAATTCATCACAGAGTGCTCATGTAACATTTGTAGAATGTCTTACACCACTTTGGTAATTTGTTTCATTTTCAGTTTTAAAATTGTTTCTGATATTTAATCTGTCAGTTTCTTTCTTTGAATATTTATTTTTCAGGCTTTTCCACCATAGAACAATATATATTTTGGTTTACTGAAAATGAGATGTATAAACATTAGATACAGGTATTGTCTTTAACAATGTTTGTCCCCTATTAGGTCTACTTTGCATATTTAAGAATATCCAATGATGTATGCAACGAAGAACCTGCAATATATCTTATATCCCTCTCATTTATCCATATAGGAGTAAACGGATGGGTTGAAGTGTAATGTATTAAATGACAAACGGCAACACTTAACACTTTTAACCTAAAACTTATGGTTTGAGATCTCCAATAGTTTCAAATCAGTAGGTACATAATTTTTGCAAATATTTCCTATCATTCTAACATTATAAATGTGTATTATTGTAAATACTTTATTAAAGTAATTCATTATTCCCTAGTAAATACCATTAATATTATCAGTGCTTTCCATTTAGGTCATAGGAGGTGTACACTCTAGATTTGACAACATAATTGATCTATACCCATAATATAATTTATATTCCACTTATAAAAGACATTAAGGTACACACCCGGGCCGATGATTGCAAATGTTGAAAGTATGGCATCGAAACAATAGCAGTGTACAACTAAATGAGGTCGAGATCAAGTAGTTGACAAGTCCATTAGAAATATAAAACCATTTTATCTTGATCACATTTTTCAAGCCGTATCTCCTCTACCCTAGAACCCTAACTAAATATATCTTCGTCACCCAGTCTTATATAGTAATGAATCCTACGTAGGTTTCTTGATTTTATATTTTCTACGAGTGACGGCATATGTATTGAATAATAGGATAAGGATTTACTGAATTTTCGAACACCATACATCAAAAAGCAAATTTATCAATTTTTTTTTAAATTTAGTAAAGGACTAAAGCGAAATGATCCTGATGGTCTACACATATTACAAAATTTCAACAGGGTAAAAGGTGTTGGAAATCATCCTCCAATGAAAAACAAATCATGGAGACGATGTGCGTACTGCAGTACATGAAAACCAAAACATCAGAAACGTCTAACAAAATTTGCACATCTCGTAATATTTATCTCTGTATAGACTGTTTTGTCATTTTTCATAAAGCATTGAACATATATTTTAGTGTTGCCTAATTATTTTTTGTGAGTATTATGTTGTCCTTTATTTCACTATCGTCTTCAAGAATGGTAAACATGATGAACATTAATATAAAAATGTATCCATTCATATACTAATAGATATATTCAACATCGTCATATCCCTAAGAGGACAATTGTGTTGTAAGCACATTATTCTGGTAAAAACCATTAATAAAATCAGTGCTTTCCATTTTAGTCATAGGAGGAATACACGCTATAATTGACAACATAATACACCTATAGACTTTATATAACTTATATTCCACTTATAAAAGACATTAGCGTACACACTTGGACCGATGTTTGCAAGCTGTTGAAAGTATAGCATCGAGCCAATAGCAGTGTACAACAACAAATATCAAACTAAATGAGGTCGAGATCAAGTAGTTGACCAGTCCATTAGAAAGATAAAACCATTTTATCTTGATCACATTTTTCAAGACATATTTCCTCTACCCTATAGTAATGAATCCTACTTAGGTTTCATGCTTTTATATTTTCTACGAGTGACGGCATGTGTATTGAATAAGGACTGAATTTTCCAACACCATACATAAAAAAGCAACTTTATCAAATATTTTTCCAATACATTATTACAGTTACTGTATTTTAAGTGCGTACACGCACTACAATAGTTTCTTCATAGTTATGAAAGGAAATACTGATACTAGGTTCACACTCTATTATTTCTCAGACTATCGAATATGTCGGTTCAAATATTTCACGAACATCCTGTTGAGCGGTAAAGGAAACTAAATTTGGCCTACTGTGCCCAAAGTATTTCCAAAAGTTTGTGAGCATAACAGTCAGCTGTTTATTATCATGTGTTTGGATTGAAAAAAACTTAAATGTCATATCCTAAACCGGATATGACATGCGTTGCTTATTTAAGGCCATGTCTTCCTAGCGGTGTAACGTGGCTTGAATCACTGTTATTACACTTATTAGGCTACACCGTGATTATCTAGAATGACGGAGTAAAGATCATTAGCGTATATAACCACTAACATTAGCCCACTCGCCTTATGTGTTGTTATGCTTTAGAGTTAACATAAATTTGTCGAAATGTTATTGATGAATAGTGTTGTCGAGAGATATATCAAAACAGTACTATAAATTATATAATAAAATTATTGGTGAGGTTTATTATTATGACTATAATTCCCCCTTACAGTTATAGTAAAAAAATAAGTATTATTTTCTGCATTCGGAACAGAATAATTTATTTTTGTAAACGGTAATTATTTATTATAAAGTTTTATTTCATGACAATATTTGAAATTATTTCGAGTAAACAGAAAATTAAATGTCAACACAGTAATTACTAATTTATTTTTAAAACATTTTTAGCAAAATCCTTATGACTATTTATAAGCCCGGTCTGCAGTGTAGTCTGCTAATCTCATATTTTAGATATTGTAAATATCTTTATGTGGTGTGACAACCACTATGACAAAAATGAATTATTAAACGTCTTTGTAAATGTAACTAGTCATGAGTAAATCTTCAACTCCCATAAACCTTTCTATCTGCCCACAGCTACTTTTTTGTTACAAGTGTTTAAAACTAAATAACTAAGAGTTTCACTAGTAAAAGTTTTATTTAAATGTAATGCAATGGTAACGTTTTTTCTGCATTTGAGATTTTTTCACGAAAAGACTCTTTATTTATTTTAAACAATATTAGTGGACCCTCAAGGGTACTTAGATATATTGAAGTTCCAACGTATATTTGTGAAAAATATTCCACTTGTTTCCGGTAGAAAATGTGCTAATTTAATTTAATTCTAACGAAAGAATTTATTTAATTTATTATGTTTTCAACCATATAACAACTATAATACTACTTTAGAATATGTACAAAAACGTTTAATATACTTACAGTTTTACATATGATTAACAATTGAATGGTGTGGTGAGAGTCGTTATATGCGTAGATAATACATGCAGTCCTTGGTGACTGTGGATGAAGTAGCGTGCTAGCCAATACTGTGACAGTTGTATTTGGTATTGTATGTATTTCAAAGATATTTTTGTTCTAGTTTTGTAATGTTTGCTAGTCATAAAGTGACTCCGTTATATTTCTATTATGATGTTTAGTATAGTATCGTATGTGTATTGTTTATGAAATTCATGAATGCGGTGATTCTCCTCCAATACTTTTACTCTTACACAATTTACTGGAGGAACGTGTTAATATTGTTCATGAAATCCTTAATAAATGTTATTTAATAATTTTAATTTTTCAGTTTTGTTCAGTTACGGTGTTGAAAGGTTAACCTTATTCAAATAGATGTTTATTAGTTTTCGAAGGGGGAAACTGTTATGGCGAAGCACAAGAAAAACGTATTGCATGGACTTAAACTTACAAATTCGCTTCATTATAATTTTCGTCATGTCACGCCGTGAGTAACAGTAAAGTTAATTAGACAGTAGCGTAAGATCGCATGTATATCACCTGATTTTATGGTATAGAATAAGTTCTAAAACAACTGTTTTAACAAGTTGGGTATATTACATGTTAGTTATTAACAGTAAATAAATACAAATATATTTAAGTATTGACAAACTTCTAAACATATAAATGAATATAACGATAATAATATAGTATGTATTTTTAAACCAATTAAAAATACGCATTATATGGAATTTTTGTTACAATATTTTAGGTAATTTCTCACTAACCAAAAGTAGATGTTTTTCTCAATTTAAAATATCTATTCGTAAGAAATCTCTCTCAATTCAAAAAGACGTAAGCCTTGCTATAAAAGTTTTAACTTCTGCCGGTATTTCCTCGAAACCTAATTATTTTATATAAAAACCATACTGAAAAAAAACGATCAAAATACTAAGTTAGTTTTTTAGTAAGGAAATTCTACTGAAAAATAATGTCGTTTTATTTCTTGATCGTTCATAAATATTTTTAAAATTATATACATCTGTTGGTGTTGAATAATTGCTATTAATTTCTATGTCCTATAATAAATGTATATTTACGTTTTTATAATACCAATAATTGAAATCCTTAATGCTTACACCTGATGCTAATCCTGATGCTTGCACACACACACACAAGCTCAGACACACACACTTACACATACACACACACACACACACACACACACACACACAAAATCCATAAATGGCATGTTTGGGTAGTGTTGCATAAATATCTTAATTTGTAAAATTTAATAAGTTGCTTCAAAACAGTTTGAACAACTTTAAAGCACCTTATATTACTTATAGTCTTGAATAAAAATTTGCACATAATTAAATTCTATCAGTTCTTTACAGCAAATGCATAATAAGGGGTACAAACTACACGTTCATATATCTAACTACTCTTTCAAGGGCAATGTGGGTATTATTTATTACGTTTACCCATGTGAATGTTATAACACCATTATTACATCCTACAGATAGTACGCAACACGTACTACCGTGTAGAACATCATAAACATTTATGATGAAGTCATGATCACCTTTCAAGATGAAATGTTTTTTTCAGAATTGAATCCTATTCATTGTACTCCAGTTAGTACTTGAAAAGCATCGTTTCTTATCATACAGTGTGTTTTTCTTCAGGCAGAAATGAATATGTATACGAGTTTGAGTGTACTTCGTAAACCTATGAACTTTTTCTTCAGGTATTATTGACATACGCCTTTAGAATCATGTTTACAAATAATCCCGCAATAGCCTACGCTAAACTACCACAGCATTCTGGCGAAACGATACAAATATTTTTTGAATTAAATTGTGTGCAAGTCTGGTTTTAGGTATTTTATTATAACTTTTTTATTCAAATATATACAATGTTTGAAATAGGTGGAACGTCAAAAAATAATGTTTGTAATTTTATAATAAAGCGAAAAAGTTCATTCCTTTTTATTGCATTATAAGGGCAACCCGACTTTTGTATTACGTACGTCTGTCACCCTTGACATTCCTTTCTATCTAAGGACAGATATGTTTGTTCAGATATGAATTTTTGAGGTGGATCTACTTATTTAGACATTTATTTTCTAGTCAATATGAAAACAATATAAGTATAATAAAACTAAAGTAAAGTATATATGCATTTTATTATTTGTATAACATATACACCATAGTTATCTCCTGCCATTAAAAAGTATATCTTCTGAAATTTAAAAATATATAATATTTTAGCATTATAAAGCTAAAATTGACATCTCTATACACAGGTTTTTGCTTTTGATATCACTATACACAGGTTTTTGCTTTTGATATCACTATACACAGTATTCATTTATGTATCTTGACATTTAAGACATGTAAATATTCCCATAAAATATTCATCTCAGTAGTATATTAACCCATTCTATCCTAGTGTTACCATATGGTCACAGCGAACATGCTTCAGAAAATGAGGAGGTAATTTTAGGTTATGCGTGATTTCGATTCGTAACACTGATCAGTCTACACTGGTCTAGTTTATAGCCTCAAATAGTTAGTGGTGCTCAGAACTGTATACAAGTGCTTCATCAGTGCCTCTACTTATGGACAACAACCAATGGGTTTGATTCACCATGTCAATTCGATTTGAGTGAGTACTAACATATACTATTTAAATATAAATAGGCCTAAATGAACATGAAATGTAATTAGTATTAGTTACATGATATTTTGGTGTAGTAATGATGAAATAGTTTTCCTTTAAGTGCTTGCAATCAAATATTTTATTTTGATGTTACCATATGGTAACGCTAGGACATTCCACTACCAAGTGCGATCTCTCGGTTTAGATTGTCAAATTTTTTTTATTTCAGAGGAGGATTTACTCTTCAAGACGCCTTAGATTTACTAGAGGCAAACGATGCAGATGGGAGAGAAGTAGAGGGAATTTTTATGGCCCCGTCAGAGAGTGCAGTTCTTACGGACGAGGACTCTGGTGATGAAGATTCAGGAGGATTAGTCGATAATTTAGCCGGAAAACAACTATTAGCTACAGCAGAGATTAGATACAATCGAAATAACGATTAATTAGTGGATGAGAACGAGGAAAATGATGTTGACGCGGATAAGATTAACACTGAAGAGGTAGAAAACTCAGAGGTTCAACCTACTGCACAAGAAGGCATTGTGGATAGAACTGATCGTTTACATGTGGAAAATAGAAATCCTACCAAAAGATTTATTTTGAGAAAAAGTGATGTGTTACAAGGAATCAAAGACGAATATGTTAGGGAATTAGCACAAAAAAAGGAATTTGCGAAGAAAAAGAAAAAAAATAAGAATTTCAGCCCTCCAAAAAAAAATTGGGTTGAAGGAGATATTCAGGACAGGAATGCAGCTTTTCCCACTGCTGATTTCAGCAAATATAAGGATTTTTCTGCAAGTGACCTATTTGAGTTTTTTTTACGATGAAATATATCATCTCATAGAGGAAGAGACACAACGCTTTGCCCTGTTCAAGAACTGTCCAGACCCCAATATTACTATTAAAAATATAAAATGTTTTTTTGGCTGTTCTGGTTTACACAGGCTATAAGGTACTACCGGGGAAAATGTTTTACTGGGATTCACAACCCAGTGAACTGGGTGAAGGTTGCATTTCAGCAGGAAGAACCATGTGCAAGATATGTGATGTAGGACTGCATTGAGTGTTTTTGTATTTTTCACACTATAAATTATTAATTTAGAACTAGGCCTAACAAAGTACCTGTGCAAATAAATATTTGCTCCTACTATAAAAACTAGTTCTATCCATTATCCTTGATTCAATTATAGAGTAGTTAAATGGTATTGGAATGTCCTAGCGTTACCATATGGTCACACCCTTTTTTGACAAATCAGCACAAATAATTTGTTCAAAAACTTTACAAGCCAACTATTTGGAGCTCTAATAAACAGTTTTAGGTCAAATGAATAATAAAAAATAAAAAATTATAATTCGGGATATAATGGGTTAATTTCGAGATAAAACCTATGAATAGCGTTTTATTTAGCTTAAAGGGATTGGTAAACATGTCTTCAATTCAATTTTCGTAATTTTTATATATATGGAAGGTATGTATCATGTGAAATCAGAATTAACAAAATCATTAATTTAATAATAAAGTCAGCTATTTATTAAAATAACAAAGGATTACAAGTATTTACGATGCATGTTTTTTCGAGGCGAATATTGCTATAAACCTGGCTTAAGAAATTAGAATATAATTCTGAGTAACGCAGTTTTTAAATATTAGTATGACCTAAACAATACATTTGGGTATTTTCAAATATAATTATAGTTTATATTTTTGTATCAACTACGATATGAGTTATACTTGCTATAAAATGTTAATTTTATTACTTTTATAATCGAATAAATATAACGAATATAAAAAAAATACTTGCATCTTCGCTACATGATTGTATTACATAACAAAAATATAATTATGCACATGCTTTTATATCCCATCTCTATTAAACTCTATATTTTTCATCAATTTAGACATACTTTTACGTAGGACGTATATATAAATATAAATAAGTAAATATATATATATATATATATATATATATATATATCATCTACTATTAGTAAATATTATCATATTATTTATCTATATTGAACTAGCCTACTAATAAACAGTATATATAGTTGCTCATGTAATTTATTCTGTTAATTTAGTATTATTTTCATATGATTATGATTCATTACTAACTATTACAAAACAAATCAATTTTAATGCTTTAGTGATGTAAATAAAACGAAATTAAACAACTAGAACCTTTGTTATATAAAATATAACTTGCTACACCTACTGTTTAATACATGTTTTAAATTGATAATTACGTTCTTATAGAAAGGTTTTTTAACTTAGAAATTAGCTAATTGAATAAATTGCTGTATGTATGAAATTTTATGTTATCATTAAATAACTCAGATGCGGGTAAAAGTAATTTTATATTTCTCAAAGTAGTTTCTAGAAGAATTCTCTCACCTGTAGCTCAATTATTCCGCTTGACTGAAAAATTGACCTCAAAATATTCAGCCCTTACAACATAAACTCTATTTACTTTATAAAGTAGGAGATAGTGCTTTAATATTTGGCAGTGTAAGTGTAACCGGAAGGACGTTAGCAAATGTAATTTAATATTCATGAAGTTGTTCCGTAAATAAATCCACTTTAAATTCTGTCTAAAATAAAGATGTGTTGTGACACTTCACAAGTGATGAAATGTAGGCCTACACGGAATTAATTAAACGTGTTTTAATAGATATACCATGTAAAATGAATGTTAAATTCATGCAACGATAAATTTATGTCAGGATCGTAATTAATATGTTATGCCAATACTCTGATGCCTCTTCCTAAGTTAACTAGTGGTCAAGCTCTTAGCACGTACGTCGTTAATAAGAGTAATAATGAACATAAATAATAGACTAAATAAATAATAATAATACAATTAGGTAATTTTGTTAGCCTGTAAGCAATATCCAGCTAGTTTTCTACCCATAAAACGTGTACCCCTTCATAAAAAAGTATCTTGAGAAATATGAGACGTGAATAAATCTGTTATAACGAATTTCAATGTTCTTGAAAGTAATAAATAATCAAAGAAAGAGATAATTGAAACGGTACGATCTTGTGGCCCCACCTATAAAAGTTCACTTGAAGATCTTATATTAAAAACTACGTATTGTGTCCTTGGCTATATTTTTAATACTTTATCTCTCATTGGGGATATGGAAGATAAATAGGATATAACTTTGAAAAGAGATTTGCATTTCAGAAAATCCTTACCATTAACTTATTACTTGTACGAATGCCTTTATTATGCGCAAAGTGTAAATATTATATTTATTTCATAATTAAATTTTATTTTGTATACCAATTATAAAGATTACGTGAAAGATATTGCTAATATATAATGACAAATATTAGATATATTTTGCTTCAAAAATAAAAATATCCAGTTAACAAAGTCAGTAATTCTATACTCTACATGTCACCAAAAGATATATAATATATATATATATATTTTAAAAAAAGCAATAATATACAAAGAACAATAAATAACTTTGCGAAAAACTGGGTAATCAAGCTAGAACCTAATATTCACGACATTCTCCTATTCCCTGTTTACATAGTTTACCTTTACAAACAGTTCTTTCTCACTGGAAATTCCATCTGCGAAACTTAAAACTCAAAGAATCTCTAATTTTACATTATACGTAAACTGCCTAGATACATAGCCCCACTTTGAAAATAAGGACACAAGGGTTGTAATCAGCTTGGTTATTACACCTCTCAAGCAGATCTTAGAGAGAATATGGTATAACGAGAGGTTATATTAAAGAGAGAGAATACGAGTCAAAGTAAAACGGGCTCATTCATTGAGTGTAAGCGTTCTGTTATTAGTTAAAATTTAATATATTATTCCCAAGTATGATGACATATACGGAAAACAAACTATAACTATACGGATAAAATAATTGTGCTTATATAAATCATATGTAAATATATAAACTCTTGCATTCAAAGTAATAACCAACAAAGTGAATGATGTCGCACTGATTTAAGAATATATAAAACAGATTAGCTTATGCTAAAAGAACTTATTCGTGAAAAACAATGAATAAATAAGATAATAAACATAAAATATCATAATAATGGATTTAAGAGATAAAGAGACTATACAACGTAGAAAACTGTTTTACTAAATATGGTATTGATATTCAACTGAGTAAAATGATAATTTTAAAGGCAAAACTAAATACTAGTGAAACGACATTTTTCACTAATGGTACCTGTTTCGATCTTGTTTAATGAGAGGAATATCGCGAAAAATATCGTGCGGAAGAGTGATTGCTATTAACACCATAGGTTAGAAGCATCTTTGTCTCCTCATATTCTTATTTCTTTGATTTCAATTCTATATTTAAATAGAAAAATTTCTGTCAGGAATAACCATGAATCGAGTTTCCTCTCTAATATTTTCTCTCTAATAATTAAAATGCAATATTTGTTCTTTTCTTAAAGTTGAATCTGGGATGTTCTGGTTTTATTTACAGATCGTAATGAAATGTACATCTCCTCTTTTTTTTATAAAGGTCGAATTGTACTTATGCATAGTCAATTGCTAAGAGGAATAAAGCAAAGCATAGGTTTAACTACCAGCCACAATTACCTAATATTGAAGGAAAATTTAATTTTTTATTTCTTTTGTTAATTAGATTCTAATATATAACTTCCGTAAAGTCTGTTGTCGTAAAACGTACTCCATTTTTTACTAGTCTTTATTTATACCTAAATACTTTACCTAGACATCTACTACACCTAAATAATTGTACTTATATAAACAATGTTGTTCTTTTTTCTTACACTACAAACGTTAGTTGTATTTGATCAATTCACTCACTTCCTTTAGGAAAATCATAATTTTCTGTAATTGATCAATTATCTTGTGAATTTGATCAAACAAACATCATTTTAGTTTTTTTCCGTACGACAATATTAATATTTTTTTTGTATTTCCAACAATTGTCTTTGTCTTAATTAATTTACACATAAAATATTTAAATATATATATATATATATATATATATATATATATATATATATATATATATATATATATATTAAAAATTTAACTAGCAAATTAAAATAATGTTATTAATATGCATATAAAATAATTTTTCATATTACTCTAAGTAAGTGAAAATTTCTTAAACCAATATCTATTTCTTTAACTAATTTGATGTTTAATTTGTGAAGCATTTGAAAAAATTTCCTGGTTTGCATACAAAATACTAACTTCCTAGTAAGTTGGATACCCATTTTTGGTGTAAAGGCTAATGATCTATTTTGAAAATAAAGAAATATTCATATTATTCAAAATATCGTAATATACCCTTTAGTAAGTGCTAGTAAAAGTACTTGTCAGTAGTATGTCTGGAAATAAAAAATATCATTTTTAATTACATAATTATATTAAATATGAACATTAACTTTAATGACTTCATTATAAAGGTTTAGTGCTTCGAAGCGTAAGCTTCCAAGTAAGTAAGTTATGCTTTAACAAATGCTGTGTAGTAATTTCCTTTATGCAAGTAGAGTGCTGGAAATGACATCTGCCTGTAATTAGTAGCTCGTTTATTATTATCTAGAGTATTTATTACGGTATTTACGAAAAGTGTTAGTAATAAAGATTGTTCTAGGAAATATAGGCGTAAAACAATCGTGTTTGGTGGATGACAGGTGTTGTTTTATTTGAAGTAAAACTATTTGTATAGTTTATCAATAGTAAAACTAAACAATTTAAACTTTTTTAAAAAATGGAGGCAATAATGCTTTAAAAAGCATTTGGGTCGGATATATAATTTAGGTGGAACGTGTAGCGTAAACAACTACAAAACGGTTGTAGATAATTTAAAAGAATAAGAAATATATAAAATAATAATGGTAAAGTTAAGTGAGCGAATAATTTAGGAGAGAAATATATACTACAGTCCAGTGTTTATATTCTAACATTTAAAATATTTAAATATTACGAGACTTATATCCAATATATCATAAAAACCCCGAAACATATAATCCTGTTGAAATTAAACACGGTTGGTTTCTAATGTTATATATGCATTATTTTTTACATAATAATAAATGGAAATCTTCCGCAAAACATATATTAAAATGATCACATAACACATAATAAACTGATCAATTTATGTATTTATTATCATATGAGGAAGTTTTAATTCTGAAAATTTATAGTGTTATGCGAAAATAATACAAACTCTTATTTCTTAGTAAACATTTTCTTTTTAAAATTGTCCATATTTCACAATTATCGTCCCCAGAATGTATTTAAATTTAAAACATTTATAAGATTGAATGAGACAATGGTCATTGAAAGAATGTGTTTGCGCATATATATCAATAATCGACACACAAACACACACACACACACACACACACACACACACACACACACACACACACACACACACACACACACACACACACACACACACACACACACACACACACACACACACACACACACACACACACACACATACACACACACACACACACACACTTACACACACAAACATATATATATATATATATATATATATATATATATATGTATATATATATATATATATATATATATATATATATATATATGTATATATATATATATATATATGTATATATATATATATATATATATATATATATATATATATATATATATGTATATATATATATATATATATACATATGTGTGTGTTTGTGTGTGTGTGTGTTTCTGCGATAATTTCGTGTGTTTAGTTATCTAAATCTTTAATTAATATACTAAATAAATATTTTAAATAAATATACAATTTGTTTATTATGAATATTATGTCAGAAATGTTGAAATAGATGAACTAATATAAATCGGTGTTTAACTAAATTTAAATTACCAAAAGGTGTCATATAGTTTTGTGTGAAATAAAATACCTGTAGATAGGCGAATTAAATTATGGAATGAGTTGAGGAAATAATTTAAGGAAAACGACTCGACAACTAATTTGTCTAAAAATGATTTACTAAAGTAAACGTTGTATTTACATATAGCTCTACAACAGCTAAAAAATACTACGCTTTCAATAGTATGTCAGTTTCTGACTTGCAAACGACAACAGACTAGTTTATAATTACGTCATCGTTTTAAATAAATAAATTGATTTCACTCACTTATTGATTTCATTGTAACTGTATGAAGCAACTGTGGCAACGCCAGAGTGGCGTAATGTTTATTTTTAAAAAAATAAACCACAAATAACTTTTATTTTAAACCTTATGTACATTTCAATTGCCCAGCAATCATCTTCAGAGGTATTTAAAAAAAATACAACTAACTTTAAACCACATAATACAACCAATATATAGGCATAAACCGGTAACTACTTCGTCACGCCCCTTATTTTAAAAAAACTACTCCGACCAATCACGTTGCAGTAAATTCCCCCTCTGCAACTTGGTCCGGTCTTTCAACTCCCGTCATGAAGACTTACCGTTACACCTATTTCAATTTTACTAAAAAACAATAATATTATTTAATTACATAAAAGGTTATAACTATCTCCTAATTAATAATTATAACTGAGATTTAGGGATAGGCCCTTTATCGCAATTAAATATATTTTTTTCGTAATATTTGTGAATGTACAAACTTCCAAAACTATTCAAAAGACCTTTTGAATTAAAAGTTTTCAATAATTTGAGGACATATAATACTAAAGTGTGTTTAGTGTTAGAATATGTTCGGCAACACTAGATTTTTAAGGCCTTTGAAATTTTATATTGCTAATATGTTCATTAAATCTAGTTAATATTTTTCTTTTTGTTTGACCAATATAAATTTTACTACAAGAATTACAAGATATTTTATAAATCCCAGATTTATCTATCATTTTTATCTAATCTTTTGAGTTACGTAATACATTTTTTAAGCTATTTAAGCTTTTTTAAGCTACTTTTAAATTTACCAGTTTAATAACTTTTTCTAAACCTTTTGTTAAATCCATATCGAATGGTAGGACAATGAATTGATTTTTAATATTTTCGTTTTGTGTTATTAAGGTAGTAGAATCGTTTCTAAACTTTTTTAATTGTTGTTTTATCAATATGTTATCTATTATTTTAGGATCATGTCCATTGAATTTAGCGATTTCTTTAATTTTGGCCAACTCACTTTTAAATCTATTTTCAGGCAATGGAATTGTAATTAATCTATTAACCATAGTAAAAAACTGCTAATTTATGGGATTTACAATGGTTATAATCTACCGGGATATATCTATCATTATTTGTATGTTTCCTATATATATATCAAACTCAATTCTAAAACATTATTATTTCTAAAACATAATAAATGAAGAAACGGTAAACCTTTATTATGCTCTATTTCAAAAGTAAATTTAATGTTTCTATGTACATTATTAATTAATGATAAAAAATGTTCTACTTTGAACTCTTTAGTACTAAAAATTGCGAAAACATCATCTACATATCTAATCCTTACTCTAGGAAAATACGGGAGTTAGTTTCTTAATTCCTTTTCAAATTTTTTCATTAATAGTTCGGCTATGAAAGGTGATAAACTTTTCCCCATAGCTGTACCATCTTTTTGTTGGTAAAATACATTGTTAAATGAAAACTAATTCTGTGTCATACAACATTTTGTTTTACATATTCGTTAACTTCATTAATCTCTATGTCATTTTAAATTAAAAATTGTTTTCACAAAATTAATGTTTCAGCAACTGGTGTGCTTGGTATTTTTTTAAAAAAAGGGGCGTGGCGAAGTAGTTACCGGTTTATGATTGTATATATTTTTTGTGTTATGTTGTTTAAAGTTAGTTGTATTTTTAAATACCTCTGAAGATGATTGCTGGGCAACTGAAATGTACATAAGGTTTAAAATAAAAGTTATTTGTGGTTTAGAGGTTTTATTTATTTAAAAATATACACTTATCATTGTGTTCACAAACACTACTTTCTACAAAGTGACTACATGAATATAAAATGTGTTAGTATCATGTGGGTAATTATTTTACTGTACTTAATAGGATTATGTACTAATCAGTAATATTGTAACTAATAATAATATGTGTTTATAGTTAACTAATTATTAAATCTTTAAAATATATAAAAGTGGATAGTTGAATACTGTACAACCAAATGTGTAACTTAGAGTCTAATCTACATCGCGTATAAAGAAAGTTCAAATAACAGAGTGACATATTCGCAAAAGGCCTGAGATCTTGAACAGGATTGTAACGGAGATTATATTCAAATGTTTTTAAACAAGGTCATACTGCTATCATGAAACAAAACTGACTTTTATTCAGTTACATCGTAATATATCGGGGCTCCAATTATACAATCGGTTATTTCCCTTTGAACACATTTGACTATTTTGTAACTGTGTGAAGCAGTCATAAACTTCAAAAGTGGAAAATCCGTTGAGTAATCAGTAGCTGTTTCAGTAATAAATAAATACTGTAATTGAAAGAAATTCTACAGCTAATATAAATTTTTCTCTCAGGTATCACATTTCAATACATATCTATTTATACGGATTTGGTTTCTGTTTGGTCCATGTTTCATAATAAAATGATAAATTGAATGTTGTATAGTTAGTTTTACTAGGAAAACTTTATAGAAATCTTTATTAATTCTAGTGAAAACAGACACGGATTGTTTTCAAAACCAGTAACATATTAAGGGTGGTTGACGACAAAATATCTACATATATATTTGCAATGAATAAACCTTGGTAAGTAGTTATTTTTTGCAATTTTCTGATTAGTTGCAACTTTCTTGAATTGTGGATTCAATAAAACCAAAATTATTTGTTGGAAAGAGCAAACATAATTTTTTTAGTGTGACAGTAAATAATTTTACAGTTATATCACGAGGACTGGGATTTGTTGGGAACAAAAGCAAAGGTGTCGCCATTTTGTTTTTTATGACCGAGTTCTGTGTAACTGATTTAAAGGGACGAAGCTTTCTGGAAATATATTACCTCTGCAAGTTATGTTTTATTGAGCAACGATGTTTTACATGAATATGTCTTGCATATTTTAACCGTTTACTAATGCTTCAACTTCCATCTACTTACATTTTGCTCATACAATACAGATTGATTGTTTAGTAATAAGGAAAACGACGCAGAACCGATACTAGTAAAAATAACTTTCTACACTTTGTTTGAGAAAACTTATACAAAATCAAAGTTGCAGGTCTTACCATTTCCTTACATTTTTAACCACGTTGTTAGTATTACAAATATTGATACGTCAATTTGTTAAAGGGATGGCTGGAACTCCTGACCACTTTATATATGTCTTTTGCTTGGTTTCCCTCCGACGTTTCAATTTCAGTTTTTGTTCTCCTCAAGGTTTTTTTTTACCATATAAAACGTATATAATAATGTTTTATGTGTAATACTATAACAGGTATAATAAATGAAATAATTTCAGTGAATAATATTTTGTTGCTTTTTACCATAAATGTAACGCAATGAAACTAATTGAAATTGTTAGACGTTTTGTTTGTAGATATTATAAAACTCAAATTTATTCCATTTGAATAATAAATATAATATTTCTATTATTAATAATATTATAGTTATTAAAATTTTGATTTTCTCTTGAATTACATTTGATATTCTATTCGCTGCAAAAAAAATAATTCAAAGACAGTAACTTTGGAATTTATATTAGGATATTAATAAAAATTGACGCTGGGAATATTTTTTAATAAATCTCTCTTACGCTTTTACTCAAACCTCAGAAAGTTGTAAATGTTGTAATTCCATATCCTCTATAAGAAATAAGCAGTGATTTTTTTTGTATACCATAACAATAAATGTGAAACAAAATTTTCTCATCAACGACGAAGTTTTTCCTGAAATATAAACAAAATATGGTTACAGGTTTGGACAGTAAACAAAAATAGAATGCCTTGACCTATTTACTATTTAATGCCCACCTTTATTAAATTTTATTTTACTATACAAACACAAAAGGGAATCCAATTACCTTTCCATGTAAATAAAACTAAATACCTTATTTATAGGATAAACCTGAAATTTTAATAAAACGTAATAAAAACTAATAATTTAAATAATTTTTTATATAGGCTAACGATAAATCATAGACAATTTTGCTTTTAAACTATTAATAAGCTATTATTACACTTAGGAAAATTCATCTGCATCTTTAACTACAATTATTTTTAATTTGCAATTATTTTTATTTAAAATAGTTTGTTACTATGAAAAATGAAGTGAAAAAGACAAATAAGTGAATATAGGTGTTTTTGCAGAAAGTGTTGAGGTATTTCCAAGACTGGTTTTTGTAACTAATATTGCTAGCAAATGTATAACAAGATTTTGTACATTTCAATAAAGCAAATAATAGAATGAAGTAGATAACGTTTTTATTCTATAGCGGGGAGACTGGTCTTACGAGTCTCTAATCTAACAAAGAGTATTTTCTCATTTCTAATAGTAGTTAAAATAAAAGCTTAGTTTAGTAGTAAGTAAATAGGATAAACGTAAATACATAGGCATGTACACTTGAGGGGGGGGGTCCAAAAATGTTGGTTTAACGATATACCACAGGAAATTTGCCTCTGGGATAGATAGGTAAAATGGAAAGTAAAAAAAACCTACAACTGTACTTTCAGGTAGCACATCACCTTAAATATTGTTTTTATTTTAGAAATCAAGCCATTCTTTAATCACTTTTACAGAGCTTAGCCAATATATTTTAAAGCTCTAAAATGAAAATTGTTTCATTAAAGATTTAATGAGTAGCAATAAATGAGAAACAGACAATATCACTTAATTCGCGGCAGCGCAAAAGACTCGAATATCATTAAAGTATTGCCTTCTTATAAGCTGCTGTAGCATGAAGCGTCCTGAAAGATAAACGTATCATAACTAATAATGACCACTCTTGTGTTATTCATAAAAGGAAAATAAGAGAGATGAAAAAAGGCTAAACACCGAGAACTTTAAAACCAGAACACAGAAGAACGCAAACCCCTCCAAGTTATTTACCTCGATGTAAGGAACTATAATACCCTTGTAATTGAGAATCTCAACGGAGAACGTTTTAGAAACACAATAAAAGAAGAACATGATTCCATATTACTAGAGCCTGGATTTTTCTGACGGCCACGTCACACCCTGAAGTGGATATGCTCAGGATATCGCGTATAGTATTACCTATTATATGACAGAAGGTTGTATTTCTTTAGACGAACTTGACGCATAGGGATGTGACGGTACCGCTACTAACATGGGTTTGAAAAATGGTGTGATGCGTTATTGGAAAAAAGACCCCTGCAGTGGGGAATATTCCTCTCCCATTTCCATTAGTTGCCGTTCCGGCATTAATTTCAAACACCAAATGGTGAAACAAAGGGACAAGACATTTAGTGGCCTAATTGGCACCCACTTTTGTAAGGGTGAAAAGCTATCAACAGCTGATTTTGTAAGTATTGATTGTTAGCTACCAGACATAATCGCACTCTTTTGAGTAAAGAACAACAGAACCGTAACTACTAGCCTTACGTAGTGCGATAAAGTCAGGCAACAACTGGAACAACATTGAAATTACACCCCCGCCATCGCTACGGTGAGGATCTGATGAAGACGTTATGATTAAAATAACTGCTGGTGAAACTTCTGAGGAATGGAACTTTGGAACATTTCCCTGTCACACGTAAGCGAGTAAGTTAGTCGCTCAAGCATCTCAAAAAGTCCTCGGCGCTAAGTAACGAGATGGTTTTATAAGATCCGCATTAGCATCTAGAGCTTCGATGCTAAAGTTTGACAACAAGGGGAATTTAAATTTAATCACACAGAAATAGGGCTTAAAAAACTTTTCTCCATTTAACAAAATGGTTTATTTCTTCAAATTATTTGGCTGCTAACTTGTTTTTTTTAAATTTTCAGTTAAATGTTATTACAATTATAAGTTAAGAGAAATACGTTATTTTATTTATATCCTAAAGATACAAGTATGATAATTACTTTATAATTAAATGGGGTGTAAAGTAAAAACATATAATGTCCTATTAACACGCAACACAGGATGCTAGACGACGCCTTCCTTTAAAGTGCTAGTGTAGGCATTTTACTGAATTTTTACGCGTTTTAGATTAAAGTTTTTTATAATTGTGTGTTTTATATATTTCTTGTGTTTATACCCTTAAATCACAACCCATTTCAAATATTGTTCATAAGTGTACTAATGTATTTACTTAACTCCTCATAATGTATTTACTCAATCAAGTCCTTTTTAAAGATTTATTTTACAACTAAATGTTTAGTCATTATATCTGACTTATTTTTTAGGTTTTGTGAATTTTTCAAAACAATAGTATAAATCAATATTTCAAATATAATTATTTATTTCCCAAGTATATACAAATTTTAGGTTGGATAAATAACTCAACCACTGAAACTCAAAACATCACTAAATTTGTTAACATGTATAAGTGTGTCGGGCTGTAACTACAGATAAAAACTGCTAGTAAACACCATGTTTATAATGCCGTTTTTCTCCATCAAACAAAAACCATTGTAATTATATCTGTAGTGGGAAGCCTCTTGTTTAATACTCTAAATACATTTTTCAAAATGTAGCAGCACCGGTTTAATAGTACTAATAAACATAAAACAATCCTAGACAACAATGACGAGCTATTGACCAGTCGGTATTCGGTTCAGTCTACTAGGCCGACATGGCAGCTGAAGTGTTATTTTTTATTGCCATATCTATTATTATTGCTGAATGAACTTTTCAGTCTTTTACCTATTATTTGTAATGGAATGAGTTTTCTTTTAGTTAAATTATAAAATAAAACTTGTTACAACCTAATAATTCTATGAACTCAATTTTGTATCATCCTTAAGTGTTTCCTATTGTTTAAATTTGTTCATACAGCTACTTTCATTTGCTGTGTTACCTTAAGTACAAAAAAGACATATCGCTTTAGATAAATTTTAACTTTGAATGTAATCTATATAGTTCCAGTTCCACCTAACTTAATATACCATAACAATTATTCCCAAACCTACTAACGTATTATGTAAAAATTCTAAGACATTATCCGATCAAGACTATGTTACTGTTATCATACTTCCTTCAATGTAATTACGAATCTAAGTATTTTCCCACAAAATTAGGGATAAATATATCCGCTAGTAATAATTCACCTTGTAATTTTATATTGTAGAATCCATTGAGCTCTTTCGGCGGAAAAGTTAAGGCAGTTTGGAAAAACGGAGATTTAATGTTGTAATTGAAACTAATAAAACCTCTAACCAAAAATATAACTATTTAAAAAAAGGTTTTAACGAAGTAAACTAAAAGTAGAATATAATCGCAAAAGCTTATATAGACTAATAAATGTATTGTAATGAAAAAAAATATTAACTTTATATTTTTTATAGATTTATAAAGTAAGATAGAATTGTTGTAATAACATTGACATTGGTCGGACATAAAACATTAACTACATTTAAAGAACACGTAGTTGTAAAAGATTTTGATAAAAATTCAAGCATTACTGAAATTTTTTTTAAAACTAAATATATATTAGAAAAAATTGCTTTAGACACTTAATCGTAAGATTGAAACATACGGTAGTTTTTGTCAAACGTGGTTTGCTAGTTGTCATTAGATAAAGTGGAATATTGACGTCTTCTAAATTATTGAATACTAGGGAATATGTTGAAAAGCCTTAACAAAATTTAAAAACACAAAAAAGACACGAATGTTTCATTTACTTTAGTCACTGTAAATGTAAGATCAATCAGGATGTTAGTAAGCAATCATTCGAGATTTACATTCCAGGAAACATAACTTAGTCAACAAGTATAGGAAATGCACCCTTATAAACACTATTCAGTCAACACAGGTTTTATTGGTCATAACCTGTTTTTTGGTACTATGTTACCCTCATCTGTGATTAAACTAAACTTTGATAAACCGCCATTAGCTAGCTAACACTTCGTTAGCGCTTTGATCAAGTCTGGTAATGACCAATAAAATTTGTGTTTTGATAATGGTTTTTAAAATTTGTATTTCTTATATATTTAATCTAAGTTAAACTCCAACTTATACAAAATTGTAGGTTGCAGTTTAGTAAACCTGTTTTATAAATTATAAGAATGTACTTTTTCACAACTTATCAATTTTGTTTACCCATTTATAACGGTTTTAAAGGATCGCACGTATAAAATATATCTATATAATGTACATATACAGTGTACACAGAAATTAAAGTTTCAAAAATCCCTTTTTAATTTATATCTGGCTACTTATTTGTGTTTCTATACCTAATAAAGTGTTTCCATAAAGAACACAATTAGACGTTCGGTAGTATGTAAAATCCTTGACAGTAATTAAACCATACATGCAGTTAGATGTTGCAGTAAATACACTTTATGTTAGCAATTAGGATTAAATGCACGAGTAAACCTTAAACAGGGCAGTAATGGAGGCTCACAAATTACGACAGTTGTAGTATTTTTATCGCCAATATGATTGTAATGCTTGATTTATATGCAAGTGAGATATGTTTACCGAAAGTGCCAAAACATCCGTGCTTCAGAAATATATATAGTACCAGAATTAGTAAAGACCAAAAGTAATTTTGGCACTGAAAAATAAATATTCACGCATACGAGTAAATGCATCTCTTTTTAGTTTGTGATAGAAAGTAAAGTGTTCTAACATGGTATTTTTCCATAGTATACTAGGAGTTATACGCCTCGTTAACTCCTACGAGCTATGAATTAGACAAATATATATGTGGCTTAGAGCACAAACTGGTTACACCATATATATAAATTTCTTTAAAATTATTTTTTACATTTAGGTAGAAACTAATCGAAATATTATTTATACAATTTACGTAATAATAAAGGGCTGTAATTTTATATTTCTAGGCTATTTAAAATTGCAATTAGTTATAACCAATATTATTCAAAATAAAATATATGGATATTGTATTATGATTGGTAAATGTAACGCTCAGTAATCGCAGTTTCGCCAGTTTACATTAAGACTACTGGTGCTACAATATTCCTGCCATAGTACTAAGTTATTATGTAATATTTTAATACCTTTTGGTATAAGGCTGAAATTTTACCAACGGAATTTGTACACCTAAAGATTCGGTTCATAAAATATCATGAAGACATATGATATAAAATAAAAATCGTCGTTTTTATTATAAGCAATGGCCACGATAAAAACTACTTTACCTAAATACCTTTACTCCTGGTTAATGCTTTTATCCTTAGTAATGGGAAGATGGTTTAAATTAAAAAAATTTTCGGTACACTTTTAAAAATAAAAAAAATATGTTAGTTACGATTTGGTATCAAAGTTACACCTGAAATATTTTTGACAGTAATTAAATTAAACCACCCCCGCGTATTTATAAATCTATTTTAATATAAAATACAAAGGTTATTTACTTCCAAAAATTGAATTGTGCAAAAAAAATATAACATAGAGAAAAAGATGACTGCAAAGAGTAGCTCCGTATACTTCTATAAATATTACTGAAAGGTATATTCAGTATATATATATATATATATATATATATATATATATATATATATATATATATATATATATATGTGTGTGTGTGTGTGTGTGTGTGAGTGTGTGTGTGTGAGTGTATGTGTGTGTGTGTTGTACTGATAAACACGATTATACTTATATATATATATATATATATATATATATATATATATATATAATACGTTTTCTTGTTTAATAATTTAAAACAACATAGGTTATTCAAATACAAGAATATTTATTAATTTATATCCATAGCTTTTCATAATAATGATTATAGTAGCTTTCATTCCTGATGATGTTGGTACTGTTTAACAACGAAAAGCTATGGATATAAATTAATAAATATTCTTGTATTTGAATAACCTATGTTGTTTTAATATATGGAAATAATTATTCTATTAATAGATAAGGAATATCATGAAAGGATTTTACAAATATTTTAGGAAATTAAATTATTTTATTAATAATAATACAAGTCTTTAAACGCAACATATTAACAGTTGCTTTGGTAATGTTGGATAAATGTAAGACATGAGGCTAGCGCATTTCCGGCTATTTCGGCTATATTATTTTAAAGTTAATATTAATTATACTGCCAATCATATATATGTAGGACTATTCTGCCTTGGGTACACCTATATCAACAATCACCATTTCTTTCCGTTATCAGAGACATGTTTAAAACGTAGTCCTTCCTATTATTAAGTGTAAATCGTAAGCAAAACGTAGTTACGATTAATTTCTAAAGATTCTAAAATAATACTAAACGACCACTCCACCTCAGTACAAAAATGTAATAGAACTGTGATTGTAAAAGTATTGGTAACTGTAGATATTACACGCCATATTACACAGTAATTAACCTAATAGCCGACCTGGACAAGCGTTGAACTGACATAGAATATTACATAAAGTTAATATTACGGTATAATATTCTCATTTATAGAGCACCGGCAGGATTATGTAGGCAGGATTAATTACAACAAAGAGGATTAAAGACAATGTGCGGGTGTAAAGCTAATATACGTCGTAAATTTCCAATAAGCGTGATTATAGATTAGAGTCTCTGCTCGCTGATTCTTTAGACTGAGTTTCATACCATTTACTATCATCCCTTAACTTTATTCTGGTAATCTTAGATCTAGTTCCTAGTTTTTCACTTACTGAAATGGTTCCATTTTAATTGACATTTATAATTTCAACATTAGTATATCTCAATATAGTTATAAAAATGGAAACATTTTAAAACGTAGTTGTTAACAAATACCCTCATGAGCAAGCAACAATGGATAAATTGTTCCATTATCCTGCACACGTTGCCGTAATGTAATCTTATTGCATGTAGATATAATATAATCAGTAAGTGGTAAAAGCATTTCATAAAGGCGTCAAAGCATTTCAACAGATGACTCATTCAATTAAAATCGATTTTAAATTCATGCAGGAAAACCCTTTACGCTTACCAGAAGATGGATACTTAGAGATAGTATTTTAAGTAAAAATATGAATTTATGTAAATTGTATGTAGCTACCTTCTATGTAAATTAAGGTACTATATTTATATTATATATATATTTATTATTGAAAGGTCTGTTATGTAATATCTCTAAATTGTATTTGCGCCAAAAAAACAGATGCATAACTATAATATACGATTTTATTTTAACACTAAATTGATTCTAATCTACCAACATATCTAGTATAAATTAAATGGTTATGAGTTAACTAATAATAATGTATGCATAGATCAAATTAAACCATTCATAGACCAAACGTTAGTAGATTGAATAAATGTGGTATCCACATTTCCTTTACGGGAGGCTGCTCAAGGCCTCGCTACTCCACGCGACTCCTTACTCGCGATAAAAAATAAGTGAATCTTTATGGTTGAATGAAAATAATACAATAATGCACAACACAAAAATTAAGAGAGGAGAATAAAAACATCGTTTCTATATTACGCTATTTAATAAATTGGCATAATAAAGATATTATTAGGGAAATATAAAATACTTTCGTTTCCATGGAAATACCTCCAATAATTAAAATTTTATTTAGAAAGACTTGCGAAAACAATATTAGATATTAATATATTTCGCAAATGCTATGATACTTATTAAATCGAACTAATAAAGTAAAATGGTGGAATAAGTGAAAATGCTAATTCCTAATAGGTTATTGTTTGGAATTGAATAACAATTATAAATGGAAGTTTCTTCAACCTACGTAACGAATTAAGTTATTGATACCAACGGGACATAAAATTAGGATAGCAATTGAAATATAACCATTTCTATAGAAATACTAGAAATATATGTTTTCTTTATACACACACACACACACACACACACACACACACACAACACACACACACACACACACACACACACATATATATATATATATATATATATATATATATATATATATATATATATATATATATATATATATATATATATATATATTGTAACACTCTTAAAAATAAGGTGTTACATATAAATTTATTTATATATTTAATTTTTATTTAATAATTGTATCGTCCGAATATAAAAGAAATTTTTTTTTCTTTGTACAATTGTAATTCTAGGGTGAGTTTCGTAGCTCCCCTAGCGGGTAATAATGTAAAATATCGTACGAGTTGGTAGCTTAAGTTAAAAAACTGACATCACCTCATGTGACGTAAGCATGGTCTGATATCGCCTGATCTGATGGACCAATCAAAAAATTCGAAATAATAACCAAGGGTGGGAAATTCCGTTGGTGTGCCCTTGCAGAAGCCCCACTTCTCCAGAGGTTCTTGAACGGAACAGACGTGATGGCATTTTCGGACGTAAGCTAGAAATTTATAAGCCTACAGTATTCAAAATTTAAGATGTCAAGGCCGGTACCAAATTTTATTAACGAGCTAAAGAAGAAGTCAGAAGCGATTATTTACTGGTTTCAAATAAATAAAAGTTTATATAACTTTTGTGTAAGATCGCTGTGATTCCAGGAGCGATGTGCAGTGAATAGAGATTCCAAAAGCGATGTGAAATAATTAATGATGTATTTAAAGTGTTTTACAAGTAATGTGCACAAACAGGTACGTTTTAGATGATAATAAAGAAAATGTATTTTAATGTTAACTAAGTTGAATTTTAATTGATAAACGGTTAACACATGAATGGTAGAAATTTTCTTTTGAATATTCATTTCTACAAATTTAATTGGAAATCTCGAGTTATTGCCTTCTCGATATATATAAATTTTAAAAGTTAATAAGTAATTAAAATGTATGGAATAATTAGCAGTAATAAAAAGCTAATTACTCGACACATTGCTGTCTTTTGTTCTACTGTAATTTGTCACTGATTAATAAATTGTAGGACTTTGTATTTTAAAAATTTAAATTCTTATTTCAGAAGTAACCTAGAACGTTACAAACCTTATATTTTCATTTCCCAAGTAACCTAGTTCTATCTTCCGAAGATATCAGAAGATCGTTTACAGAAAGCCATTATTATGCCTGGCTGAAACGGAGAACTAAGACCTGCTATTAAGTAAGGTTAATTAATTTGTTAATTAGTAAGTAACACACATTTTTAATAAAGCCCTGATAAATACTTACCCCAGGAAAAAGGCTCAACTGTTACATATGCGCCACTCTACTGTTTAAATTACTGCTGTTTTTGTTGGTATCTAAAATGTAAGTCTCATACTCCGCTAGTTTTAGAAAAATGTATTAATTAAAAGTGAATGATAATTGCTGCTTAATTTAAATTAATTAAAATTTAAATAATGATTACTGCTAACGAATTCTAAGGATTAATGCCATTCATGTGGTAATTATTTAAGTTGTGCAGCCCCCCTTAAAAATACTCGTCAGTGTGTAGCAAGGTTAATTTCAAACTATCAAAATGTCTAGCGATTTAAAAATCAATATTGATCTGTTGATAAAAGATGAGTTAATCTTCGAACAAAAAATTAGAATTCTAAAGGATAGAATGGACAGTACAGTATATGTAATAATAAACATAGCCAAAGATAAAAGTTGTAAAGCCAATCATGTTAAATGTATTGGATAAATAAAAGTCTCTCAGAAATAAAAATTCAAGGAAAATGTTTAAAAATCATTATAAGTTACAGAATGAAACAAAAATTGTTATGTTACTTACAATAAACATTAAATTAGGTGGTAATTTAAATTGTAATGCTTTGGACACTGGATGTTCAATAAACATAATAAACGAAGAATTTTTTGAAACATTGTTAAAACAAAAATTAGTTAAGAAAATTGTAAATGAACAGCATATAGTCTCAGCATCCAATAATACAGAAATAAAAATAAAAGGTAACTGCATTGTTACAGTAAAGTAAAAAAATATTTATGGCAAGTAAAGTTTTGAATAGCTAAAAGTTTAGATTGTAAAACGTCAGACGACCTAAAGGATTAAAAAAAAATAATAATAAATAAAATATGAAAATTTTGAAAGAAGATTTAATAATAATGATTTGAATAAAGTCTTTTTTTGTTGTGAACAATTAGCTGTATGTAATTCTTGAATTAAAGTATGGGATTTAATTTAAGAATAAAGTTAGTTGATTTTCAAAGAAAATGGGATTTGAAATTCAAGAAGGGTTAAGATGTACTAAAGATGTATAAGATAACAAAGATGTTATAAGACAATGGTACAGGCTTAAAATTTTGCCAAGTGAGAGTAAAAATTGTATAGACAAATAGTTGTCGTGAAACAATGAACTCATTGGCAAATATGGTAATTAGGTGGCTTACAAGAAGTGAGCAGGTTTATACAGCTAGATGAGAGGTTAGAATTGTTCACCTAATATGAGAAAAATTCAAAGAAAATTTAAGTAAAAGACATTTCAAAGAGCTCTTGTAATTTTAATTTTTAAACAAAAATGTAAAGTAGAATTAAATAGTATAAAACGATGTATGGTTAATAATTTAAACTTAAAAGAATTTTAAGTAAATTGGCTATAAAATATGAGGGTCTATATAAAATATTTTAAATTTTTTTTAATCATGTGTCTGTACTGTTCCAACAAGGTAATAATTTCAATAATATAGAAGAGCTCATCTAAATCGATTAAAATTGAAGCAGGGACATTCTGAAAGAAGTAGATTATTTATTAGACGAATAAAAGAGTATTAAAAGTTAAAGTTGGAAGAAATTCAAGCTATTGTTTAATTTTTAAAAAGGGAATTGTTTAATAAAGAATATGGGAGGTGCCTTAATATGCAATTTTACAGAATCATGAGAACTAGGGGCCCCTGGTAAGTAAGGTTAATTAATTTGTTAACTAGTAATTAACACACATTTTTAATAAAGCCCTGATAAATACACCCCAGGAAAAAGGCTCAACTGTTACCTATTACCTGAAACTTTATGGTTGAAAGAAATTAATATAATAATGCACAACACAAAAACTAAGAGAGGAAAATAAAAAACATCGTTTCTATAATACGCTAATTAATAAATTGGCATAATAAAGATATTATTAGGGAAATATAAAATACTTTTGTTTCCATGGAAATACCTCCAATAATTTAAATTTGATTTAGAAAGATTTGCGAAAACAATAATTAGGGAAATATAAAATACTTTTGTTTCCATGAAAATACCTCCAATAATTTAAATTTGATTTAGAAATATTTGCGAAAACAATAATTAATATTAATATATTTCGCAAATGCTATGATACTTATTAAATCGAACTAATAAAGTAAAATGGTGGCATAAGTGAAAATGCTAATTCCTAATAGGTTATTGTTTGGAATTGAATAACAATTATAAATTGATGTTTCTTCAACATTCGTAACGAATTAAGTTATTGATTAAGTTTACCAACGGGACATAAAATTAGGATAGCAATTGAAATATAACCATTTCTATAGAAATAGTAGAAATATATGTTTTCTTTATACACACACCCACACACACACACACACACACACACATATATATATATATATATATATATATATATATATATATATAAAATGACCAAATGAAATTATTATTTTCACTACCATAGAAACGCTTGGTCCGATTTAAACACATATTCAATCCAATTGCCATGACAAAAAACATTAAACGAGATTTAGTTATGGCCTTATAAGGTTTAAATGAAAGTAAAAAATTCACATCTGTTTTAAAAAAAGCTCAGTTAACGTAAACAATAACATTATTCTTTGGAAGGATATTCTCTTTTCCTTATTTTTAATTGGCTGCTAAATATAATATCAAATGACCTGTTTTACTGAAACGTCCGAGTTAATGACGCAAATCTTATTCAAAAACCAAGATAATGTGTTGTATAATATTTTTAAATTTTGAAATAGCAACTAAACAAAACCTAATGAGTATGTGATATTTTTTTACTGTGTTGAAATCAATAAGCATTACAAAATGTGGAGTAGCTAATCCTTTGCCTAGAAATCGTTTACAATTAAACTGTTAATTAGAAATAATTATAACGTTTGGTTTAATGAGTTCACTGTAAGATACACAAGAAACATAAAATTACAGCCCCGTGAGTCTAATTTATCACGAAAAAATAAATTTTACTTTATTAAATTTTGATAAACTTTTATTTATTGTTCTTTTAAAATGTTTATTCACTTCTGATTTAGTTTCGACAAAAACATTTAATATCTCTCACATAATTTTTATTTTTCAGTATTCACAGAAGTATCACTAATCACTACAGTAGGTTTCTACCTATACTTATCGCAGATTAAAAATACAAAGCTATTTTTGAAAATGGTTTTATTGAAAATATATGGCACATTTAACTCCATTGTAGATTTCTGCAATGCAAACACTTGTAGAACATGGAAAATGTTTGGAGCAAGTGACAACTTAAACCTAATGTAATGTTTGTCAACGAGTAAGTATATAAAGTTTTATAACTACAATATAAATCGATCCCTGAAACAAATCTCTAAAGTGAGACTTTTGTATAAAAGGATACTAAAAGCTAAGAGCCCTGTACTTTATAAATTTGTATCATGTTTAACTATAGCAGGTAGTGAAACTCAAGATTCTCCAAGGAGATTAGACTTTGTGTGCATCGTAGCATTGAAGCAAAAGTGCTGATAAAATTGGAATAGTATTCCCATGCCATCCTACCTAATGTGTTACCATCACCTTTAGATGTTATTAGACTATCACTCAAAAATGTTGCTTCATGTTTTAAGGTTGACACCAATATCCTATGTAGCTCTTCTGACGGTAGGGTATCCGGTAAGTAGACGGTAAGTAGAATTTAAAAACTCAAAATGACAGTTTTAATTATTTAATAGAAAATAAAATAAGTATTTCTATACAGATTATATTTATTGTAAAATTATTAATATACTTTTAATAAATATTATTAAATAAATAATATTTAACACAAATAATATTAAATTTAATAGGTTGTGTTCAAGTTGGTAATATAGCTTAGTATTTTGTATCCTATAACTTTATTTTCTATGAACCTTTAATTATTTACTCTCCTTTTATTTTAAAATATTTACAAGAAGCTTTAACATATTCATTTTAGGGTGATTTTATATTTTATTTCCATGTTAAATACTTAAATTATTACACATTATAAAAGGATTTTATTTTAAAGAATAATTTTCTTTAATTTACAAGCCTATTTCAATTTTATTTCCTAGAGTTATTTTTTCACGAGTAAATTCCTTAATCTAATATACCTAAACAAAATTTTATTTCAAAGAAATATTTTATTTTTATCTAGGATTTGATACATATATTTGAGCCTCGGAAAGACTGAAACTACCATAATAATCAAGTAAAACATGGATAACCGTTTTTTTATTGATATTTCGGAAGAGATTCGGTGCAGATAAGCCTAACCGTGAATGACTTATATTTGATATTCAAACTGCAAAGTATTGCAATTAGTATTTTTGATACGGGGCGTTAACTCATATCATGGTGCCATAAAAAATAATGGTGAATTACAATTAGAGAGTTGCTACAGGTGCTATGAAGTGACCCATTTAGTATCACGTTAGGAGAAAATGCCCATTTGAAAGCCAGCACTGTTTGTTATTCGTGGTGTTGTATGCCTCCATATCACGTTAATCACGCACATTGTGAAAAGAAAGAAATTAGGGCTTTACAGGGAAATTATTTGATTGAAAAAGGCAATGACATAATGGACCATCATGGATAGACAAGGTATTCATAGACCAATGAACCATGGGTCACGTTAATCATAAATGGGGTGACGGAAACATGATATCGATAATTTGAATGGTCACAGGGAATTATGTCACTATAGAACGATTAGGAAACTCTTGTTTCTAGTTTTACCTCTAATGCGAATCAAAATCCAATGTTACACGCATTTTTAATGCTTCGTATGACCTAACAATTACGCGATAACTGAAATGTATTTCAGAAAATATTTTATGATATATATAAAACAAAGTTACAGAAGTTCGATATAAATATATTCATGTAGTTTAAATGCGAGTTTCTAAACATAATTATAATTTTTTTCAAAATATAAATATTATAAATGTAGACTAATAGGTTTCTACATACAAAAAAAAAAAAAAAAACGGTAACAGAAATAAAATAAATTCTGTTAAATGTTGAGCAACAAATGCACTGAATGTGTTTGTGGCAATGCAAAGTGGGTTATTTGCATTTAAAATCAAGACAAAAGTCGATTTCTCGGAATTCGTCCTATCGTAAAACCAGTTAGTGATTGATATGTGCAATTCGTTGGTACACATTAGGTTAACATTTGTTTAGGCCTCAGAGCTGCCGGTTAGGACAGACATAAGTTGAAATAGTTTTTCAGAGTTCACGTAGTGGTTGTTAAAACCTAGAGTATGTACGACTTAAAAAAAAAAAAAAATTAAAAACCCTTTATACGAAACATTTAGAGAAAATTGAGGAAGGATATTCTTGAAGCAGGTATGTACAAGGATCGTGACCATTTTTATGTTTATGTATTATTTTGAAGGAAAAGAAACTTTTTTGATAAAACAATTTTCATCACTTCAGTCTTAAAATTTTGTTGTAAGTTAAGGAATTTGTTATACTTCCGTGCAAGTTCCGGTCTCGTTTTTAGTTTTAGTAAAGAAATGTCTCTTCCTATCCTTTCAATAAAAATGAGTTCCTTTTTGTCCAATTTTTTGAGTAAACGCTTAAAATCTAATAAGCGAGTTAGGTTAATAAAAATCGAACAATTTCCCTAACAATTGTTTATACTTGTTTTAGGATCCTCCGAGTCCAATGTTGACGTGTAAATGTTTTTACGATATGAGGAAAGAGGGCCCTGCTGACGACATATGTAAAATGAAATGGATAATGATGTAGCTTCTTTGCTGGATTCTCAAAACTACACTGAAGACTAACGAAAGAAGTTTAAAAAGAAACTGTCACATCTTAAGTCAGAAATTAAAAGTAGAATATATGGGTAGCCTCACACTATTTAGAACTTCTTGTTCTTAAAAGAAATGACAATGGGTTATTAGGCTCATTAACTGTCACACAAGAAAGATCTCGACAGGGCGGCCTCAAAAGTCTTTGTTGATGTCTTCGAAAAGTCAATGAGAAGGAAAATAGCAGCACTTAGTAGTAAAATGACTTCTGAAGTGTATACTTTTGCTACTCGCGTAAAATTGCATTACTATGGTAAGACGGATGCTTCAAATATAATAAAGGATTTATCACAACCTCCAACATTCCAATGTGTACAATGGGGGGGGGGGTGTGATGGATGGCATCATTATTGAAACAAATATTTGACAATAGATCCGATTCGGATGCGAACATTTTTCAAAGTTCATTTGTTTCTTTGCAATTGTCTTGTGACCAACAAGATAAGATATTATGGCGAAACCTCTCACCGTCTTCTCCACGTTATTATCAACCTATTCGAGTGCGATTCATCAAGAAAAACGATAGATATTACAAACGAGGACATCGGAGGATACGAAGAGAGTAATACGCATTCCTTAGCAGATACATCACGCTGCTGAGCAAAACCTATTAGGTAAAACATGTCTAGATGCTTACAATGTTTGACACGAAAGTGACTAAATCAATATTAAAGTACTACATCTTTAGATCAAAAAGTAAAGATTTCAATTATTTATCATTAAGTAAGCCAATAAATGAACAGCCTTTAAAATAAAGGATATCTATATTGCATGCAAAATTAATATTGTTTGAAGAAACAAATAATATATATTATAAAAATAAAATAGCCAAATAAAAAATGATATTTTAGACTGAAAACAATAAATTATAGTTTAACAAACAAAAAATTAAAATATAAGAAGCACTTAGTACACGGCTAGGGCTCGAAGTTAGTGCTCCTAAAGCTGGCTTTGGAAACAGTAATACTAGTAAAATATTTTTTTTCAATTATATAATTTTAGTAACAATATTAGGTATATACTCTCGTATTGTATATCGCCTGATTCTTAAAGCTATGACAGGTGGTCCCAAAAATATATACTGACAAATTTGAAACATTTTGTTAAGATATTGCTAAATTGTAATATGTGGATTGCGTTCTTCGCATCCCATGACACCTACTTTCCATAAAACGTAATTCCAAGGATCCATTGTTATTGAAAAAGCTTTGTTACTCACAGGCATGATCTCAGGAGGGATTGCTGAGGCTCCCAATAAACACTTTCACTCCTACCGTCTAGATTATGCACAAACGTTTGTGGACCTACTCCACTCAAAACGACAAAACCTTTCCTAAAAGACACTCTGCTTTTATCCGAGGAAGAAGAGACTTCAGATCAATCGTCATCCGAATAATAATAAATGTAATTTCTAATATTGTCTATGTATTTCATCAAATGTAAAATAAGGTTTTTTTTTCTTAAAATGTACAGCTATTGTGTTTTTGGTCAAACAAATACCCTTTTGTTAGTTTTTGCACTATTATGAATTGATTTAGATATTAATTTAGATAATTGATTTAAATATACACATCAGAAGAAATAAGAATAAATGTCAAACAATTTTAGAAAGAAAATTCATTGCTCTAATAAATAAAACATTACTTTCCTAGACTTCTAAAAGTTACGTTATTGTAGAGGACAAAGCGGTGATTTCTTCTGAGATATAACAAAAACGTGTGTGACGAAATAATTGATGCCTCTAATAATACCATTACAGGCTTCTGCTGAGCAAAAACAAATTCAAACAATTTAAACAAACGGCTTAGCGAAGTATGACACTCTTCAATTATTACTGACGATTTAGTCAATTGAAGTACATTAAAGATCAACAATGTTAAAGCCGTTCTGATTCTATTTTTTTTTTAATTCACACTTGTAAAGTATAATGTATTTTACGGAATATATATGTTTTTATGAAAATATTTTAAAGGGTAAACAAGAGCCTATGCTAAACGCATTTTCTTAACAAACAGAAAAACATCCGATTAGAGTTTTACCTAATTTCAACTTATATTTACAATTTGTGAATAAATTATACATAAAAGTATAATAAATTTAGTGTAACTAAATAGTATTATAATAACACTTTCGGTTGTTAAACTTTTGTGTAAGTTATGAGGCGATTAAAATATATAACTTCAGCATTAAAATATATTATTTCCTATTTGTTTAAAGTTTTCTACGTGACCAATTTTGCTTAGTAGAGATTTGATGAAGCCGAAGCTATAATTATACGATATTCTATAGGCTACTGCTTTTATTTCTTGTGAATAATAATGGAAGTAATTACATTCTACCAATTAAGCAGAAAAGTTGTAAATATTATATTTGTTATTTACAATTGAAGGTTCATTCAATAAACAATAAAATAGTCAAAGAAGAAACAAGTAAAGTGAAATCATTTTCACGGTAGGGTGAAAATATAATACTATAGTAATTATAATACTATAGTTTTATGCAACGTAACAGATGTAATAAATTTCAAAAGTAATAAATGGGTCGATAAGGATCTTATACGTAATATTCACGTCATAAGCAGGCAAGCGTTGCTTTTCAGTTCTAAACTATAAAAAGTTTTATTTGATTTAGTGTTTTATTATAATTTTTTTGGTGTACGTAAACCCAGGTGGCAATCATAAAAAACACATCACCAACTACTGCATCATAGAACTAATTTAAAATATTATACCTATATAGTTAATAACCTAGACAAGTTATTACCTCTTGGGCAATTAGGCTTCTGACAAATATATATATATATATATATATATATATATATATATATATATATATATAAAGAACAAAAGTCAAAATACAAATACAAGAATTATATTTGAATTTACAATTCAAAGCTTTTCGTTGGCTAACAGTACCAACATTCTTGTATTTGTATTTTGACTTTTGTTCTTTATTAATACACAAGAAAACATATTGCGATATTTATATATATATATACACAGTACAGTAATAAACAATCTTATTTTTTTCAGATTTCAAATTATTTCCAAATTTATCAAAAACATTATTGAAGGCTTTATGTTTCAGAAGTCAGAAAAGTTCTTAAACAAGTAAGGGAGTATAAATTTCCTCTATCGATACTGGAAAAATTACAGTTAATGTAGGCACCTTCATCCAAATTCCTTTACACGAAAACAAACTGTCAATATAAACATAAGGGTTGATGTTTACATGCTTTATTAATTAAACCGAATGGTCATTGCTACTTGAAACATATTTTGTGAAGCATGCAGTGATGGCAAGCAATTGTAATGGTCAATAGGTAATGGGCATTATAAACCTACAGCATTCTCTCAAACGTCAATTTAAAAGAGCGTTGAGCATCGTATTTATTGGCAACCTGGAGAAATCCCTCACCGACGAACTCGTTTATATGTTTAAACAGTTTCAGTGTAAAGTGCGTTAGCACGGAACATTAGAAAAGAAATTATATAATCTTCAACACAAAATTACTGTAGTAATTATAATATTATTATTAGGCCTACATGTTATAAAAAGTATCTATAATTAATCATAATATTTTGAATTACTACATTTTACTTTAGATTGTATTACAGTTAATTGTTTTTTTTTTACATAATACTCATATAATGTGATGTTGGCGAGTAGTCCCGAGGTACATCAAGTCCTTCATAGTGTATTCTAAATTCTGTGACTATAACGACACGAATTTATTGTCAATGATGTCTAGTATATTTTAATGGATACAGAGAGACAAGACGTGTTACGTAAAACAAAATTATTGTTTTAGCTATACCATTTTTAAAAATTTGTATTAGGCTTAATTTTCGTTTTCACTCAAATTTCAATTTTCTCATATGTCCTGAAAACTAGATAACCTACATACAACAATGATGTATAAATGTTCCTATTTGAATTATTAGCTCTTTTAATTTTGTGTGCTGTGATATTGCTGTGATAAAACCACGATTACGGTTTACTCTACAATGTATGGACGGGTTTTGATAGTATGTGCTGTAAGAAAGGGACATGCACTTACTTGTGCCCAGAAAACAAGGGCGAATTATTAAGTAAAACTATCATCTGTATTTGCTAACTCATTACCAAATATTGGCTTTGTCTTCCAAATGATTTTTTCACAAATATACCAATAATATCAATTCAATTTTGTGTACACCGTACTGATGTATACAAATACATATTTATACTAGTTTCTAAATTTCTATTTCATTTAAATCATAATTATGTATAACCTTTTGAATTAACTGAATATGTATTATTGTATATTCTAGGGATGGTCGATATTTTCTGTCACGGTGACCTGTCACTGATAATAGTTTTTCGCTTGCAGTACCACTGACAAATTTCGAAAATGCCCGTTGAATTGACAATGGATCGATGGGAAGTCCCAGTCACTGAATGAAACGGCTGTCATTGGTTGTTTTGTCGTTGGTACTGGCTCTAGTCCCCCTTGGGCTTCACTATGATTACATTATATAAAGTTATTGCAATAAACATTAACAAGAGAAACAAAGGTATACAGTTTTGGTAAAATAAGTTAAAAGCTTGGGCGCTGTACAATTGAAATGCTCTAGATTTTTTTGAAATTACTAAATTTAATTTAAAATATAAATTGATAATTGTCGGAATAATACTTCAACGACGATCACAAAATACCTTGATTAAAAGATGATTTTTTAAAGATAAGTTGGAGAAAACTGCATTAATCACTTGGAATATTGTCAAAATAATAAGGTTTTATTCATTATTTAAGGAATGTTTCGAACAAATAGTCAATTACATCGTCGCTCACACCCCATAGATTTGTTTCTAGTAAATCCCCTAAATCCCTCTTCTGATATTCCTGTACAAGAATTATGAAGGGATGAAATAGCTCTCCCGTGAATTTATTAGTCGTATTAATTAGAACCTCAGCAGGAGTAATCCTAAAATTTAAATGTACGAGGCTAGCTAGTGACTGTATATAATAGACAATGTAAGTAGTTATATACTTATATATAAATTTGTCTATTTTCATTATTAAATTTTCTAAATTTTAAAAATTGTGTGGGAGATATTTCTGTGTAATCTTTGCATAGTTAACCTTTAACTACCGTCGTCGTGCCTGAAAGGTACCTACGGAGCGGTTTAGTTTCTCCCCCCTTATACTCCTCCAAGGTCATGGAGTGCATGTATCCTGTAGAATAAAAAGGAAACTAATTCTTTGCAGCGCGTTAGTGTTGTTTGCGGGATTTTGTGCATTGCATTCGTTTTATAATAATATGAATCATTTATTGTACCTCACAGGCACGACGTAAGTATTTGTGTACCGACGTACTTTTAAACGTTGGTGTATTTTAAGCTTTTGTAGTATTTTTAATTTTTCCTAATTTTTTGGTCATTATAGTATTTAATTACATAAACCGGAAGAAAGGACACACCAGGATCCTGTGGATTAAAAAGGAAACTAATTTCAGCTATTGAGACACAAGGAGTAGAAATATAAGAGGGATTTTGAAGATACAATCATAGACGGGATAGCTAAAGAAGACAGTGATTTAGGTGATGTATCTATTGAACAACTTTTAGAAGTTATCAAAGAAAATAGGGGCAATGTACAAAAGAGTGAAGAGGCAATAGAGCAAAAGATCATGATACCGGATCTCAACTAAATCCATTAGACGATGAAGATGATTTCCAAGAAATGGAACCTCCCGAAATTTACAATGTTTTTTATTTTTGTAGACAAATTGTTATATACAATGTAGAAATTCTCCAGCAACAATAATTGAAACACTAGTTTCATTTTGCAATCCGTCTACATCCTATATGTCTGGAATTTTCTGAGCTGCTGTGTCAACACTTCTTTCAAAATTGAGTTACTAATTCTAATGTCAGTTTCTATAAATAAACTTATAAATGTGTCTAATATGAGTTTGTATATAAACTTAATTGTGTACAATCAGTCAAAGAGAAATAATTGGTGAATGTTATTTGTCGTGCGATTATAATCCTTTTAAGGTAAGCTGCGCTACGATCTCTAGAAGGTGAGATTACAGTTTTCAATAAGAAAATAAAAAATAACGGTTCTCATAAAACTTAGTTTATCCTAGTTGCTTGTAATCAGAATATCATTAAAAAAAAAATTAAATACTTGTTAAATCACTAAATAAATTATACTTAGACCCTTCGTGCCTGTGAGGCACAATAGTGGTAGTAATGTGACAGGAATTGCAGGACGATAGATGAAGGTTAAGCTCATTATTCTATTTTCTACAGGATTTGAGAATGTATGATGTCTATGACGGTATATTCTTTCAATTATAGATTCCCTTTTACTATAAGTGTGTCTGTCGAATTTCCCTTATTGATCACTTTATTTTACTTGTTTGCGTCTCAGTGTAAAACACTCTTCACCCAACCGATTTCACTCCAACTCTGGTTTGATATCATTTTCATTTTGTTTTTATGTGTTTTGAGTTCTAACAGTTCTTCGAATAATTTATTGTATATTTTATTAATATCTATTTCAATCTCACCGTGCACCCGTACAATGCCATATACAATACTTCACCATTTCACATGATGCTCTTACACTGTCGCGTCGTAAGAATAACATTACATCTATTCCGTTTCTATTAGTCTTATTAAAGTTAGTTGTATTTTTCGCTTATAGCCATTAGAAAATTAAAAACTTGTACCTATTTTAAAATACCCCAGGCATTACAATTTCATCATAGACAAAGTGTTTTTGATATACCATCTTATTTCACGATAAACGTTATTAAAATATTCAACATATAAATATAATAATTTAGTTAAAAATTTGTTTTAATATTGATAAAATGAAATTAGTTTTATTATACAGTTTTAAAATCCCATTATAAAAGTTAGAATAAATTAGCATTTCTTGTAAATCAGAAGTTTTGAAATTAACAGTAGACAAAATATAAAGTTATGCTTGAGATTTTGATAAGGATAATAATAACAGTAATAATAAAATAATCTGTATATATGTTATTTCTTTTAATTAAATATATTTGTGAAGGTTTATTTTTCTAGTGGGTAGAGCCCGTGACTTCTAAAGTAAAGGCCAATGGTTATTTTGACTTTGGAAAATTAATATATATTTATTCTTTCAGTTTCAATGTCAAAATGACCTGATAAAATAAGTGTCCATAGTTACACTCGAAATAATAATTGGCGGTTGTTAATAGAGGAGCGAGACACATTATCTTACATCAATATATTTGGTCGTAGTGCGGTAGCTGTATTTGATTCTTTAATTTATCATAATTATACAAAGGAGTCATCGTAAAATATATACGATAATTATTCCGACCATAAAATGGAAAAATAAAATACAAGTGACCTTGTAACATTATTTTAGGCAAACATATTACATAGTACAGTAGCATCAGAAAACAAACCGAGATATTAGTTTAAGAGTAAGAATTAAAGAAATAATTGTAAATTAAAATGCTATGTATCGCAATACTGGTTGAGATATGATACGTCCCCAAGCTTTTTTAGAGTACTCGCTTTGTAGGTTTTATCAACCCTCTTCGTTTTTTGGTCAATCCAAAATAAATAATGTCAAGGTATGATCCAAGAAGCACGTTGTACAACATAATTTCCAGTTCCAGACAAGTTATTGATTTATTGTAAAGTGATATGAAATCAAACTTTAACTGGGCATGGCAAAATAATACAAGTTTTCTTATTTTAATAATGTAGGAAGTTATAATTAATTCGTATGATGGATTATTAATTTTTCAACTGTTAGATAAATTTAATTGAATTGTATTTTAATTTAAATAGAAGCAATCTCTTTGTGGATATCATATGTCAATGCCTTAAATACTAAAACAGTGATAATATTGCTCTAAATTCTTAACATTTTTAACGAATGTAAAAACCAGATCTAAAACAGAATACGTTTCAAATGTATTTTCTTTTTACCTTTTGTGTAATTTGAATATTAAAATTTGATTTATTTTAATTTGAAATAATTGGTAAATTTGTTAAATGAACCGTTCTCAAGTTCAATTAGTTTCTTGACTCTACAAGTCACTTAATTAATTATGTAACATATAACTGCAATATTCAACATCTAAATTCTTTGATAATTCATCTAAATTCGTTACAGCCTATATAGTTTAAAAGATACTTTTAGTAAATATCTAACGGAAAATTTATATAGCATCGGAGTGAGTGAATGTACTTTACGACGTTATATAAATGCTTGTTTTTAAATAAAACTATAAGACAGACTATGTTTGACAATTCTGCCCAGCTCAATTATCAAATCCATTAAGATAACTTAGTAACTTTATGAAATTTTCAGTTTTCGTTGAAAAAGAGAAATTGATTCACTGGCCATTACGTACTTAAAACCGTTAGTTTCACTACAGTTTAAATATAAAAAATCAATTATTTGAGAATGAACCAAAACTCAGATTATCCTTTTTGATTGCTCCAGTTTTACCTAATATGATATTTTAAAATATATATAGCTGATGTTGTTTAGTCTATTGCAAAATAATGATTGTACCTTTAGGTTTTCTTGGTTAATGGTCACTACAGTAGACACAATTATTAAATAGACATCATAATTTATTTATTTCAGTCAGTTTTATCTTCAACTGAATAATAATCTAGTGATTTTGCATTATATGGAACTATTCAAATTTAGGTTCTAACCTGTAGCAATTTTAAACCGTAAAAGGGCAAATAGTATTGTTGGAAGGAACAAGTGCCTATAAGATTTGAAATGAATGTATGAAAGCATTGGTTTTAAAACATAAGAATCTATGATACTGGCATAACTGGTTCAATATTGTTACATCTTTAAAAACATTTCAGCTCAACAAAGACAAAGTAAATAGACAAAAGCTAGTCAAGACAGGGCTAATCAAGATTGTTGTGAGTAAACCAATTTATCGCTGCGCGGCCTTTTAGAGCGATTATAACTTCACAGGATTGCCTGCTCACGCCATTACAAACTTATAATTGTGGGTTTACAACAATCAAATGTGCGTTCAGTTTCGCAGCTGTTACATTTTATTGCTTTTCGAAAGAATAGTAAAAATAGTTTTGGATATATTTATTTGTTGAACTAACCACAATATATAGCTGAATCAATGCAGCTAAATCATTTTCTTTCTTAGACAATAGTAATGCTACATTATATTTACCTTGTTTTTACAAAACATGTTATTCCGGAGGTCGTATATACGAATTTGTTACAAATTTACATATTAAATGTGTATCTTTTAGAGTTGCTAAGGAGCCTGACCTCTCAGATAATACCACGATCTTTAATTTTAACTAAAGTGAAATCAAGAAAATAATACCAATAGATATTATAAGAAAATAAATTTAATTTACCTAAAATCTTTCTTTATAGGTCTAACACCTTCAATATATATGAATTACACAATTATACGTATTGTACATTTATATTGTAAATAAAGATTGTGTTACGAAAGTGAGAGAATATTATGGAAGAAATAAAATTATTCAAAAGAATTAATAAAATTAATTATTTAAATATCACTAACTTTTACTGCAGAAAATATATGATTGTTATGTACAATAATAAGATTCGAACGAGGATCAACATTCCCTGGGCATTTTTGTTTAACTGTAAGAAATTAAAAACGAAAAAAACAATTGAAGTACGTTACTCTGGTGGAAATTACGGTCTTAAATTAAATTGTTGGTCATAAAACTAAACTTTCTACCTTACGTAACTGTAGTGTAAATCCAATGTATCCCAAAATAGCTCCTTGGAGCATGAGTTTAATCTTTTGTACGTGACGCTGTTTTGGGCACAAAATAAAAACTTAAACCTTATAATACCAAAACATATCAACTTATTTACGCCGAGATAAGTTTAGTAAAAGACGCAAAGTAAATCACAACAAATAAATGTTAATTATTTTTGAAAATGCATCTATTAAAATCGCGTACACTGAAATACATATTTATTCCCGTTTTTGTATCTGTTCAAAAAACGTTTAAGAATTCATTTAAAGAACAAATATATATAGCTTTACACATTCAATAAACTTGTATCACTAACTCGTCCGAAGAGAAATAGCGGATTTTTTCTCCGTGTATCTAGAAAAGTGCTGAATAACATTAGTATCGCAAGATCGGCATTCACCAAACTCCGTATAAAACATTATCTACGAACAATAACATGTCAGTCATTTTACAAGTTATTATTTATTTTCTGTTGGAGAGTGAATCGTGATACAGGATGGAGTATCCGTCCGCGTGCCACCTCTAGTGTTAGTAATTTCTTGGAGTAAATATCAGTAAATATCCTGAATTTCGTAGTATGTAGTTATAGTTGTATACGTAAATAGTGATGGAAATATGAATCAAGTATTGAATGACCCCATGTAGATGTTAATAAATATTTTAGTATAAATTTACACAAAATTGGACCTTAACTATTTAGTGTGGAACGAGAAGGGTTTGATAATCATAGGCAAAATGGTTCATTTCTAAAACCGTTTACTTCTGACAAAGTGTGTGTGGATACAAAAATAAACATCGATATTGATGACGACCATGCTTTTGGTAAACCGCAAGGTATGAGAAGTCATGAAAGTAATGGTCGGGAATAATCGAATACCAATAACGTAACGACGAAGTCCAGGAACATCTGATTTTACGATGAACGACTTTGAAGAAATTCAAGATGTTCTTTTCGCAGAGAATAAGCAATGAAATCGGTACACAAAAGAATTTAAAAAAGGTTGTATACAATGAATGACCAAAGATAAAATTACACTATGGGTCTCGCATCCAATATCACCTCCTCCTATGGTTAGAGACAATGTTCTTATTTTTTTTTTAATATGTAGTTTTTGAAGTTAAAAAAAATATTTTATGCTTGATATATAGATATTACTTCGTGGGTTTAAAGGGTTTATTCATTTAGAGTAATCATCAAAGATTAAAAACAAAAACAAAACTACTTAAAAGTTTACTAATAGTTACAGGAAACATTCTAAAAACTCTCAAGGTATGGATTTCATTGTAATTGCGATTGAACGTGGATTTTCGTCTTTTTCAGCTATCATAATAATTTATAAAACTAAAACATTAACAACCAAAAGCTCTCATACATTATAAAACAATTATATCTCTGATATGGTATATAGGCCTATATATATATATAAAGAACAAAAGTCAAAATACAAATACAAGAATTATATTTGAATTTACAATTCAAATTGTAAATTCAAATATAATTCTTGAATTTGTATTTTGACTTTTGTTCTTTATTAATACACAAGAAAACATATTGCGATATTTATATATATATATATATATATATATATATATATATATATATTTATATTTATATTTATATATACATGTATACATTTAAACAAATAACTAATGTTTACAAATAAAGATTTTGTTTCAGATTATCCACCGACATTGAGTAACTATCTGTGTTCAGAACAGTATGACTATAACCTATTATTAGTATTTATTTACTTCAATAGGACATAAATTGGAATTCCTAAAACATATTTTGTAAACGTTTTTAGAAATGTATGTGTTATATAGAAAAACGTATATTATTAAACCATGGTATATACAATTTTATATTAATACTGATAGTACGTTGTCTTATAAAATGTTTCTTACAGTTACTAGAACTAACCTAATTGTACCTGTGTAAATTTAAATATGATTTTATTAGGTGATAATACAAGTTATATAAACATAGAAGCGAATTCAAATAATGGTTTTTTGTCGACTGCATAAACGACTGATTAGACCAACAGGCGCGATTAAGATTTCCTTTTGAGAAGATTCCTTTTTTACACCTCTTTGAAACCGTAAAGTTTATACAAAAAAAAAAAAAAACGGAATACAACACCAAAGAGAACGTGCATTATATTTTTGTTCCTCAGGAGTATTACACAATATTAAACAGAAATACACACAAAACATCTACGTTGCCTGTAGACAGTATTTATTCAGACGGTGCTTTCTGTGATTTTAACAAAGAACGGTGTCTATAAACCCGTAGCAAATTCTTTACAAAATGAAAATCTTATTCCGTCATGAAAGAATAATTTTTGCCTTTGTTGTTTATGGAGAATAAGGCTAACTCACTGTTTGTTATTGCTCATAAGGGTTAAAATAAGGGAACTATCATATGATTAGTTATCATATATTGAATATATACAGATACATCATAATACAATAGCATTTGAGAGAGTGCTATGAAATTCTGAAATTATTACTTAATATGAAAGAGTGAAAATGGAGGATTAGTGTGAAACAAAATTAATATTTAATAATGAAAATAAGTAATAACTAATAAGTAAATTTTGTAATTATTTCCATATAGAATATACTATATACTTTGTTTTATTAATAAATAACTATGTTAACTATTAATTTTTTAATCTCAATATACAATTAGTTGTTCAGATATACCTAAATAACTTGTAACTTTGAAATATATTTATTTTACTTATTACTATACTTTTATAAATTCTTGTTTTCAATGGTTTCTTCTGTCTGTAAAACAAAAAGTAAAATGAGTGTATTACTAATCGTTATCTTTGGAAAGGGATGTAAAATAAACGTACTGTATAAAAGACGCGATAAATAAAAACATTATTTTAAAATGCAATGTGGCAATAATTTTAGATGTAGAGGTGATGGAATATTAGATCATGTTCATTGGAATTGTTATGTGTTTAAGTTAGTATGGCTTCTTTTCTATGTGAATAGTATATTCCGTAATTAAAACATTCTATTTTAAAAGCAATCAGATACAATAAAGTAGATCATCTATTATTGATCCTCTGTAAGTAAGTACAATCACGCATTTTTTTAAGGATTTCTATTCATAAATCTATAATGCCTATATTAGGCTATATGTAATCGAAATTTTCAAATAAGCTTTTAAAGAAATTTACAAAACTGGTCAACTTTTTGAATTCTAATGAAGAGCATCGTCAGGTTAACATGATGATATAACTATTACACTAGCATTTAAACAACTATGCAAAATCAAAATTGAAACTGAATTTTTATCTACAAATAAGCCAGAACAAATAGATTTTCAGCAAACACATATGACATTTGTAAAAATATATATTTTTTTAATTAAAAAATATAATATATTCATAAAATACTTTTTGTTAGATATGGAAGCACAGAAACTAAGTGTAGCAGAAATTGTTGATATAGATTGGGGTAATATTTCACCATTTATAGTAAGACAAACCTTAATACGATATGCAGTGACAGAGAACACAAATATTTGATATTATTAAAAATGTAAACTTAATATTGTCTATTGAATATATATTTTAACTTTTAGTATAAGGAAATGGTAAAATATATAATCGACTGTTACAAGAGATAATAATAACAAAAAATTCGGAACATAAATATAAATGAAGGAAACTATAAAATATTAAGTTGTAAATGTATCTTCCTTATTAAAACCTTATATAAAAGAAGTATTGAGAAGCATGGTTAAAAACTAATTATTTGGTTTGGTCTTTAGATGTATTTATAATTTGCTATTTTTCATCGTTAAAAACTTCATATATACATCACTCATTTATAAACATACTAATGCACTAAACATTCTGAATATAAGTTTTAGTTTATTTAGATCTGCAAATATTTGTGGTATTAATGGGAGACAAAGTAGATTGCTTGGCAACTGTCCCTAGTATAGCTCATAACTTCAGATTCAGTAAAAATAGTGATTTTCTGTTTTTATTTTATTTTATTTCCAATCCACAGAGACATGCCCTGGATATTGAGTCCCAAAAACGGTAATATGGAACATTAATAGAATTGTAAAGATGTAACTAAGTAAAATAAACTTATGTATTTCTTAAATTTTAGGCCTCCTACTTAAAAGATTGAGATAAAAATCTATCGTCGAAAAATATACAGAAGAAATATAAAAACAAACATTTATTGTTCAAGTATTTTTGATTTTTAAAGTTATTTTTAATTGTTGTATTTGGGCATAATTTAAATGTAATTTATTGTATAAGTAATAATAGAGCTGGGTTGTGTGTGATGGTTATAATAATATCGGCACTTAAATAAATAACTTCTTCGTTTGTAAATTTGTCATAGCATTACTGACGATGATGACGTAATTCATTGAGTAACATATGAAAATTATATTATTTGTCAGTTCGAGTGCATCTATTTATGTCTTTAGGAATTATTTTACTCTTTTGTAGATAGTTATTCGTATATTCCTAGGTTTAATGGAATGAAATTAGTAGCCTACATTCTTGTATCAACTTGTCCTTAAACAACCGTCTAATTATCTCAAGTTAATAGACAACTTGATTCTACTGCTTTCGAAATAATTATTGTAAATCTTTAATTGTTTTGTTTGATTTTATGAAAAAAGTTGTCTTCTAATAACTTATTTCACTTTATAAAATAGTTTTTTAAATTATAACTAAAAACGCAATACATTATTTTAATTGGAATTTTAAAATATTTCTATTTAAATCTTTTTTTTAAAACAAAAATATATGTAATATAATTGAATAAGTATCTGACTAAACATAAAGTTTGTATCGACAGATTATTTGTATTCATCATAAAATATACACAAAGTGAATAAATTAATGCTTTCAATTTCAATCGAAGTAGTCCTGGTAATCAGTAATGGCTTTGTGGATCAGCAATTAGTGACTGACCCAATTTGTAAAATGACGCATATGACATGCAGGATATAGTGGTTTCTATTTTGACTGACATATAATTCCTCGATGTAGTATGAGTTGAGGCAACGAGAACAGGGTTATATAATTGTTGGATTATTATGAAAGCATAATTTGTTGTTATGATTTAAAACATTATCATTGTACATGTTGTTGCATGTAGGAAAGTTACTTGAAACATATTGGCTTTATATTAATTGAATGGAGAACAAATTACAAAGTGGTTGATATTACATTTGCTTCAATATCAATAATTAATACAATATTATAATAAATAAAATTTGAATATAAAATATAAAATGAAATAGGATACTAAATGTTAATGAAACAAAGCAAACAATATTAGACGTATTAATAATTATAAATCTTTTATTTCACGACGCTGAAATGTTAAAAAACTTTTACTGAGACAAGGAAATTTCTACTGCACTTAGCATTCATTATCACTGTCACATTGATGATGATATTTACTGATAGAGGAAACGTTGTAGAGTCAGTAATAACCTATTTAAAACTTTACTCATTGAGCTTTACATTATATCATCCATGTGGTTATTAAATTCATAACCTTTATTCAAATTCATATGTTTATTAGGTTATTAATAATAATTTAAATTACCCTAATATTTGTATTCACTTCAGAAAACTAGTTATTTTTTATCTTTGGGACAATTATTTCAATTGTAGGCCTACCTGGAATTAAAAAATCCTTCACGCCAACCAACACGACAAGTAGATGTTCACAATTTCTTTTTCCATTCCGTGCATTACCAACATACTTAATGGTTTCTGAGGAATACTCAAAAACCTGGCTGAAACCTTCATGAAACCCATCGTAAAACTTGTTAAATTACAATTAAATTATTTTAACATTATCAGAGGTTAGCCAGTAAACATGCTGAAAATAAAAATAGTACACAAAGTCACAACAGATATGTTGATAATTAAAGTACGGAATTCACATAAAATACTGTACACTTCCAGGTGTGTTTGCACAAGAAATTGTATATCTGCATCTAATTGAATGTTTAGTAGATTGTAAAAAACATATTTTTAAATGAAACTAAACGATTGCGTATTCTTCACATTAATGCTTGGCAATATGTTTATATCCCTTCTTAGCATGAAGGTAATTTTAGGATTAAAATATTACATTATTATTTTAAAATTATTTTAAAATAACATAAATCTATGCTGTATGATTGTTATTATAATTTAAGAATTGGGAATTAATATGCAAAAGGAATATATGCAACTAAATTACGTTATTGTAACATAAAAGCGTATTCAGAGTCTTCCCATGAATATAAAGAAAAAATATGTTTATTAAAATAAATTGTATAAATAAACTAGTAAAAATGGAATATTACGTTTGCACAAAACCATATAGTATAGTACCATGAATAAATCTCCATATCACTAATGGAGTATTTATGTTTTTCTACTACTCTGCAAACTTCAGAGAAGGGAGCAGCTGTGAAGTCTCTCCTTAATGCAATAAATCCTGTTTCATTATGTTCCAAAATATTGGTTTAACGCAAGCTAATTATATTTTTTTCTCAGTAGACCCTAATATTGCATATGACGTGGATAAATAATAGGTACTTAAATGAAGTTTGAAATTTATTACCTGGTAAATATTAAGGTCCTGGAAGAGCCTACTCTCCACTGTATGTACACTAACTCATAACGTTTAACATTATTATATGATAAATGTCTACTCTGGAAATATAGACGAATTTTAATAGTGTATATCTAATTCTAAGTATCCTGGTACTAGTCTCATTTTTTACCTCTGGTACCTAATTTATTTTCTATACATACATATCGTGTCCTACATAAATTTAACTTTCATTTACTTGGTGTTGATTTTATTCCTTAGTGTGTTCGGAATTTCAAACCTTTTTGACAGATTTTGTAAAGTTTTTTTTCATTATATAGTAGAAAGAAGTAGGTAATTAAATGGTAAAATCTATGTCGAATAAATTATCTGGTTTTCTCAAGCGTAAATCATTCTTATGGGTTTATAACTTTTGCACTGACAGCTATTGTCAAGAGATAATAATTCCATTTAGAACATGGTTGATTACAATTATGACTTCTGAAATAAAATGATCAGTTGTTACATGTAATACATAGCCGAAGATCAATCTTTATTCTCATAATTATTATAAAACTCTGTAACCATTATTATAATAGTCTATTTTATATAGATCTCTTTATAAATCGTAGTACCATTAAGGACGTTTATAAAAGTAAACCTTCACATCGTCTCTCACAAGAACGAAAATGTAAATATAGGTATAGGTCTCCACGAAACACTGTAGCCTATTTAACAGAAGAAACATCGATTATTATGTGAGAAATCATATTTGAACGTGAAACAATGTAGTTAAAGACTTATTAGTTTAACTAGTATTACTTATTAGTAAAATAGTCAATGTTTTGTTTTTAAAAATAAGAAACATGGGTTATATGATTTCTACGTAGAATCGTATGGAAAATGTTAGGTACAGAAATATGAGACTGGAAATAAAAACAAATGCTGTGAAACTATATATGTTTTCAATATGCAGTTATTTTTTCACTCTAATTGTAACATTTGGCAAGATTTTAAACAAACAAAAGTTTCTGTTTTAAATGTTATTAGGAAGCAAATACACCATCAAATATTATGGTTGTCTATAAACAGATTTGTAGAATGCGTATCTTACGTAACAAGAAAGAAAAAATTGGAATGACTTTAGCATTGAATGCAGACAGAGGAGTAGACAAATGGGTAGTCATATTAAACAGATGACTATAGACAGAATTTTTAAAAAGATCCGGAACAGAAATGTCAAATTCGACTTTTTTCCAGAAATACTCTATACCAGTCGAACCAACCCAACTGCCAGGTTCACTGCTACCACTATACACTGATTGGTTCGTTCAGTTCAGATGCTGCAATCGGGTCTATATTCACGTCGTGGTTGGTTTTGCCTAAGAACGGGACCCTCAGACATAGGGATGAACCTCTGATTAGACCTTGAAAGTCAAAGATTACAGATGGAGAAGGAGATGAATGCACGGTCGAAGAAAACTAGGATAGAGTTATACGAATGACTATAAACGCACGAGGCCACAAGTGCATTGTCGTAGAAAACTAGGATTAGCGAATAGGAATGATTATATATAGAGAATGAGATAAATGCAAGGTCGTACAAATTTGTTTGTGTGTGTGTGTGTGTGTATGCTAATCCTTCACGGTTGGAATAATATGATGAATAGTTATTATCTGAAGTACATCCGTTTATTCTGCAGTGCATATAATCGCAGTACCGACATTTCGCTAGAATCTCATCTAGCATTGACGAGGTGAACCCAACTGTTAAAGAGCGAGACCCCACGGAACGGCGATTTTATATGCTGCAGTATGAACGGATGTACTTCAGATAATAACAGATAATGTATATATATATATATATATATATATATATATATATATATATGCACTGTTATATCTGTGTACTCTTGAAATAAAAACAGTTTGTTTTCTATCTGAAATGAAAATGATTAATTTATGGGTTATTACTTATTGTTTTTCTATGGTCACCCATATTTAGCACGGGAGCTAATATCCACAGGTTAAATGATTACATAAGTGGTAAATTCAAACTAAATCAATACAATAAGGGACTATTTACATCTATAATAGCATATACTACAGACGTTATACTGTTCAAACTTTGTAATTCTAAAGGATATAAATTTTTTTTAAATATTCTTTAATTATTTTGGAGAGTTTAATTATAAAATGTGTTGGAAAAATATTTTTAGAACACCTATGTCCACCACGCGTGCAGTGATCACAACTAATCCTAAGAAATTCCTGTTAATGGACTGTAAACCATAAAATCCAATATCTTGTAAACCTAAATCTGCCTTAATAATTGAAATAATAAAAAAACAAGTTATTATCTTGAAAGGGATTTTCTTTGTCTAAAGAATAAATATCCCTATATATATTCATCCTAATATAAACATTGAATAATTGTTTTTTTCAAACTTCACTTCATGAACAATATTTTTAGTTAATCTCTGATAGGTGTAAGCGACAAAATAATCTTCATGCTTTTCCCACCCTGAACATGCAACATATAATTAGTTTTGTGAAATGCGCGGATTTTGTAGATCCAACCGACAAATTGATATTGTTTGACCTTGTGACTGAATAATAGTCATTGTGATTTAGATATTACAAACGTTTGAATAAGATGGGTGAGTAAGAAGGATTCATTGTGATTAGTGATATAAGAAAGACTTCACTTTGAAAACTGTCGTTTAAAATGGTATCTTCAAAAACACACCACATGATTATTTACAGCCATTCGCATACCATTGGATAACATTGGTACATTCCAATTTCGAAGCAAAATGATTGGTGAACCAACTTTCAATCACAAGTTATGTAGTGGCATTTCAGGTATACCCAGCGAATTCAATAATTGCACAGGATAGTTGACAATTCCGTCAGGATCAAAAACAGTTTCGATCGATTTAAATGATATTTCATTGGCAGAAAATGACAATTTATTTTAAAATTAATGTCGTCGACATCTATATTTTTTCGGCGTAAATAGCTCACGTAGTCACGCATGATTAGTGTAATTATTTTGCAAAAATAGAAATATTAAATCAGCAAAAGTATGGTTGGTAGCTATCATGTTACCAAATTTTTTTTGGAGTAGGATGTTTTTTATTTCATGCAATTTAATTTTTAGATATCAATGGTAAACTATTGCTCTGGAAAAAGTGTGGTATTTCTATTATTATGGAGGCCTTTCAGCGTTCCATCGAGATATTTAAATGAATGCTTATTAGGCCATAGTGCAGTCATACCAGATAATAAGTTCGGAAAAAATAAAAATTAAGCTCTGCTTAATGCTTCTTCATGTTACATATTGCGCCTGATTTGTGTGAATGTTCAATTGAAATTTGATTTGTGAATGAACAGTCCGCCCACCCTCGAGTAAGATCGCTGGAAAGGCTGATAATGCAATTAAATGTGGGATCGAATGTGAGTACGTATAAGTGAGAAGAGGAATGTTCTGACAGTTCCATATATTGCCTTCATATGAAAGCGCCCACCTTGTGTTACAATTGGAAAAATTAATTTGTTCATATATTTTCTTTTGTTCGGCAATAAGCGGTTGTTCATTATTAGTAACAAAAGTAGCTAGAGAGTAGTACTCTTGTTCGCGTTGCATAATGCTGTCAATGGCATCCGTCATGAATGGGTGGGCTATTTGAAATGAGAATACAAATATTCTCATTATTTACTAAGCCCTTTTTATATATCACTTTAGATGCCGGCCACAATATCGACGTGTTCCCGAAGAGTTGACAAAATATTTTAAGCCTTTTTTAAAATAATGTGTATTTATTTTTTGTTCCCCTAACTTATCTAAGTATGAAAATAGCTTCCATACCATGATATATCCTAAAACACTTGGTGTGCTAATTGGCCCAAAATATATTTATAGCGAAAATGAGACCTAAATAAACTCTGACAGGCCAATTGGCCCAACATTGTTATTGAGGTATTATTATTTTCTCATCTGTGAAATATTGTCCTAATATTTTCTGTTGTGGTTTAACAATAAACAACAATGAACACCACTTCATGTTCCTTTTACCCACATAATATGTGACATATGAGGAAAGTGTTTTGGGCTTATCGAGAGATCATATAAACGTGTCACATGTGATTGATTTGTGTGTTTATATATATTTTGTCTATAGAAAGAAAGTGTAAACATTTTTTCTCTCTGATAAGTAATGCTTCAGATCCGATAAATACTATACAAGATTCATAACATGTAAAAGTTATAAAACTGAATAACTTACTTTTTAAGGAGATTACGTTACAAATTACTTCCTAGTAAGGATGAGTTTTTCTAAGTGTACTATTGCTTGTACGTAACATCAAACTAAGTCTGTTTTGTTAGGATTTATTTTACAACTAAATATTTAGTCAATATTCCTGACTTATTATATAGATTATAAGAAATTTTAAAAACAATAGTAGAAATCAATATGCGAGTAAATACCAATAAACAATTTTAGGCTGGAATAATCAAATTAACTTCGTACATTTTAAACAAATAAGTGTGTCGGGTCATTACTCCCAACAAAAAGGTCCTAAAACAACATCTTGTCCATCTTTCCGCCGGCATTGTTCTATCAAACAGCATCATCGTAATTATATCTGTAAGTAGCGTGAATCTAGTTGTTTATTACAGTGCATTTATTTTTCCAAAAGTAGCAACATCTGTTGAGTAGTATTAATAAATATAAAATGTTACTAAGCTAAAACGACGGTATTTGATTTAGTACTGCGTTTCCAAGTGTCAGATTACAATGGTTATCATCTCCATTGTAAGTGAAATTCGGGACACGCATCTTAATATGTGTTGTACAAAATACAATTGGTGGTTTGCAAATATTGATAGGATGTAGGCTCAGAAACATGAACCAAAAGCAAAAATTTTCAAATATTGGTAATTTATTAAAAATATGTAAATTATAGAAGATTGTTAAAGGTTTTTGAAAGTATTTGTATACATAAATGTAGTAATAATAATTTAATGAATAATGATAAAGGGCCTATCCCTAATTCAGCTTTGTATAGTTTAATTAATTAAAATATAGTAAAAGTATAAGATTTTATAATATTCTATGCATTTGACATAATTGTTTTCTTTTGTTGAGTATTAGGGCTGTATATGTAAGAAATATCTATGCCCAGTGCCTTTAGAGCCTGGTCGAGAATGTTAGTAGGAGATAAGGGTTTCCCCAATCGTTTTTCTAAATACGAATGACAAAATATTTGTGAAATAATTCTTCTGAAGATGATTATCCCGTAGTTGAAACATACATTAAGTAATTGTAGCAAAAACAAATGACTGTTGTGTTGTGGCTAGTGAGTTTTATGTATTTAAAAAAATTATGTTAAAAGATTAGGACACAGTGCTCAACAAGTTTATTAAATAATGAAAAAAGGGTTTAATGTTTTTTTTTTAATTGCCTAATTTTTAAGTATTTATAAATGCACAAATCAATCATATAAATTGTAACAAATAATCATATAAATAATAGTGATTTTTGCGATGCGTACTTTTCTAGTACTAGGCAATTTGTTTGAACTCCATCATAGGTAAAAAACTAAACTGAAAGAACTTTACTGTTAGTTATACTATTCATAAAAATGAACAAATATATTGTATTGTACAATATAATTTTTATCAAGCTATTGATTCGACAATATTAAACTAAACAGAAAAGAATTTATTAAGTTTACACTTTTGAAAGATCGAATTGGAAATGTAACTTATCTCTCAAAACTACCGAATCCAGAACAATGAAGTAATACATTTGTTTGAAAGTTTAGAGCTTTATCAAAATAAACATTATTTTGTCTGGTTGATTCTGCAGTAGTAGTATTCCAGTCAGTATTTTATTAGTGGGGTGTAAACATAGCAGGCCTCTTCGTGGTGCACCCTGGGTAACGCTAAATCTGTTACGGCGACTCTGCGCCCACAAGATCCCCTCAGAGATGACAATACAAATGAAATATAAAATAGCCCTTCTCAGGCTTGGACAAAGGCCCCCGGATTCTTTTCTGGAATGCCGGTAGCCTATATAATTCTAAGCTCAGTGATTTTAAAACTATTATTCATAAACTAAACGCTGATGTTTTCATTAATAGTTGAGGCTGGAGCCGCAACAGACTCTGCTACATTTTTATAATGGGACGAATTATATGAATTATATCTTACCCAGATAGCGGAAAATAGCCTCTGGCATCATAGCTAGAGTAAATAATAATCTAGCGTCCAAGTTCTCAGTGATACATAGCATGACTCCCACTGATAAGCACGAAACTATTCTGATTGAAACATGGATAAATGGACGAATAACCAGAATTATAGGAGTGTATAATGCACCGAACAATAAAATCGACAGGAACTTTATCCTAGAGGCCTCAAGACACCGAAACTCAATAAATATCGGTGACTTCAACGCGCATTATCCGCGGTGGGGATGCACTGAATGTAATGCCCCTGGCCGGGCTATGGAAAACTTAATTGATAACACCCACCTCATTCATCCTAAAACCAAACTTCCTATCTTTTGCGGGACACTGCAGCACACCTGACCTCGCCCTGATCAAAGCTAAGCTAGTGGGAAGATCTGAAATAACGTTGGAAGATGCAGCAGAGGGATGCGGCAACAGATCGCTGTTCCTGCAATCGTCTAGGTTTCCTAAAACAACGGTCCCCCGGCTGTCACGTTGGAATCTAAAAATGCTGACTGGGAAAAATTGAAACAACTATCCAACCTTGAATTGACACCGAGCTTAATTGACGATCACACAGAAAAATCTACTGAACGATTCACTGAAATGATCATTTGTATGGCAAAGAAAGTAATACCACGTGGATCCGTCAAAAAGTAAAAGTCTTTCTGGAAGACTAAGATTACTACCTTGAGAAACGAAAGGAATAAAGCAAGAAGGAGGGCAGAAAAAACGAATAGTCTAGAAGACTGCGTTGAGCTGCGAAAAAAAAAAACGGCCCTTAAACGTGAAATAATCCAATCAAAGAGAACCACCTACAGACATTTCTTCGCCAAACCGGACATTAAAAAAGATGACATAAAAGCTCACAATTTTATATCGACTCTAAATAATGAAAGGGGGAACCGATCATGGGAGCCTATTATAGTAAATAACAAAGAACTTACCATCCCCGTCCAGGTTGCCAATGCTATGTGTAGGTACTACGCCTCAGTTAGCACTGTAAAAACCACTAATGATGAACGCAAAGCAATCAGAGGGAGAAAGGGGTTAGGGGCCCCAACAAATCAGCCTCACACCATGTCGGACCCTTTCACACTGCAGGAGCTCGCCCTCTCATTACACACAATTAAACCGGGTAAATCTGCCGGGCAGGATAAAATTTTCCCAGAGTTTTTTGAAGAACCTCTGCCTCTCAGCCAAGGCTTCCTGAAACTTGTCAATCTCACCTGGGAAAAATTGATACCACATCAGTGGAAAAAGGCAGAGATAATATCCATACTGCAAAAAAGAAAACATAAAAGCATTTTAACTATTTATCGGCCCATTTCCTTATCCAGAATTTGTACCACGATTGCTGAAGAATGGTAGAAAACAGACTAAGAGCCTTCCTTGAAGCTAACGGGGCTATCAATGATACCCAGGCAGGTTTCCGGCAACCGGAAAGTAGTTATACCAGTGGTCAACTAGTTACATTTACGCAGGCAGACAAGGGTGTTTTCAATCGTAGGCAGTCCACTCTAGCGGTCTTGATAGATTTGATTGCAGCATATGACAAGGTGTGGTGCCCCTCTTGCTATGTAAGTTGAGAGAACTAGGCGTAACAATGAAAATGATAAAATGGATAAAGAATTTTCTTTCGGAGCGCCTTATCAGAATGAAGTTCACGAACACCTTCTCAGCATTCAAGCAACAACGCCATGGTCCTCCGCAAGGGGCTGTTATCAGCTGCCTCCTGTTCAAAGTAATGATTAACAACCTCATTGACACGATCAATAAAACGTCTGGTGTCTTTTGTCTTCTTTACGCTGACGATGTAGTTGTCTGGGCTACTACAAGCAACACCAGCCACTTGGAGTCTACCATCAACTCTGTTTAACAAGATATAGCGAAGTGGGCAGATAACAATAAAATGATAATAAGTGCAGAAAAAACAGTGTACCAACTTTTCACCCTTTCTTCAAAGCCTCCAATATTTCAACGCACATACAAAGAAACCAAACTCCCCCAAACAACTTTGTCGGAATACCTTGGCGTTAAACTGGATACCAGGTTACCATATGAACCAGCACATTCAAGATACGCTGGAACGAGCGGGAAAAAGAATTAACCTCCTGAAGAGACTGACAGCTACGAAGGGGGGTTGTACTCAAGATATTCTCAACACAGCCTATAAAACCTACGTGAGATCCACAATTGAATATGCATGTGAAGTAGTCTCTTTAGCAAACAAAAGCAACTTCCAAAAGCTTGACAGAAAATAGAATAATGCTCTAAGAATAGTCATTGGAGGAGCTTTTCCTACACCAATTTGTGTCATGGAGATCCAAACAGACACCGAACCCTTAAGTACCAGGCGAGAGAAACTTACACTGAAGTTCTGGGAGAGATCCAAAAGAGTTGACTACAGGTACTGGAACGGATCTCCTCTTGAACACATGCAACATTTCAGCACTAAATATAACATCCACCTAGGCCGCCCTGCGCCAGTAGAAATGAGGGTACTTTAGCACAAACTACCCTTAACTGACCTGTACGTATCCGGTGAGTATAGGGGTAGTTTGGTATGATGGAGGAGGTTAATGTGGCCTTGATCGTAGACTTTGGGGTGTGTTTGACTACGTTTAGAGGGGTAGGGGGTAGTTTTTGGAAAAAAATCTATTCTAACCTAAGCCTTTGCCTATGTGTGTTGAGTGGTAGGGGTGGTTCCAAGGTACGTTTGGGAGCTGCCCCGAGGGTATCTCCGGGGGTGGAATCGGGGTTGGGGGTGGTTTTTGGAAAAATTTTGGAAAATGTGTCTTGACTGATAGGGTGAGTTTAGAGTGTATTATCGCTATGGTTGGGGTGGATTCACCAAAGGGTAGTTTTAAATAATATATGAAATTGCCAAAAATCAATCGGTTGGATCAAATGACTAAACAACTGTATGTGGTACGTTTATGGTATGTGTTGGATAGATGTGGGGTGGGTTCACCTGGGGGTAGTTTTCAGATTACCAAAAAAATGATCGGTTCATGGAGTCGTACTCGAGGTAAAGCCACCTAGGAGACAGGCCTTAGTTGAAGCTACCTTTGAGCACGGTCTCAGGTAAAGCCATCCCGAGGCCAGCCCTTAAGTAAAGCCACCACGATGTCAGATCTTAGGTAAAAGTCACCCCGGAGTTGTGCTCGAGGTAAAGCCACCTAGGAGCCAGGCCTCAGGTAAAACCAATCCGAAACCATACCCTAGGTAAAGTAACCCTGAAACCTGGCCTTAGGTAAAGCTACCATGGAGCCAGTCCTTGGGTAAGGCCTGTTTGGAGTCAGCCTTTAAGTAAAGCTATCCAAGAGTCGGGTCTTAGGTTCAGGATGGTTGCTATATCAATTACAGCCTCTCGACCAAGACAAATACCTCCAACAACTCTTAGGTAAAGCTACCTTGGAGTCAGACCATAGGTATAGTCACCCTGGAGTCGTGCTTGAGGCAAAGCCACCTAGGAGCCAGGCCTTAGGTAAAGCTACCTTGTAGTCGGGTCTAAGGTAAAGTCATACCGGAGTCGAGCATGAGGTAAAGCCACCCAGGAGCTAGGCCTTAGGTATCCGATGCAGAGCTTGACGATGGGTTATCATATATTATCCGATGTGTAGCTAGACTAGTGATTAACACATAATATCCAATGCATAGCTTGACCAATGGTTAACACATGATATCCAATGCATAGCTTGACTATGGGTTAACTCATCGTATCCGATGAGTAGGTTGATTACAAACTAACACATATTATCCATTGCATAGCTAGGCTAATGGTTAACACATAGTATCCGACGCAGTGCTTTACTATAGGTTAGCACATTTTATCCGACGTGTAGCTTGACTAGTGGTTAACACATCCATTGCATAGGCTGGCTAATGACCAACATATATTATCCGATGTATAGCTATGCTAGTGGTTAACTAATAGTTAGCTTGACTATGGGTTAACACATAATATCCGATGTGTAGCTTGACTAGTGGTTAACACACTATTTCCGATGCATAGCTTGAGTATGTTTTAACAAATATTATCCAATGCATAGCTTGACTATGGGTAATCACATAGTATCCGATGAGAAGGTGAATACAAACTAACACATAGCAACCATTGCATAGCTAGGCTAATGGTTACCACATAGTAGCCGCTGTGTAGCTTTACTACAAGTTAACACAAAATATCCAATACATAGCTTGAGTATGGTTCAACAAACAGTATCCAAAGCATAGCTTGACTATGGGTTATCACAAAGTATCCGACGGGTAGGTTGATTACAAACTAACACATAATATTCATTGCATAGTTTGGCTAATGGTTATCAAACAGTATCTGATAAATAGCTAAGCTAATGGTTAACACATAGTATCCGAGGCATAGATTGACTAATGGTTAACACTTGGTATCCAAAGCATAACGTGACTAGGGTTAACAAATAATATCCATTACATATCTTGAGTATGGTTTAACAAGTAGTATCCAATGCATAGCTTGACTATGGGTTATTACAAAGTATCCGTCGAGTAGGTTGATTAAAAACTAACACAAAATATTCATTGCATAGTTTGGCTAATGGTTATCACATAGTATCTGATAAATATCTAAGCCAATGGTTAACACATAGTAGCCGATGCATTGCCTGACTAAGGCTAACACATAGTATCCGAGGCATAGATTGTGTAATGGTTAACACATGGTATCCAAAACAGATCTTGACTAGGGGTTAACAACTAATATCCGATTAATAGCTTGACTACAAGGTAACACATAATATGCGATGCGTAGCTTAGCTAATGTTTAACACATAGTACCTGTTGCATAGCTATTCTAATGCGTAACACATAGTAGGCGATGCATAGCTTGACTAGGGCTATCACATAGATTGACTATGGGTTATCATATAGTATCCGATGAGAGGCTTGAATACAAGTTAGCATATAATAACCAATGCATAGCTTGGGTAATGTTCAACATATAGTTAGCCTACATTCTGTGTTAAGCCAATATGAATGCTAAGCCTACATACATGATTCCCTAGCTGCGTACATTCATGGGGCTTTCAAAACTTGATATCAAACGCTGTAAATACTATGCCACTCAACAAACAGATTATTCATCAGCTACTAGACACATATCTACGACAATGCAAGAGTAACCTTAAGTGTAACCCACACCTTGACAACAGATTCTAGCCTGACAACACATACATAGCCTGATAACAGATAAATAGCATGACGACGGATACATAGCCTGACAACAGATATCTAAGCTGACAACAAATACCTAACCTGAAAACAAACACATAGCCTAGCAACAGAGCTAGATCAAATGACCAACGTTTCAACTAAACAACATTGAAAAAACTGTCTCTTGCCCCATTTAAACGAACAACTTACACGAAGTTCAAACTAACATCATTCACACCTGGTTCAAATGGGTTATGGTTAGTGAAGGCACTGGCAAAAGCCTTAGGCCTTAGACATAATTATAGCTACCAACGCATACCACTAAATCTATGTAGAAACTGTTATCCACCGGCCAAACCCTATATGATCTGAGCTTTACACATATTTTCCAGGTATGTTGTATCAATTACACCCTCTCGACCCGTGGACTAAGACAATAGTTACGTAAACACCTCAATCAAGTCTTAGGTAAAGCTACCTTGGAGTCAGACCTTAGGTAAAGTCATCTTGGGGCCTTAGGTAAAGCCACCCAGGAGCCAGGTCTTAGGTAAAGCTACCAAGGTGTAGGGCCTTAGGTAAAGCCACTCTGGAGAAAGGCCCTAGGTAAAACCATCCCGAAGTCAGGCCTTAGGTGAAACTACCTAGGAGTCAGGCCCTATTTGAAGCCTCTTTGGAGCTAGAATTTAGGTAAAGCTACCTTAGGGTCAGCCCTTAGGTAAAGCAACCCCGGAGTATGTGTTAACCATTAGCCTAGCTATTTATCAGATACTATGTGATAACCATTAGCCAAACTATGGAATTGATATTATGTGTTAGTTTGTATTCAACCTACTCAACGGATACTTTGTGATAACCCATAGTCAAGATATGCATTGCATACTATTTGTTAAACCATACTCAAGATATGTATCGGATATTATTTGTTAACCCTATTCCAAACATGTATTGGATATTATTTGTTAACCCTAGTGAAGTTATGCTTTGGATACCATGTGTTAACCATTAGTCAATCTATGCCTCGGATACTATGTGTTAACCATTAGCCTAGCTATTTATCAGATACTATTTGATAACCATTAGCCAAACTATGCAATGGATATTATGTATTAGTTTGTAATCAACCTACCCGTCGGATACTTTGTGATAACCCATAGTCAAGCTATACTTTTGATACTGTTTGTTAAACCATACTCAAGCTATGTATTGGATATTTTGTGTTAACTTGTAGTAAAGCTACACAACGGCTACTATGTGTTAACCATTAGCCTAGCTATGCAATGGTTACTATGTGTTAGTTTGTATTCACCTTCTCATCGGATACTATGTGATAACCCATAGTCAAGCTATGCATTGGATACTATTTGTTAAAACATGCTCTAGCTATGCATCTGATATGTTGTGTTAACCACTAGTCAAGCTACACATCGGATGTTATGTGTTAACCCATAGTCAAGCTAACTATTACTTAACCACTAGCATAGCTATTCATCGGATATTATATGTTGGTCATTAGCCAGCCTATGCAATGGATGTGTTAACCACTAGTCAAGGTACACGTCGGATAATATGTGATAAACTATAGTCAAGCCCTGCATCGGATACTATGTGTTAACCATTAGCCTAGCTATGAAATGGATACTATGTGTTAGTTTGTAATCCACCTACTCATCGGATACGATTTGTTAACCCATAGTCAAGCTATGCATTGGATATTATGTGTTAAACATTGGTCCAGCTATGCATTGGATAATATGTGTTAACCACTAGTCAAGCTACACATCGGATAATATGTGATAACCCATCGTCAAGCTCTGCATCGGATACTATGTGCTAACCATTAGCGAGGCTATGCATTGGATATTTTGTGTTAACTTGTAGTCAGGCTACACATCGGATATTATGTGTTAACCTTTAGTCAAGCTAACTATTAGTTAACCATTAGCCTAGCTATGCTTCAGATACTATATGTTGAACAATAGCCTGCCTATGCACTGGATGTGTTAACCATTAGTCATGCTACGCATCGGATAAAATGTGATAACCTATAGTCAGGCTCTGCATCGGATACTATGTGCTAACCATTAGCGAGGCTATGCACCGGATATTTTGTGTTATGCCATAGTCAGGGTACGTATCGGATACTATATGTTAACCCATCGTTTTGCTATGCATCGGATGCTATGTATTAATGATTAGTCAAGCTATGTATCGGGTATTATATGATATTTTGTAGGTAAGCTACTCATCTGATATTATGTGTTAATGATTAGCCTGGCAATGCATCGGATACTATATGTTAACTTGTAGTCGACGGATACTGCGTAATATCCATTAGCTAAGCTATGTGTTGTATAAAATTTGTTATAATCTGTAGGCCCTTGTCGCCTTAGCATAATATGTATGCAGGCTTACACACATATTTGTTAACACATTATGTATTCTATTATGTATGTAGGCTTAACATATTATATAGGCCTATGTGGGATATTGGCATAATACAGGATGTATAAATGTTAACCAGCATATTTGTTTAACACAGTATATGGGGTTATTTAGAGTATATTGCATGCTGGCTTAACATAGTATATAAGCATATATAGGTTAACATGATTGTTTGCTTATCACTGTATGTATATAGGTTGCGTGACTTTTTTTTTTTAAATCGATATTGTAATATTTATTGACCGTCACCTATGTGGGCGTGATAGGTTATGCATTGGTAGCTATATCATATAGTACTTCCCATAAGAACTTTACGGCTGCTTGCCTGAGGATTTATATAATAGAAGAGTTGTAAATGTGTGTCAGGCTCAGATTATAAAGCCATTGGCTAGTGGTTTACCGACATAGTAGGCCCTTGTAGGGAATCATGTATGTCAGCTTGGCATAGTATGTATGTGGGCGCACATGTATATTTGTTTAACTTACTATATAGGCCTATCATGCATGTTGCCTTAACATAGTATATATGCCTACACACCTTACAGCGACCGTTTGCGTTGTGTTACGTAAACCTACTAAGCCCCTGAAATGTGATAGGTCGATTCCCCGCATAGCTTGTTGTATATTTGAATTGACCGTATTTGTTGGTGGATTGAACTGAGTGTAAATTGGTCAGTTAAACTTAGCGTAAGACAGTGTTTCAATGTTGTTTAGTTGAAATCTTGGTCATTTGATCTAACTTATCATTTTTTGATGCTTTCATATGTTATTAAATCTACCCCCCCCCACTTAAAGCCTTGCTCTAGTGTGAATTTACCTAAGGCCTTTCTCCAAGGTGCCTTTACTTAAAGCCTGACTCTAGTGTGAATTTACCTCAGGACCTTTCTTCAAGGTGGCTCTAACTAATGGGCTGGCTTAGGGATGGCTTTACCTAAGTCCATAATCCATGGAGGCTATACCTAAGGCCTAGCTCCTGGGTGGCTTTACCTCATGCTCGACTCCGGTATGACTTTACCTAAGACCCGACTACAAGGTAGCTTTACCTAAGGCCTGGCTCCTAGGTGGCTTTGCCTCAAGCACGACTCCAGGGTGACTTTACCTATGGTCTGACTCCAAGGTAGCTTTACCTAAGAGTTGTTGGAGTTATTGGTCTTGGTCGAGAGGCTGTAATTGATATAGCAACCATCCTGAACCTAAGGCTCGACACTTGGGTAGCTTTACTTAAAGGCTGACTCCAAAGAGGCTTTACCTAAGGCCTGGCTCCATGGTAGCTTTACCTAAGGCCAGTTTCCATGGTTACTTTACCTAAGGGATTCTTCGGGTTGGCCCTAACTAAGTCCATGCTCCAAGGTAACTTTACCTAAGGCATGGCTCCTAGGTGACTTTACCTCGAGCACTAGTGCAGGGTGACTTTACCTAACGTCTGACACCAGGATGGTTTTACCTGAGGCCCTGCTCCATGTTAGTTTTACCTGAGATCGTGCTCTTAGGTGGCTTTACCTCAAGCACAACTCCAGGGTGACTTTACCAATGGTCTGACTCCAAGGTAGTTTGACCTAAGACTAGGTGGAGTTATTTGTTTTAGTCGAGAGGTTGAAATAGATATAGCAACCATCCTGAACCTAAGGCCAGCGTCATGGGTAGCTTTACTTAAAGGCTGACTTCAAAGAGGCCCTACCTAGGCCCTGACTCCATGGTAGCTTTACCTAAGGCCAGGTTCTAGGGTTACTATACCTAAGGCATGGCCTCGTGTTGGCCTTACCTGAAGCCTGGCTCCTAGGTGGTTTTACCTCGATCACGACTCCAGGGTCCATGGTAGCTTTACCTAAGGCCAGGTTCCAGGTTTACTTTACCTAGGGTATGGTTTCGGATTGGCTTTACCTGAGGCCTGGCTACTAGGTGGCTTTACCTCGAGCACGACTCCGGGGTGACTTTTACCTAAGGTCTGATACCATGGTGGCTTTACTTTGGGCTGGACTCGGGATGGCTTTACCTGAGACCGTGCTCCAAGGTAGCTTTAACTAAGGCCTAGCTCCTAGGTGGCTTTACCTCGAGCACGACTCCATGGACCGATCATTTTTTTGGTAATCTGAAAACTACCCCCAGGTGAACCCACCCCGCATCTATCCAACACATACTATAAACGTACCGCATACAGTTGTTTAGTCATTTGATCCAACCGATCGATTTTTGGCAATTTCATATATTATTTAAAACTACCCCTTGGTGAACCCACCCCAACCATAGCGATAATACACTCTAAACTCACCCTATCAGTCAAGACACATTTTTCCAAATTTTTCCCCAAAACTACCCCCAACTCCGATTACACCCCCGGAGCTACCCCCGGGGCAGCTCCCAAACTTACCTTGGAACCACCCCTACCACTCAACACACATAGGCAAAGGGTTGGGTTAGAATAGATTTTTTCCCAAAAACTACCCCCTACCCCTCTAAACGTAGTCAAACCAACCCCAAAGTCTACGATCAAGGCCACACCAACCTCCTCCATCATCCAAAACTACCACTATACTCACCGGTGACGTACATGACAGTTAAGGGTAGTTTGTGCTCAAGTCCCCTCATTTCTACTTGCGCCCATGAAAACTTTCAATACAGTCTATACGTATACTATATCCTCAAGAAAATTGGCTCCATATTTGTACAGACGGTTCTATGATTTGGAACACAGGAACCGGGGCATGCGTGTACTCTCACCTTTTTCAAAAACGTGAAGCACTTGGGATATACTCAACTACGATGGTGAGATAGCAGCAGTAATAACAGCCGTTAAAGAGCTGAGGCTAGCCACAGAGAAAGAACAACTGAATTGCAGAAGAGTTGCTATTTTCATCGACTCACATGCTGCAATTATCGCGTTAGCCAGCAGCACTCCTACTGACTGCAGTTTAACACTAGAAGATAGGAAAAGTATCGCAAAACTCATAGAAGACAGATGGATTGTCCACCTCCAGTGGATCCCTAGTCATGTGGGAATCCCTGCTAATGAGCCTACAAATTAGCGAAGGACGGAGCAAACATGCAACAGCCTATTTCCCTTGTCAGCTTAACATCTGTTAAAAGCCATATAGAAACTGCAGTCAGACAACACAGTAAATCAGTTCACCTGGAGGAAGTAGAGGAAAGAAGTGGCAAACGTTACTGTTCGATGGGCCTCTCCCCCGAAACCAAAGCAGAGCGGCTGCCCTCGCACAATTTCGTACTTCTACTGGGCATGATTATCTCCAGGCAAATTTTCACCGTCTTGGTCTGGTGGACACTGACATCTGTCCCCTATGTCTAGGAGAAAAAATGAACGGCGACCATCTGTCAAAGTGCCCCGAACTGGCGAACATAACTCCACAGTTGTCTCGTCTCTACTGGGAGGCTCAACGCCGAATGGCTTCTTTGCCAAGGGCAGGCATTGGATAAAGTAAATTAATGTAGTATTTTATTAGTACCAAAATACTCAATTTGTAACCATAGCAAGATTCGCGATATCTGCAAAACACCACTAATATATAACACTAATACTTCAAAAACAGTTGTATGACTTTTATTTCAAAACGTCAAATTCAATTATATTTTCCCCATTCAAGTAATTATACAAGAAAAAATCTGTGTTTACCTCCGATAACGTCACCTGATTTCATGACATTCAGATCTGCTGCTACTGTTAATCATAAAGCCAGTCTCTTATATAAGGTGCCTCTTATAGCGTCCCAAAAATAATTATATTATTGAGCATTAGTTGTAATTAGCTAAGAAGATAATCAATAAAAAGCATTGCATTTTACGCAATAGCATGATTAATAAATCTAATCTAACCCCTAGAGACTAGAGACCTATTTTAAGATTGAAAAATAATGGAGGCATTGCTATACCGCCAAAGTTTAAAGGGTAACGCTACTGTAGTTTTATATATTTCAATCTATATGGACAAGGTGAAGGAGATCTTAAGTAATGGAAATTACAAGGTTTTAAAGAACGATTCGACCACCTACTTGGAAAAGACTACAAGGCCAAAGAATAATCAAACACATGTCGATGAGGAAACCCAATCCAGGATATTTCCTCGAGAAATATCTAATAATGTCCTAAGTTATAAGGTTTACCAAACATCCATAAACCCGGCACACCTATGAGACCTATATTGAGTGCTTATGTTTTCACCACTCCAGCAATTGGAGACATACTTGGCTAAATCTATACAGCAATTGTTCCTAAAGGAAATTGTTCCGATTCCTATATCAAGAACACTGAACATTTCGTCAAAGTGTTACAAAGGCACTCAAGTTGAAGAAAGTGACATAATGGCTAGCTTTGATGTCAGGTCGTTATTTCCCAGAGTTCCTATTGATGAAGTATTTCAGAGGATGTCCATTTCTGAAGATCTCCCTTCACATATTTCAGATCAGACTAAACACTGCCTCAAAAACACTAACTTATTGTTCAATGAATCGTTTTACAGGCAACTTCATGGTGCCCAAATGGGATCTTCTCTTTGTCCAGCTGTAACCTATAATTTTATGACGTTCGTTGAGTAAGACGCCCTGAATTATGTCTCGCTTAGGCCTAAATCTTGGTTTCCTTTTGTGGATGACTTCTTTTTAATTTGTAAACATGGTAGCACATAATTTGATAAGTTCTTTACGTACCTCAACTTTCGCCACTCCATGATATTTTTCACTTTGGAATTAGAGAGTGATGGCTACTTTCCGTTTCTGTACGTCTTGGTTAGGAAGGGTCAGAATTGTGTTAACCATTCGGTCACCAGAAAACCAGCTTACCACAATAGATATTGTAACGCTGAGTTTCACCACCACCCATCACAGATCCATGCTGTCGCTGACACTTTCTACTTTTGGTCACACTAATTAACCGAAATCAATTCAAGAGACCATGAACTCATTGCAATTGAGAGAGGTACTCAGAATCTATGGATACAATGATTAGGCCATTGATAAAGCGTTACACCGTCAGAGTGTCCTACCGTTTGACGTAGACGAAAGGGACACTGAAAAAATGATACTGTTTTTCTACTTTTTCTTAGAGGGACCACTCATAGGATTAACAGACTCTTCAAGAGGCATGGTACACGTTCTGTCTATAAAACTCAACATCACTATTGACAGGGTTCTTGGTAAAACTAAAGATAAGATCTTCATGGAAAACCATGGACATCATAGAAAACAGCGTTTCTTGAGGATATTAGTAGGAAATCGTAAATTCTCCCAACGAACAGACTTATCGAACTAGGCTTGATGAGCACAAAGTTAGCATTAAAAGCAAGAACAAAAGGTCGGCTCTATACAAGCACCACTGAAATACACGACATACCATTGATTTCCAGTTCTGCCGACCACTTGCTGTAGTGGAAAATTACAGGACTATGGTTATAGGCGAGGCTGCCGAAATAGAGAGCCAAGAATTTCCTAACATACGCGATGATATTTTGAATTTTCCAGAAGTGTGGAAATTTGTCATCGATAGATTTTTTCCGGCAGAAAATTGAACGAAAGGAAAGGAATGTCATTTTTTGACTCAGGTGTGTATGATTGATGACAATGAGCGGAACTTCTTTACTCTATATCTAATAGCAGAGTAGTCTGCGCTCTTCATTCGTTCTTTAACTGTTGTTGGCTTCACCTCGTCAATGTTGGTTCATATTCTAACGAAACGTAGGAATTGCGATATCATGCACTCCAGAATGAACTAATGTACTCCAGGTAGTACCTATACATCCTATTTTTCCATCCGAAAAGTAATAAGTATCAGCATATAGGTATCAGTATATATATATATATATATATATATATATATATATATATATATATATATATACAGTAATCACTCAACTGATTTCGAATATCCGTGGACTTTACCCGGATATATACAATTTGTTAATCATAGGGAATATATTTAAAAAATCAATTTAAGAAACGGGTATGTTAGCCTGGAAATTTATTGAATTATACAATACATAATTGTCCAAAGACAAAAATATGTTAAACCTATTCTAACTAACACCGGAGGATTGTTGAATTTCCTTGAATCAATTTATTGCTACATTAAACTAATTGTTAAGGTAAGTGTGAAACCACCTCCCATATTTATTTAGCTCGCAATCCATCCGACGAAACATTCCACTTTAGGTGGTTTGTTTTTCTCAAGGCAAAGCGCATCATAGTGTGTAGATTAGTTGAGGTATGTATTTGGGTGTCAGGGTTTATAAAATTTTAGGTAGAAATTTGCAACGTCTAATCTAATGAAAGTAAAAGTAATAATATATAATAAAGTAATAATTATCTCCATAATGTATTTTATAAAGAATTACTAGAAAAGGCTATAGGGTTAGGCATTGAACTGTAAACAATTGTGCCATAAAAAATCATGATCTATCTGTAATAAATCCCAATGTTCAAAAATTAGATGAAGAAGAGGGACATAGAGAAAGTTTATATCGTATGTATAATAAATACTAACACGTTTATCTTGACGAACGTATCAAACATGGCTTGACACATAACATGAAGTTTGGCTTGTCGTCTGACAAAATCTTAAATTTTTATATAACAAGACCTTGTCTATAGCAACTTCTTTATGTAGTTCCACGTCATCGCCTAAAAATGGGTTCATAAAAGCACTTTTGGCTTGTCATATAAGAAAATGTTTGGGTTATTGCCTAACAGTACCCTTAAATTGCAAAACAAAAGGCATTTTTCTCATTGATCTACTTAAAATTTCACATACCATTCGGTTAGGTTGTCGGATAGAGAACTCACTGATTGGGACATAATCTTATTTTTAAAACAACCCGTAAGAGAGAGTTCAGAATGTCATGTAACAGGTTCCATTAATTTTCACGTTAAAGGTCATCTGGCCTGCAGAATGTTCAGATTGTAATATAAAATTATTTTAAGTTAATCCCATAAACCCACTCTGTAAATGGCAAAATACACGACTTTTGGCTGGTAAAATAAAGAAATACTATGGTTTTCACCTATTAGTAAACTTTTATTTGTTAAGTAAGAGGCATTTTTTCACATAGCACATGAGAATGTCAACGTTGCGTGAAGCACGGTTATGTTGCAGCTTAACAGCGCTCATAAATTGTCACTTAACATGACTTTTAGATTTACGAATAACAGAAAGTTCAAGTTGCTCCATGTAAACACCCATTGGTTGCCACTTAACATGAGTTTTATAATTATATATAGCAGAAAACTCAGCTTCAATCATAACTGCGCCCATAATTTGCCACGATAACGTGGCTTGCGGTTTAACAGAAAGTCTAGGTGGTCGTATAACAACATTTAAAGTCAATTACACTATAACACTAATCGGAAGAATAAAAACACATTATTATCACATAATTCTGTAATAATACAGTAATACTCATCTTTCAAAAATTTATATTTTTTTAAAGTTTAATAAAGTTAAAAGTAATTTTGTATTTGTTATCGTCCATTTACTAACATCTATTTCTTTATCACAATGCTTAAGAAATATTTTAATGGAATAAAACTTGAAATTGAAATTGTTTTGTTGTAAGACATTAAATAGTTTCGATGCTACAGCAAACTACTACCCTTCCTCGTATTGTATTATTTCCAGAAAAATAATAAACTGAAAATCATTAAAATGAGAAAAATGTTTTCAAATACTATGTGTATAATTTCAGTACTGTGTACCAAGTTCTTAGTAACTGAGTTATTTAAAAAATTTAAAACAAACAGTTTTGAAAATATAGTAATTGAGATGAGCCACTCTAAGTAAGTAAAGGCAGCAGTCCAAGGTCTGCTTACAATTCAGGTATAAGGACATCTAATAATATTCCAGGTTTAGGTAACGTTCAGACTTAGTAGAAAGGTTGTTCACAGTGTGGGAGTTGGTGTGATAATTACTGAGGCCTTGAAGAGAATAATAGCGGTACCAGCTGTTCACCGTATTCATCTCTAAACGTTTTGAGTTTGTAATTAGGCCCTTTTAATCCAGCAACTTAATATACTTTACATTTTAAATAAATGTCTGAAACCTAGTTACTTAGGAAATATATTTCACGAGCTTCCAATAGAATGCGGATAACTAAGAAAAGAAATGGTTACATATATTATTTGTACGTAATTATTGTAGACGATAGCGGTTTTAAATTGATTTCAGTTTTACGCAATACCACTTATATCCCACATGCATCTTAAACATTCTATCTAAACGAGTTAGATCAAAGTCGTTCAGATTACACTATTTGCGAATCCGTGACTGAGGAAGTACTGAGATATTTCGAACAAAACATGCACTAAATGGAGGTAAAACTCAATCTAACTTAATCGGGCGATCGGGATGGAGCTTCTTTAGTTGACGATCATTGTGTGTGACTAAACAAAATTTAGTGTAAAATAACTTGCCGATCGGAAATCGTGACGTTGCTTGACGGCCCATAGAACTCACTGGAGCAATTCTGAAGATTCTATTAATATCCAGCCTTCACTAAAATGATGTTTCTTCGGATTTGTACTTGCGACGGAATATGAAAGCGGAAAACTAGGGGAATAAAGAGGTTGATATTTCTGAGTCTAACAATACATTGAAAATTACTTTACTCATTGTTCACAAGATCTACTCTCCATTTGTGATATTTATTTGATGTATAATTGTTTTAGGTTACTTTTGATGATATCACTTGACAGCACCAGTGTGTTACATTGCTTTCGGCAATATCAGTTTGCTGGAAGTGTCTTACGTTACGTTGGGAATATAAGTGTGCTACGTTACCTTTGCAATATCTATATTCGAAGCGTGTTAAGCGGCCTTTGGAAATATGTTCCACGTGCGCTGCGTTAGCTTTTGAAATATCTATGTCCCATGTATGTTACGTTAGTTTTGGAAATATCTATGTCCCATGTATGTTACGCTTGCATTTGCAATATCTATGTTTCATGTGTGTTACGTTAGCTCTGGCAATATCTATGTTCCAATTGTGCTATGTTATACGTGCAAAAGTATAGTTTTATAAAATCGATTATGATTTATTTCAAAATATTAGAAAATAATTCAAGCTCTTTAACTCATTCCAATACATCTCGTTTATTTGAGATACAGGTAGACTAATGAGGACCATTAGCAATATTTCCTAGCTGATAACGAAAAGGGATATGTTTAAAAGCTTCCATTAACTTCAACCGGGCGATTCTTAGCAAACGTCGGGATGAAGCAACATCGATTGAAGTAATCGATACTTCTATCTCGCATTGTATATCCCAAGTAGGCTACTTCAAGTGGTTTATCTTATCAACAAAATATTCCTTTTTGTATTCTTAAGTGCTGAAAATACACGCTAAATATAAGTGGTCATCTACATATTTTACGTTTTTCAAGCTGTAAAGTAATCAATTGGCATAATGGCATACTAGAGTATACTTATATAGTAGGTATCAGTTACCAAAGGCATTTTATTTTGTTGAAGAAAATCTTTTTGCCGGCCGAAAAAAATAAGTTTTACATTTATTTGATATATGCGACAGATGCAATGCCTGAAAATAGCCGGGATACGAAAAGGCGAGAGAATTGAATTACTGAAAGAAGCAATATTTTACAATTCAGTATTAGAATTTGTTACCTTTACTTTATTTAATTATAATAATATTCATTAAACAATTTTATTATGAAATTGCTACCTACAGCTAGGTACGATTAAATACTCAAAACAACAGTGACGTCATTACCTGAACTGTCATGGATATTGGGGTCATGGATATCGGGGTCATGGAAATCTAAGTATGTTTCCGAACATAACTTTACGTGGATCTTTAGCTTATTTTAATTTTAAAAAATATTTTATATTTAGTTAACAGTAATAGTATTTCAAGCCATGTTTACTTAAGCACTGGAATAAAGGTTTTTATCAAGGAAAATTTACTAGTTAAACGAGCTATTAAATAATTATTTTTAAAAAAGCAACTTGTTCCCAATTTGTTTGTTGCAGTTATCAAGCCTCAAACTAAATTAGAAATTGTATTTAAATATTATCCTAAAGTTTATTGCACTCTTTATGTAAAATAACGAACAGCATTTCCATAAGAAACACAAACAATATCTTAATAATTCAATAAGAAAAACAAAACAAAAAAATAAATTAATCAAATATACATAAAACAAAAAATTAAAACTCGGATTCAAATTAATATATTTTGAATGTTTCCATTTGTATATCAGAGGTCTATATGTGCTAATAAAATTGGAAAAAAATACATTTAAATTAAATTATAGATACCATTTTCGAATAAATACCTTTTCCTTACTTAGACTTATTATCCAGTATTGAAATCGTTTAAATTAAAATTTAATTTCCTATATATGAGTTACTCAAGAAAACCTGAGAAGGAGAGTCTTTAACCATATTACTGTTTATTTAGTGTTCACATATAAAAAACAAACATGTTTTAGTCTCAACTACATAAAAGACACGCCAATTCAGACAGTGATTTTATTATAGATCATTGTTTAAATCTAATTGACCCGGTATGTATTATTGGGCTTTATTTTACACAACAATAATAGAACTGTTGAATGATATGATGGATAGATGACAATACTAGTAAGTATTATAAAACTAACAGCCCAACTAAACGTGATATTATTCCCCAACTCTAATTAAATATTCCGGAAAAAATATCCCTGTATTTTTTTTTTTTTTCAACTTGGGAGCGGGTTTGAAATTGCCCGAAGCACTGCTACCTTCAGGTATATTGTACTTACCTCCCTGATCTAGTCAAATAACCCCTTCCCTCTTATAAGGTTTAGGAGTTTCCTGACTAGAGTTTTACCTTCAGCATCCACCAAAGCCGTTCCATCACCAAAGAGGTTGAAGCGCCTCTCAGCAAGTACTTCACATCTGTAAATAATGTGTGTGGCAGTCTCCAGTTCCTGCCCGCATAATCTGCACCCTGGTTCATCTTTGTAGATACCCATTTTATGCAAATGTTTCCTTAGTCCACAGTGTCCCGTGAGTAGACCTGTGGCTATCCTCAATTCCTGCCTAGACAGATAGATGAGACTCTTCTGCAGCCCCAAGGAAGGTTTCCTAAGGGTTAGCTTACTGTGTCTCATCCCTTCGGCCCTGATCCAGTGTTCACAGTGTCTTTCAGCCATCCACCTTCAAACTGCCATCTTGACCATGGATTTGGAAATACCTACCGCAGGCTCCGGTCCAATCAGGGGAGTCGAAGACCACTCCCTGGCCAGCGCATCTGCGGCTTCATTTCAAAGTATTCTCCTATGCCCAGGCACCCAACCTATCATGATTTTATTGTGCCTTGCCAGAGCTTGTAGGTTAATTAGGCACTCCCTGACTATGGCCGAGGTGACCACGTGTCCGTTTAGTGCCTTAATTGCTGCCTGACTGTCGGAGAAAATAGCAATCCGGGTCCCGTGTGTTTCCCTTCTCGCTATCTCTTCCAGACAGGCATTTATAGCATATACTTCGGCCTGAAAGACAGAGGTATGGCTCCCCAAGGAAAAAACTAGTTCTACCCTAGGGTTTTTACAATACACCCCCGCTCCAGTGCCGAAGTCCATCCTGGAGCCATCTGTGTACCAGATCTGAGCTCCCGATGTTAATGTCCCTGACCATTCCATCATAGTTTGGTGGACCTGGTCAGGTGCAAACATTCGAGTAATGTGGTCGCTGCCCATTTCCAAGATGGGTTCTTTGACCACGCAATCGATACTCATATGTCCCGAGACATCTGGGAGGTTAGCCCAGTTGCTCGAGTTGCGCAATCTCCATGCCGCCAGCCTCGCCTCTCCCCTAAGGACAAGCTCAAGGGGAGGGAGGTTAAGCATTACTTCCATTGCTGCACCTGGTGTAGTTGACATCCCTCCCAGTGTGCACACACAGGCCAATCTCTGGATAGAGCTCAGTTTAGCTCTTGTCTGTGCCTGCTTGGCCTTTGTCCACCACACCAGAGCTCCATAGGTAATCATAGGTCTTATCATCCTCAGATACATCCAGTGCATCATTGATGGCTTCAGTCCCCAATTTCTTACCCACCATTCTTCTCACAGTCATCAGTGCCCTTTTGGCCCTGTTAACTGTCCTCTCAAGATGTGGGTTCCAGGTGAGTTTCCTGTCCAGAGTAACTCCCAGGTACTTCACCTCCCCTACAAACTCAAGGTATTCACCAAACAAGCGGGGCATCCTGGTCGTCAGATCTTTTCGCTGTCTGGTGAAGTTAATGAGAGCAGTCTTTTTTGGATTTACCCTAAGGTTCTCCTTTTTACACCACTCTTCAATCAGTCGTAGAGGATTTCTGATTACCTCAAGGACTGTATCAGGGCATCTGCCCAGGATCAAAACAACTATGTCGTCCGCATATCCTAGACAGAAGTACCCCTGTTCATTCAGGAGTTCAATAAGGTTGTCAACCACTAGGCACCACACCAGAGGAGATTGAACCCCCCCCCCCCTGTACACAGCCCAGACTTGTCTCCGCCCTTCTGACCTTCCCTGCCACCTCTACAGAAATGCTTCTGTTTGTTAACATGGAACTTATGCAACCACAAGTGGTTGCATCCACTCCATGACGTCTTGCACCACTTACCATCGTCTCCACTGAGGGGTTATTGAAAGCCCCTTCAATGTCGAGGAAGGCACCTATGGCACAACCTTTCTTGGCGAGCATTTGCTCAATCCTACCAAACCACTTGACGGAGAGCTCCCTCGCAGGATTTCCCCGGTTGATAAGCATACTGGTTCCAATGCAGTGGTTTTATGGCCAAAGCACCCCCCCCCCCCTAATATGCCTATCAACCAGTTTTTCAAGTCCCTTGAGAACAAAGGACATGAGTGTAATAGGTCTGTATCCTTTCCCTTCCGTTTGGTTACCTGTGGGCTTAGGTATAAAGACCACCTTACTAGCTTTCCAGGCTGCCGGCACGTGCCCTAAAGCAATGCTTAGCCTGTATAATTTAGTAAGTACCAGTACCAGCAAATCCATTCCCTGCTGCAGCAGCACAGGATAGATCCCATCTGGACCTGGAGATTTGTAGGGTTTAAATGTGCCAATAGCCCATCTTACCCTTTGTGGAGTTACTATCCTCCTTGCCACTTCCCAGTCCTCCCTCTTACCACGTCTTGTGGAGAGTTTGGCAACTGGTTCAGTGTCTGCTCCCCCAAGTTTCCTCAGGGTACTGGAAGGGAAATGTGTTCTGATTAATTCTTCCACAGTTTCCCCTGCAGTTTTTGTTATATTTCCCAGTGGGGTTCTTAGCATCCCCACCGGGTTAACTGGGTCCTTAGAGAGCACTTTATGCAGTCGTGCCCCTTCCCGAATTTTGTCAATCTCTTGACAAAACTCTTTCCAGGACTTCCTGCGTGCTTCTCTAATTGCCCTGTTGTATTCGGTTAGTGTTTTCCTATACTGGTCCCACTCCCCGTTCTTTTTTTGCTCTATTAAAGAGTCTCCTTGTGGTCTTCAGAAGTTTGGCTAGCTTCTTGTTCCACCATGACGGATCCCCTACTTTTCTCCCCTCACTAAGAGGGCAGTTATCAGTAAAGGATTCTACTATAGCCTCGCCAACTAATGCGGCAGAGTCTTCTAGCTCTCTCCTCCCACCATACTCCAATCCAGCCTCCTCAATCCGAACTCCCAGGTCTCTCCTGTAGGAGTCCCAGTCTGTTCTTCTTGGATCTCTGGTTGGCCGAAGCATGGCTGGATTTAGAGAGATATCATACCTAATATGTCGGTGGTCAGAAGAAGATGGTTCATCCGACACATGAAAGTTTAGTACATACCTAGCCGTCTGATTCGATGCCACCGTAATGTCCAGGACCTCCTGTCTGGCCCTAGTGACAAACGTCGGCTCTTCCCCCTGATTTAAGACTAGTAAATTCTTCGAGCTAAGATAAGCTAAAAGTTCCTCACCTCTAGTGTTGGTACCTGTACTTCCCGACGAAGTGTGATGGGAGTTATCATCCATCCCCACCAGCAGCTCATCATCCACAGCCCCGCAGTGCTCGACCAGCCTCCTCAGCTCTTGTGTTGGTAGAGCCCCCGCGTAGTCAAAGGGGAGATATGCCGTGGCAAGGTTCAGCCTCTTCATCCTCCCCTCCGCCCGCAGCTCCACCGTCACTGCTATTAAGTCCCTGCAGCAGAAGTCCGTTAGTACAAAAGCACTAAACCCCCTCCTAACCAGGATACACGTCCTGGGAACACCGGAGTCCTTATCGTACAACACCTTACCTCCAGATGTCGCCAGCCCGCATATTCGTCCTCCAGAAATCCATGGCTCCTGGATGAGAACCAAGTCCACCTCTCCCCTGTCCAGCATCCTACACACGACAGCACTCGCCGCCCTGCTATGCTGTAGGTTCACTTGGATGATCTTGAGCATTGTTCTGCTTAATTTGCAGTCGCCTGGGACCGCAGAGCAGCCCCAGGACTAGACAGCGTGCTCAACTCTACAGCCACTTCACCGGTTTCTGCAGTCGGCAGCTTGACAGTCGCCCCCGCACCCCCAGTGATGGTTGCCGTTGATACATCTGCTACAGACTCACGGTTTGCCGTCTTATTGGCTCCCACTGTCTGTGCAGTCTCGAATCAATTCTTTTACTTACTTGGTCCATTAAAGTCCCACGAGTATGGGGGAAATAACGGTCGACCAGAACAGAGCCCCCACTGCCCTGGCAAGACAACATACAATGAGGTTTTGTCTGGTTCCTCAAGGGAATCGTGTGCAACTGCATTTTATACCCTGCAGCCATTCATCCATGGGCACGATGCCTTCCATCTTGGATTGGGTATTCAGTCACTGACCTTGAAGCACACCCCAAGTTCAGGACATTATTAACTGATGCTCATGAAGCGAACAGCCTGCTTTACTCTCTTTTTTACAACTGTGTCGTTAGGGTAGTTTCCCGCCTACACTCACTGTCGCATTGCCCTTGGTTCACCCGGGAGGTGAGAGTAGCATTGTGAGGATTTAATTCCCAACTACCCCAGTCTCCCCAGTCAGAGCAGTTATTTCTACCGCCCCCAACCGGTTGACTGACGAGGAGGGATAATTCCTCACCTTTGAACCATAGCCTTGGTCCAGGCCTGCATATTCTGAAACCTTCCGGAATCCTTATTCACAGGTAACCTACATTTCTGTAGGCCGTCCCACTTTCTGCCACCTGTGGACCCGCCCGTTTGCTCAGGCCAGCTTGCCGGGATCCCTGTATAAGAAGAAAGGTATGATGGCTTCTTTAAATACCTAATATTAATTTTTCATTTATTTAAGGTTCCAGCTAAACTCTAATTTTTTAAATGAGTACAATTAACCTGTTCAGAGTTTTATGTCATAACAAATGATATTAATGATGGGTTTCATATACCTCATTTAATATCAAACTAATAAATTCCTATGTCACGTGTCACAAACATGTCAAGACAAATAACAAGAGAGGAATATCTCTGGAAGCAAGCCAGTGAGGTATAAAATTACATTTACTCACGTCCGCTGTGCTAAGCCTATCCTGAAGAACAGGTAGGGCACGTAATCGTAGCTAACTGTGAAGAGAGAATTTATGTTGTAAGGGAAGGAGTTCATTTTACGTTTTCCCAACGTTGGGCGTTTTGTCAATAGCAATCTTTTTGTACAAAAAATAAATATTAGGGAATATTAAAAGACATTTGATAGGAAATGTTTGGACCACCTTAGTTTTTAAATAGTGAGTCAGATCTTGATTTTAGTAAACATTAGTTCATCCAGTCAATTAAGGGTCGGAAGAGACATACCCCAACTAGATGGAAAAAGAATAGCAATTTTGTAATAAACACGAGTTGCAAAGAATTTTAGTAATCAATAACCCATTCAGGCACATAATATACTCCTTGAATTGTACAACATATAAACAAAAGATTAGCAGTTATTAGTTACAGTTAACCAATAAGCGGTTGTATAATAGTTTGACCTATAATTTATCGTAAACAACTAAATTATTTATAAACTATGCTCATTAAACTGAAACAGTATTAATGACTAGGCAAATGATGTGCGAATCTAATTAGCTTGCATATAATTAAATTTGCAGAGTGGGGAATACCCAAAGTAAAAAAAAAACTGCTAAGGCTTAAGTAACATTGTATAAGTCGTTTGGCTTCAGTTCTCTAGATATATAAATTAATGTGGATTAGTCTCTTTGAAAAATTCACTTTGAAGCTTGGTAATGACAGGAGAGATTATACACCAAGACTTAATTTTTGTAATTTCAAGCTGATTAATAAGAATTTCACTTCTTGGTTTCATTCGTTTTTTAAATTCTTGAAGCATTTTGAATGTATGCAACTTAAAATATTGTTGAATAATAAATTGTTTTTTTTAATGTGTAATACAGTTTATTTGTATACAGTTAATAATGTGTATTTTCTTCTTGTGGATTGTGATTTTTGTCTATAATTCATTTTAGATATTTATTTTTACTACACTTTTTTCCCAATTTTTGAACACATGCCACAAAAAAATGTTTGGCACGTGAGAATTACAAATTTTAGTGCTTTTATAAAGAAGGCTACAAGGTATTTTCACAAACATAAAAGATATCAGGCTTTATAAGAAAATTACCACAAGAAAGATACAAATACAGTGTCGTCTTCCTATATAACAGAACCAGGCCAATAGAACGTTAATAATAATAATGATACCACAGTGGTTTATTGTCTTTCTGTTTGTATTTTGAATCTCTACAGCCGCTATAGTGTCTACACATTGCTTTGTTAAGTAAATAATTTTAAAAAAAAACACATTTTAAATTCACAAAATAAACAGAATAAATATTATTGATACAATTACAAGCTGTTATATTGGAGTCACTATTTGGGATAATAGTGTTTTAAATGTATATTTGCTTGCTAAATTTTAATATGTATTGGCATATATCGAAAACCAACGTGTTGTCTTTAAATTTGGTTTCAGTAAATACGAAAGTAGTCGAAATAAGCAAAACAGATATTTTGACCAATTTGTTGTTATTCTCTAACGTTACACTACTCAGTTTCTATCTCCAAGAATATTAGAAACCTTACACACACATGTAATATATATTTAGTCCCAATTTAAGTAGATCCAAATAACTGGATTGTAAAAATCATAAGTCATTTGCTATGATTTCTCTCACGATCACAGTTTGAATGTAGTTGATCTCAAGACAAAGACTATTATTACCATTATTACATTATTATAAGGAGTAAACGCAGTACTAGTAGCGCGCTCGTGAAATGAGAAAATGTTCTGTTCATACTGAAACCGTTTTTTGTAGACATTTTGCGTATCTCATTATTCTCATATTCACACTGTTTTAATAAGTGATAATTTAGCTGACTTTAGGCTGTCAGCTGTGTTTTAGGGTTATAAACTAATAAATAACTACACACGAACTCACAAAACAATATAGTTAACTCTCATATGAGATTAAACGATTTATATCATCATCCTCAGTGACATCACTACAAATTTTCAACTACAAGTGTAACATATGTAGTTGTAAATTTCTAGTGATGTCACTGGTGATGATGATGCTGACATTAGCCAATAAAATGCGTACAACGATAAAGTATATTTTTTGCGAGTTAGCGTTCAGTTTTTTTTTCACATCTTTAATATAATATTTCTTATGGTAAATATCTTAGTCAACTTATTTAAACTTATGTAATTAATAGGCTGTTTTGAAAATAATGTAGATGTCCTGTTTTCTTTTACCCTGCAGTCTCATAAAATGATTTGTAGACCTGCCTACCACCAACAGATATAGATATAAATGACTATTTTTGTACGAGTATTCAAAATGAGGGTTTAATTTATTGTGTTTATTTAGAATATTTAGGTAAAAATAGTAAGCTGCTTGTTGGCAGGTCAATAGGAATTTGATTTTAAGTTGAAGTTGGTAGTTTATTCTAAAGGTATTCAATCGGTTTTGCCATTCTAACCGAGCTAATATATGTTCACATTAGCTACTACAATTTCGTCGGATCTTCAATTGAATTATGTAATGAAAAGATGTGTTTCAACCTTCGAGAGGGCGTAGGCGGAGTTTTTCTTCCGCACGTATCACTAGTTGTTAAGAACATGTCTTTCTAGTTGTCAGAAGTTTATCTCCTGCTCTTTACTCCGCAACTTGCATTCTTGGAAACGACCTAACCTATTTTGGTTCATTTTTTCTTTTTATTTTCAGCGTAATTTTAATCCTTACCACGAACAGTCAGATTGCTGAGGTTTCTTCCGCAAGCGCCCTTTCGTGTAACTTATTTGTGCGGAGTTCCTGGTGCAGTTGTTTAGATTACAAAAGACTTTGTTTGCAATTAATTATCACTGTTTTTGTTGTTATTATTATTTTAGTATTGTATGTCTTTTTAGTATCTTAGACTCATACTTTGCTGTTGTTCCATTTGAAGAGGAGAGTATTCGTAAGACTCTATGTGGTTACGAAAAAGAAGAAAACTAATAAATACTTTCTACCGTAAGCTTTGTTAGTCAGCTCTTTGATGATTCTGTTGAAAACGAGTCTCTTTGCCAGATGATGAAACTGACGAAGAAGTTAATTATATTGTAAATGAATCAAGTAAATATATAATTGGTGAATCTGAAAATGACCAAAATGCTCAATTTTTTGAACTGTTTTCAGATTTTGACGTTATAGAGAAAATCCAGCTATAAATCCGCCAGGAGACTGTTACAGAGCAGTTTTGCACTAGAAAAGAACCTTTTCTTAGTAAAAAACGAAAATTGTTGTGGTATACTGAAACGGAAAGGCAAGGGAGAACAGCAAAAAAGAAACATAGCTCTCATAAGAGCGGGTCATGTTCACGCTATACTAGTGGTGACTAGTAAGCTTAGTAATTAACATTTAAAAATAATTGTTTTTTCAGCAAAGATTGTAAGTTTCTGCTGAATCCTCTTTTTTTATCCACTAACTTTTAGGTTATTATATTTCAATAAAATTATTCCTTATTTTCACTAATTATTATAATTATTTTCATATTCTTATCTGTATTACCTACCTCACGATAAAATATTTGTTTTGTTTAGACGTTGATTTACTTTATTTTAGAAAAATACTCCTAGTGCGAAAACAATGGCCTAGTATACATTGCTTACACGTTTTACAATTCAAAATATTTTTAAAAAATATGACATTTTCAAAATTAAAATTGTACTCTAATGATGTCTAAAACTATTTACAATGCATTTATAAAGTATTTAATTGTGATGTTAACCAAATATTAAATCGTAAACAGTTTAAATGTTAAAGGGTATTGGTGCGGAAGAAACCTCCGTCAGCGCCCTCACCCGTTTGAAACCATATGCGTCCTCTCAAGGGTTAAAAAGAAAAAAAATCTCTTAAAAAAATAAGGAACAGAAACATTTTACGTTTTATTATAATTCCATTTTTAATAATGAAAACACACCAAGATTTCTGACGCTCGATAAGAAAGTAATATTTCAGCTCAGCCTTAGGAAAACCAACTTATCCTTGACTATTAATAGAAGGGATCGTGATAGCATCGCCAAAGCAAAATCTAACGTCTAAGGGACAATAAGTGGCGTCATAATAAAATGATAATAGGAAATTATGATGGAAACAGATAAGACTAGAATGGTGACAAGTAATAGGCTGTAAGGCAGTTAATCATGTAACTTGTGAAAATTTTCTCTTCCCTGATTATATCTCTTCACTATATTATGCGTCTATAACCTATCTTTTTAAGAAAGGTTTATAATAATAGTTCTGCTTACGTATCAAATTAATCCTTAGAAAATGTTTTTAGTGTTTTAAAAGGTCATGAATAATGACTGTTAAAAAGATAATAAACTTAGTTTAATAGGTTTGTAATTTTTTATTATTCCTAATAAACAATATCAAGATAGTATTATGTGGATTTACTTATCCAACCCAGTAAGTCTTCAGCCTTACTAGATTAAATAGAAAGGTTAGGACTGTTTGTATTCTTAAGGGGAGATTGATTCCATATTAAGATATTTCCAGCTTAGCATTTCATAATAGCTCTTATCATTGTTACTAATAGTAATATTTTACGCCTTAGGTTGTAAAAATAGGTATGTAAACCCTGTAATATATGAGTAAGATGTATTTACTGTAAATTTTAAGTAAATAGTTATAGCAGAAATTTGTTTTTAGCAAATCGATTTAACTATAAAATACAAAAAAGGTGTCTAGTATGTATATATATATATATATATATATATATATATACATATGATTCGGAGTATATCTGTTCATTATGTAGTGTATAAAATCGCAGTTCCGAAGTATAGCTACAATTTCATCCAGCATAGACGGAGTAAACCAAACATCAGTTTAACATCTGTGTAAATCAAATTTTCAACTATTTTTTTTCATCCGTGAAGAAATACTTATCGGCATAGTCTATCTATCTATGTAGATAGATGTATATGTATATATATATATATATATATATATATATGTATTCTAGTTTGTAACTTCTTGTGTGCTAGATTGTGTTTTGTAACAAGACCCTCTGATGATGATGACATGGTCATCGAAATGTACATAAGGGTTTAATCTTAAGAAACTTGTCTTATTTGTTATTTTTGATTATTTTTGTGGTATTGGGGCTCTTTTCAATATTTTTATTGTACTGTAACTGTATACTAATATCTAAACCAATAACGCAAATTATACCTATTTATTACTGTTTATTTCACATCGTCTGCAAGGTTTTAATTAAAAGTCACGAAAGCTATATATGTATAAATATATATATATATATATATATATATATATATATATATATATATATTATATATATATTATATATATATATATATATATATATATATATATATATATATATATATATATATATATATATATATATATAGTAGTAGTATGCCTGATGTTGAAGACAAGACCGTTCTTTGCAAGATAACTCGCGTAAATACCAAATAATATTCTTGTTTAAGTACATATAGTGAAAGTGATAAGTGAATACAAGAAAACAGTGTTGCAAAACTACACATATATATATATATATATATATATATATATATATATATATATATATACATATAGAACTCCCTCTCACTCAACCTCTCGACCTCCTCTTCTTCTCTCTCTCCCTCTACACATTTATATGCTGAAAGTTTGTCACCAATTTATAATATTGGTACTAATACTATCAAGAGCTTCATATTCCTTATCCAGACATAAGTTATTACCTGATTTACATAACCATCCATGATACACCTTATATTATTCATTGACTTTATAGCCACTAATCTACTTGCAAATATTTGGTTCTTTAAAGCTTTTAATTCAATGTAAACATACGGATAAAGGTCAATAGAACAAGATAATTCGGGTTAATGAAAACCGGTGAAAGAAAATATTTAAATGTTTCCCTTCGTATCCGAGCATTTGATGAAATATAACTGAATGTTTCAATATTTTCATGTGCTTTAATATAAACAATACATTCTCTGTGAATTTATGTGCCCATATGTTATAGTAATATAAATATTGTGACATTGATTTAGGTATTCCCTAATACGCAAACAGCTTTCCTAGCAAAAATCCTAACCTTAATATACACAAAACAAAAGTAAACTAAATTTCGCTGGGCATAAGTAAATTTTTTAAGCCTTTAACGTTCAATTGCAACTGATGCATAAATGCAGGAACGTTAATCCTACTTGTAGGAGTTTAAACGGGTAATACCTGAAAATTTCTTTTAAAAGGGTTTAACAGTCTTCGCCATTAGACAAGAAGAGTGTGTTTTGAGACATCCATACAAGATTTCCCTTTTGAAAAAATCAAGTACAGATGGTGTGGGAAAATAGTTAGGTTTTACCTTAAAAAAAAAAACAAACAAAACAAAATATATAGAAGTAGTATATACGGTAAATTATACATTGATCTATTGGAAGCCAGTCTTCACTATTTATTTTATGTAATATTCTTGACTTATTACATTTTGTAAAAACTATATATCCACTGTTTATTCATACATTTAGAGATTGTTAAGATTTTCTTTTTCCTCCTTCTACATGTACAAACCAGCTTACGTTATTAATCGATGTAAACGAGAGTCGGGTGGCACAAGGAATGAGAAAATATTAACTGAATAGATGAAGTGTTTACATCAAAGGATAAGAGTGCGGAATTTCCAACAATACCGACCGTTTTATTGATTGCAAACGATGGTCTTATAACCAAAGTTGGCTTTTTAGCTAGGTTTGGTTTTAAAACAAGAAAATTTGCAGATGCATCACAAACATTATTGTAACTAAAATGCGTTTAGCAGCTAGGATCCGATGGCAATTTAATGTCAACGTTTGCGAGTTTGCGGTTTATTGAGTATTCAGAAACATGAATGGTGAATTCATATTTAGGCCTATAACTCAATACGTTAAGTCATTCCGTTCCACAAACGTCTACCCTAATTGTTGCTAACGACTCTGGTAGATGTACTTAAACGAAGATGCAAGATTGTACCGATAGCAAAACCATTGATGTATGTTAGGGCTTTATGATATTCTTAATATTGATACCTCTCGGCCAGCTACTTCCTAGACATCCACAACAACCCACGACGTTTTTATTGCGAGGTTTAATCACATTACTCGCCTAGAGTGACGCTTGGTCTCATTTATTGATTCATTACTAATATTGTTCTATTACCATTGTTACCAGATATACTTGACTGGTTATAAATATATACATACAATTGATTAAGTAAAGAAATGAGTGTTTTAAACGTTTTATCTCCCATATTGTTTGTGCAATCATTTTAAAAACGTATAAACTGTCTTACAAATCACTACTCAGCAAAAGAAATATAGGTAGAATATTTCACGGGGAAAATGAATTCATATCTTTACACCAGATATCTAATTAAGATATAAGAATTTCTAAGAGCAACACAAGCCATATACCATTATGTTATTAAACAACATAATTAGAAACTGTGGTATTTTATTTTGCATATTCCAATGGATGATGCAGCTAATCTAGACAAAGCCATAGGCCCTACATTTCTTGAAAGTTATTATCGGTCAAGGATAATTTCGTAACATTGATCTTGGGTAAAATAATTTTTGTAAACATTCATAGCGGAAATATACGTATTTAAACTTTGTGTAACTTAAAAAAACAACAATACTCTAAACGTCAATTTTACGAGAAAAATTAAAGTTTTCGACTGCTACGTTTAATGGCAACACGTTAGTTCCAAACATTATATTGAAATGATAAGACACTATTTTACAAACATCTTTCTAGGGACTAAGGGTTTTCACTCAATTTAATTCTTGTAAATTCGTAAAATAAATGTTGACTTGCTTCATCAACTATGTTTTATTTGTTTATGGTCAACTATGTGGATACACTGTTTTATAGCAAATTAAATCCAACAAAGCGAATGCGTGTCACAGTAAGAGGATAAATACGTTTAACTCCATAAATAATGTTTCGAAGGTTTTCGCTCAAGTAAGTGTTGCCTATTATAACTGCAGGTTTGTGATAATAAAAACTATATGCTTGTTACTGAAATATGCTAATAAAATTTCTACCTACCAAAACTGATATAAAATCATCTAATTTTGACCATTATAAGATATTCTTTAACTTTGTATATTACGACTTCCTAAATAAAAATAACAGTAACATCACCACATAGGCTTTTATAAACAAACTGCATCAAGTTTCCGACAAGAATTTATTTTGTAACTCATAAATTACATTTTATGTTGTTTAGGAAACAGATACCAACGAATGGGGTACAATTACTACATTTGGTGGACTTTAAACTAAACCTGATGGCTTACTTTAACATGATGTAGTAGTAACCATTTATCTAAGCAACAGCTAACCTACAACAACAGTAATGTAGTTTAGTAATACATTCTTACTACTTTTTGTATTCTATAAATTGATTATCTGTTCTAGACTATATAGAGACCTTCGAATGAGACTCTTCTCAGGAACGTACTGGGGTTAAAAATTAATAATAGATTGTATCCTTATAAACCTTGTAAACTATTTTCACGATGATTATGATTTTGGCCAAAATGTAGTTCTATTGAAACACAGAATTTTTCTGTGTAATAGTGGTACACTATTGTTTAGTTAGCAAATGTTATTAAAAATATTTAAAAATAAATGACTTGAATAAGTAATACAACACGTTTATTTGTTACAAAATGTTAATGTAGATTACAAAGAAATAAACAAAGAATAACAGTTATTCAATTTATTCCTAATATTGTTGGTTCGTTGCTCCAAACACTGAGATGATTCTATTCTATACTCAGTAAATGCCCTTTACGAAATTGGAATTTAGGTTTGTTTCACTAGTCAGGATATTAGTTAACCTTGCATTGCTTTAGTAATGAATTTAGGCTAATGTATTATATCGACTGTTTGTGTTTACTTTATAAAGTTACAGATAAATAAACACACACTCACTGCAATAATCTAAATACCTTGCGCACACAGACTCTTCCCCTTGACCGTAGTTTTCCCCTGGGTCAACAATTACATGTAGACCGTCGACGCAGGTATAATGTGAGACAAGCAGATCTGACAAAAGCTAAAACCTGTACCTCTGCTTGCCAAATTCCTCCTGAGAACTAGTCACCGATCTTTGATTTTTAAAACCCAACTTACTGATTTTCCACCCTTTGAGTCACTATATCTTGGGGAAAATTTTATTTAAGTTCATCACACAGCTTATTGGCCAGTTTGTAAAACTATTTAAGATATTTCTTTAGTGACAAAATAGTTTACTCTTAGTCGTAAGTTAGTAAGAACCATTGATTTTAATTTATATAAAATATTAACAAGTAAAAGAATTTTATTGCTTATTTAGTTATATAAAACAGAATATTTTTTCATTCAAAAATTAAATTTTAATTTCTCACATTATTGAAAATATTTACTAATATTTCAACACTACTTATTTTCTAACCTGTAATACATTTAACAACTCAATAATCCAACCTGTACGATTTATCATAAGGGAAATATACAATTACCTCAAAACATATGCAATATTGAACAAAGATTTGTTTTAATTTCCTTCTTTTTACTTAATTGGTGCTATTTGTCTTTCACTTATTTTCAATAATTATTGGTATATTTTATATCAAAATTATAATCGAATCTCCCATTTACTTTTTTCCAATTTTAATTTAAATATATTTAAATTATTTGTATATATTTATTATATGTTTAGTAATATAAAACATAATATTTTTTCATTCAAAAATTAAATTTTAATTACCCACATTATTGAAAATATTTACTAATAATTCAACACTACTTATTTTCTAACCTGTAATTTATTTAACAACTCAATAATCCAACCTGTACGATTTATCATAAGGGAAATATACAATTACCTCAAAAAATATGCAATATTGAATAAAGATTTGTTTTAATTTCCTTCTTTTTACTTAATTGGTGCTATTTGTTTTTCACTTGTTTTCAATAATTATTGTTCTATTTTATTTCAAAATTATAATCGTATCTCCCATTTAATTTTTCCAATTTTAATTTAAATTATTTGTATATATTTAATATATGTTTAGTTATATAAAACATAATATTTTTTCATTCAAAAATTAAATTTTAATTTCTCACATTATTGAAAATATATACTAATATTTCAACACTACTTATTTTCTAACCTGTAATACATTTAACAACTCAATAATCCAACCTGTACGATTTATCATAAGGGAAATATACAATTACCTCAAAACATATGCAATATTGAACAAAGATTTGTTTTAATTTCTTTCTTTTTACTTAATTGGTGCTATTTGTCTTTCACTTATTTTCAATAATTATTGGTATATTTTATATCAAAATTATAATCGAATCTCCCATTTACTTTTTTCCAATTTTAATTTAAAGATATTTAAATTATTTGTATATATTTAATATATGTTTAGTTATATAAAACATAATATTTTTTCATTCAAAAATTAAATTTTAATTACTCACATTATTGAAAATATTTACGAATATTTCAACACTACTTACTTTCTAACCTGTAATACATTTAACAACTCAATAATCCAACCTGTACGATTTATCATAAGGGAAACATACAATTACCTCAAAACATATGCAATATTGAACAAAGATTTGTTTTAATTTCCTTCTTTTTACTTAATTGGTGCTATTTGTCTTTCACTTATTTTCAATAATTATTGGTATATTTTATATCAAAATTATAATCGAATCTCCCATTTACTTTTTTCCAATTTTAATTTAAATATATTTAAATTATTTGTATATATTTAATATATGTTTAGTTATATAAAACATAATATTTTTTCATTCAAAAATTAAATTTTAATTACTCACACTATTGAAAATATTTACTAATATTTCAACACTACTTATTTTCTAACCTGTAATTTATTTAACAACTCAATAATCCAACCTGTACGATTTATCATAAGGGAAATATACAATTACCTCAAAAAATATGCAATATTGAACAAAGATTTGTTTTAATTTCCTTCTTTTTACTTAATTGGTGCTATTTGTTTTTCACTTATTTTCAATAATTATTGTTCTATTTTATTTCAAAATTATAATCGTATCTCCCATTTACTTTTTCCAAGTTTAATTTAAATTTATTTTGATTATTTGTATATATTTAATATATGTTTAGTTATATAAAACATAATATTTTTTCATTCAAAAATTAAATTTTAATTACACACATTATTGAAAATATTTACGAATATTTCAACACTACTTACTTTCGAACCTGTAATACATTTAACAACTCAATAATCCAACCTGTACGATTTATCATAAGGGAAACATACAATTACCTCTAAACATATGCAATATTGAAAAAAGATTTGTTTTAATTTCCTTCTTTTTACTTAATTGGTGCTATTTGTCTTTCACTTATTTTCAATAATTATTGGTATATTTTATATCAAAATTATAATCGAATCTCCCATTTACTTTTTTCCCATTTTAATTTAAATATATTTAAATTATTTGTATATATTTAATATATGTTTAGTTATATAAAACATAATATTTTTTCATTCAAAAATTAAATTTTAATTACTCACACTATTGAAAATATTTACTAATATTTCAACACTACTTACTTTCTAACCTGTAATTTATTTAACAACTCAATAATCCAACCTGTACGATTTATCATAAGGGAAATATACAATTACCTCAAAAATATGCAATATTGAACAAAGATTTGTTTTAATTTCCTTCTTTTTACTTAATTGGTGCTATTTGTTTTTCACTTATTTTCAATAATTATTGTTCTATTTTATTTCAAAATTATAATCGTATCTCCCATTTACTTTTTCCAATTTTAATTGAAATTTATTTTAATTATTTGTATATATTTAATATATGTTTAGTTATATAAAACATAATATTTTTTCATTCAAAAATTAAATTTTAATTTCTCACATTATTTAAAATATTTACTAATATTTCAACACTACTTATTTTCTAACATGTAATACATTTAACAACTCAATAATCCAACCTGTACGATTTATCATAAGGGAAATATACAATTACCTCAAAACATATGCAATATTGAACAAAGATTTGTTTTAATTTCCTTCTTTTTACTTAATTGGTGCTATTTGTCTTTCACTTATTTTCAATAATTATTGGTATATTTTATATCAAAATTATAATCGAATCTCCCATTTACTTTTTTCCAATTTTAATTTAAATATATTTAAATTATTTGTATATATTTAATATATGTTTAGTTATATAAAACATAATATTTTTTCATTCAAAAATTAAATTTTAAATTCTCACATTATTGAAAATATTTACTAATATCTCAACACTACTTATTTTCTAACCTGTAATACATTTAACAACTCAATAATCCAACCTGTACGATTTATCATAAGGGAAATATACAATTACCTCAAAACATATGCAATATTGAACAAAGATTTGTTTTAATTTCCTTCTTTTTACTTAATTGGTGCTATTTGTCCTTCACTTATTTTCAATATTTATTGTTCTATTTTATTTCAAAATTATAATCGTATCTCCCATTTACTTTTTCCAATTTTAATTTAAATTTATTAAAATTATTTGTATATATTTAATATATGTTTAGTTATATAAAACATAATATTTTTTCATTCAAAATTTAAATTTTAATTTCTCACATTATTGAAAATATTTACTAATATTTCAACACTACTTATTTTCTAACCTGTAATACATTTAACAACTCAATAATCCAACCTGTACGATTTATCATAAGGGAAGAATACAATTACCTCAAAACGTATGCAATATTGAACAAAGATATGTTTTAATTTCCTTCTTTTTACTTAATTGGTGCTATTTGTCTTTCACTTATTTTCAATAATTATTGGTATATTTTATTTCAAAATTATAATCGAATCTCCCATTTACTTTTTTCCAATTTTAATTTAAATATATTTAAATTATTTGTATATATTTAATATATGTTTAGTTATATAAAACATAATATTTTTTTATTCAAAAATTAAATTTTAATTACTCATATTATTGAAAATATTTACTAATATTTCAACACTACTTATTTTCTAACCTGTAATTTATATAAGAACTCAATTATCCAACCTGTACGATTTATCATAAGGGAAATATACAATTACCTCAAATAATATGCAATATTGAACAAAGATTTGTTTTAATTTCCTCCTTTTTACTTAATTGGTGCTATTTGTCTTTCACTTAATTTCAATAATTATTGGTCTATTTTATATCAAAATTATAATCGAATCTCCCATTTACTTTTTTCCAATTTTAATTTAAATATATTTAAATTATTTGTATATATTTAATATATGTTTAGTTATATAAAACATAATATTTTTTCATTCAAAAATTAAATTTTAATTACTCACATTATTGAAAATATTTACTAATATTTCAACACTACTTATTTTCTAACCTGTAATTTATTTAACAACTCAATAATCCAACCTGTACGATTTATCATAAGGGAAATATACAATTACCTCAAAACATATGCAATATTGAACAAAGATTTGTTTTAATTTCTTTCTTTTTACTTAATTGGTGCTATTTGTCTTTCACTTATTTTCAATAATTATTGGTCTATTTTATATCAAAATTATAATCGAATCTCCCATTTACTTTTTTCCAATTTTAATTTAAATATATTTAAATTATTTGTATATATTTAATATATGTTTAGTTATATAAAACATAATATTTTTTCATTCAAAAATTAAATTTTAATTACTCACATTATTGAAAATATTTACTAATATTTCAACACTACTTATTTTCTAACCTGTAATTTATTTAACAACTCAATAATCCAACCTGTACGATTTATCATAAGGGAAATATACAATTACCTCAAAAAATATGCAATATTGAACAAAGATTTGTTTTATTTCCTTCTTTTTACTTAATTGGTGCTATTTGTATTTCACTTATTTTCAATAATTATTGTTCTATTTTATTTCAAAATTATAATCGTATCTCCCATTTACTTTTTCCAATTTTAATTTAAATTTATTAAAATTATTTGTATATATTTAATATATGTTTAGTTATATAAAACATAATATTTTTTCATTCAAAAATTAAATTTTAATTTCTCACATTATTGAAAATATTTACTAATGTTTCAACACTACTTATTTTCTAACCTGTAATACATTTAACAACTCTATAATCCAACCTGTACGATTTATCATAAGGGAAGAATACAATTACCTCAAAACATATGCAATATTGAACAAAGATTTGTTTTAATTTCCTTCTTTTTACTTAATTGGTGCTATTTGTCTTTCACTTATTTTCAATAATTATTGGTATATTTTATTTCAAATTTATAATCGAATCTCCCATTTACTTTTTTCCAATTTTAATTTAAATATATTTAAATTATTTGTATATATTTAATATATGTTTAGTTATATAAAACATAATATTTTTTCATTCAAAAATTAAATTTTAATTACCCACAATATTGAAAATATTTACTAATATTTCAACACTACTTATTTTCTAACCTGTAATTTATTTAACAACTCAATTATCCAACCTGTACGATTTATCATAAGGGAAATATACAATTACCTCAAAAAATATGCAATATTGAACAAAGATTTGTTTTAATTTCCTTCTTTTTACTTAATTGGTGCTATTTGTTTTTCACTTATTTTCAATAATTATTGTTCTATTTTATTTCAAAATTATAATCGTATCTCCCATTTACTTTTTCCAATTTTAATTTAAATTTATTAAAATTATTTGTATTATATTTAATATATGTTTAGTTATATAAAACATAATATTTTTTCATTCAAAAATTAAATTTTAATTTCTCACATTATTGAAAATATTTACTAATGTTTCAACACTACTTATTTTCTAACCTGTAATACATTTAACAACTCTATAATCCAACCTGTACGATTTATCATAAGGGAAGAATACAATTACCTCAAAACATATGCAATATTGAACAAAGATTTGTTTTAATTTCCTTCTTTTTACTTAATTGGTGCTATTTGTCTTTCACTTATTTTCAATAATTATTGGTATATTTTATTTCAAATTTATAATCGAATCTCCCATTTACTTTTTTCCAATTTTAATTTAAATATATTTAAATTATTTGTATATATTTAATATATGTTTAGTTATATAAAACATAATATTTTTTCATTCAAAAATTAAATTTTAATTACCCACAATATTGAAAATATTTACTAATATTTCAACACTACTTATTTTCTAACCTGTAATTTATTTAACAACTCAATTATCCAACCTGTACGATTTATCATAAGGGAAATATACAATTACCTCAAAAAATATGCAATATTGAACAAAGATTTGTTTTAATTTCCTTCTTTTTACTTAATTGGTGCTATTTGTTTTTCACTTATTTTCAATAATTATTGTTCTATTTTATTTCAAAATTATAATCGTATCTCCCATTTACTTTTTCCAATTTTAATTTAAATTTATTAAAATTATTTGTATTATATTTAATATATGTTTAGTTATATAAAACATAATATTTTTTCATTCAAAAATTAAATTTTAATTTCTCACATTATTGAAAATATTTACTAATGTTTCAACACTACTTATTTTCTAACCTGTAATACATTTAACAACTCTATAATCCAACCTGTACGATTTATCATAAGGGAAGAATACAATTACCTCAAAACATATGCAATATTGAACAAAGATTTGTTTTAATTTCCTTCTTTTTACTTAATTGGTGCTATTTGTCTTTCACTTATTTTCAATAATTATTGGTATATTTTATTTCAAAATTATAATCGAATCTCCCATTTACTTTTTTCCAATTTTAATTTAAATATATTTAAATTATTTGTATATATTTAATATATGTTTAGTTATATAAAACATAATATTTTTTCATTCAAAAATTAAATTTTAATTACCCACATTATTGAAAATATTTACTAATATTTCAACACTACTTATTTTCTAACATGTAATTTATTTAACAACTCAATTATCCAACCTGTACGATTTATCAGAAGGGAAATATACAATTACCTCAAAAAATATGCAATATTGAACAAAGATTTGTTTTAATTTCCTTCTTTTTACTTAATTGGTGCTATTTGTTTTTCACTTATTTTCAATAATTATTGTTCTATTTTATTTCAAAATTATAATCGTATCTCCCATTTACTTTTTCCAATTTTAATTTAAATTTATTAAAATTATTTGTATATATTTAATATATGTTTAGTTATATAAAACATAATATTTTTTCATTCAAAATTTAAATTTTAATTTCTCACATTATTGAAAATATTTACTAATATTTCAACACTACTTATTTTCTAACCTGTAATACATTTAACAACTCAATAATCCAACCTGTCTGATTTATCATAAGGGAAGAATACAATCACCTCAAAACATATGCAATATTGAACAAAGATTTGTTTTAATTTCCTTCTTTTTACTTAATTGGTGCTATTTGTCTTTCACTTATTTTCAATAATTATTGGTATATTTTATTTCAAAATTATAATCGAATCTCCCATTTACTTTTTTCCAATTTTAATTTAAATATATTTAAATTATTTGTATATATTTAATATATGTTTAGTTATATAAAACATAATATTTTTTTATTCAAAAATTAAATTTTAATTACTCATATTATTGAAAATATTAACTAATATTTCAACACTACTTATTTTCTAACCTGTAATTTATTTAACAACTCAATTATCCAACCTGTACGATTTATCATAAGGGAAATATACAATTACCTCAAATAATATGCAATATTGAACAAAGATTTGTTTTAATTTCCTCCTTTTTACTTAATTGGTGCTATTTGTCTTTCACTTATTTTCAATAATTATTGGTATATTTTATTTCAAAATTATAATCGAATCTCCCATTTACTTTTTTCCAATTTTAATTTAAATATATTTAAATTATTTGTATATATTTAATATATGTTTAGTTATATAAAACATAATATTTTTTCATTCAAAAATTAAATTTTAATTACCCACATTATTGAAAATATTTACTAATATTTCAACACTACTTATTTTCTAACCTGTAATTTATTTAACAACTCAATTATCCAACCTGTACGATTTATCATAAGGGAAATATACAATTACCTCAAAAAATATGCAATATTGAACAAAGATTTGTTTTAATTTCCTTCTTTTTACTTAATTGGTGCTATTTGTTTTTCACTTATTTTCAATAATTATTGTTCTATTTAATTTCAAAATTATAATCGTATCTCCCATTTACTTTTTCCAATTTTAATTTAAATTTATTAAAATTATTTGTATATATTTAATATATGTTTAGTTATATAAAACATAATATTTTTTCATTCAAAATTTAAATTTTAATTTCTCACATTATTGAAAATATTTACTAATATTTCAACACTACTTATTTTCTAACCTGTAATACATTTAACAACTCAATAATCCAACCTGTACGATTTATCATAAGGGAAGAATACAATTACCTCAAAACATATGCAATATTGAACAAAGATTTGTTTTAATTTCCTTCTTTTTACTTAATTGGTGCTATTTGTCTTTCACTTATTTTCAATAATTATTGGTATATTTTATTTCAAAATTATAATCGAATCTCCCATTTACTTTTTTCCAATTTTAATTTAAATATATTTAAATTATTTGTATATATTTAATATATGTTTAGTTATATAAAACATAATATTTTTTTATTCAAAAATTAAATTTTAATTACTCATATTATTGAAAATATTTACTAATATTTCAACACTACTTATTTTCTAACCTGTAATTTATTTAACAACTCAATTATCCAACCTGTACGATTTATCATAAGTGAAATATACAATTACCTCAAATAATATGCAATATTGAACAAAGATTTGTTTTAATTTCCTCCTTTTTACTTAATTGGTGCTATTTGTCTTTCACTTATTTTCAATAATTATTGGTCTATTTTATTTCAAAATTATAATCGAATCTCCCATTTACTTTTTTCCAATTTTAATTTAAATATATTTAAATTATTTGTATATATTTAATATATGTTTAGTTATATAAAACATAATATTTTTTCATTCAAAAATTAAATTTTAAATTCTCACATTATTGAAAATATTTACTAATATCTCAACACTACTTATTTTCTAACCTGTAATACATTTAACAACTCAATAATCCAACCTGTACGATTTATCATAAGGGAAGAATACAATTACCTCAAAACATATGCAATATTGAACAAAGATTTGTTTTAATTTCCTTCTTTTTACTTAATTGGTGCTATTTGTCTTTCACTTATTTTCAATAATTATTGGTATATTTTATTTCAAAATTATAATCGAATCTCCCATTTACTTTTTTCCAATTTTAATTTAAATATATTTAAATTATTTGTATATATTTAATATATGTTTAGTTATATAAAACATAATATTTTTTCATTCAAAAATTAAATTTTAAATTCTCACATTATTGAAAATATTTACTAATATCTCAACACTACTTATTTTCTAACCTGTAATACATTTAACAACTCAATAATCCAACCTGTACGATTTGTCATAAGGGAAATATACAATTACCTCAAAACATATGCAATATTGAACAAAGATTTGTTTTAATTTCCTTCTTTTTACTTAATTGGTGCTATTTGTCTTTCACTTATTTTCAATAATTATTGTTCTATTTTATTTCAAAATTATAATCGTATCTCCCATTTACTTTTTCCAATTTTAATTTAAATTTATTAAAATTATTTGTATATATTTAATATATGTTTAGTTATATAAAACATAATATTTTTTCATTCAAAATTTAAATTTTAATTTCTCACATTATTGAAAATATTTACTAATATTTCAACACTACTTATTTTCTAACCTGTAATACATTTAACAACTCAATAATCCAACCTGTCTGATTTATCATAAGGGAAGAATACAATTACCTCAAAACATATGCAATATTGAACAAAGATTTGTTTTAATTTCCTTCTTTTTACTTAATTGGTGCTATTTGTCTTTCACTTATTTTCAATAATTATTGGTATATTTTATTTCAAAATTATAATCGAATCTCCCATTTACTTTTTTCCAATTTTAATTTAAATATATTTAAATTATTTGTATATATTTAATATATGTTTAGTTATATAAAACATAATATTTTTTTATTCAAAAATTAAATTTTAATTACTCATATTATTGAAAATATTAACTAATATTTCAACACTACTTATTTTCTAACCTGTAATTTATTTAACAACTCAATTATCCAACCTGTACGATTTATCATAAGGGGAATATACAATTACCTCAAATAATATGCAATATTGAACAAAGATTTGTTTTAATTTCCTCCTTTTTACTTAATTGGTGCTATTTGTCTTTCACTTATTTTCAATAATTATTGGTATATTTTATTTCAAAATTATAATCGAATCTCCCATTTACTTTTTTCCAATTTTAATTTAAATATATTTAAATTATTTGTATATATTTAATATATGTTTAGTTATATAAAACATAATATTTTTTCATTCAAAAATTAAATTTTAATTACCCACATTATTGAAAATATTTACTAATATTTCAACACTACTTATTTTCTAACCTGTAATTTATTTAACAACTCAATTATCCAACCTGTACGATTTATCATAAGGGAAATATACAATTACCTCAAAAAATATGCAATATTGAACAAAGATTTGTTTTAATTTCCTTCTTTTTACTTAATTGGTGCTATTTGTTTTTCACTTATTTTCAATAATTATTGTTCTATTTAATTTCAAAATTATAATCGTATCTCCCATTTACTTTTTCCAATTTTAATTTAAATTTATTAAAATTATTTGTATATATTTAATATATGTTTAGTTATATAAAACATAATATTTTTTCATTCAAAATTTAAATTTTAATTTCTCACATTATTGAAAATATTTACTAATATTTCAACACTACTTATTTTCTAACCTGTAATACATTTAACAACTCAATAATCCAACCTGTACCATTTATCATAAGGGAAGAATACAATTACCTCAAAACATATGCAATATTGAACAAAGATTTGTTTTAATTTCCTTCTTTTTACTTAATTGGTGCTATTTGTCTTTCACTTATTTTCAATAATTATTGGTATATTTTATTTCAAAATTATAATCGAATCTCCCATTTACTTTTTTCCAATTTTAATTTAAATATATTTAAATTATTTGTATATATTTAATATATGTTTAGTTATATAAAACATAATATTTTTTTATTCAAAAATTAAATTTTAATTACTCATATTATTGAAAATATTTACTAATATTTCAACACTACTTATTTTCTAACCTGTAATTTATTTAACAACTCAATTATCCAACCTGTACGATTTATCATAAGTGAAATATACAATTACCTCAAATAATATGCAATATTGAACAAAGATTTGTTTTAATTTCCTCCTTTTTACTTAATTGTTGCTATTTGTCTTTCACTTATTTTCAATAATTATTGGTCTATTTTATTTCAAAATTATAATCGAATCTCCCATTTACTTTTTTCCAATTTTAATTTAAATATATTTAAATTATTTGTATATATTTAATATATGTTTAGTTATATAAAACATAATATTTTTTCATTCAAAAATTAAATTTTAAATTCTCACATTATTGAAAATATTTACTAATATCTCAACACTACTTATTTTCTAACCTGTAATACATTTAACAACTCAATAATCCAACCTGTACGATTTATCATAAGGGAAGAATACAATTACCTCAAAACATATGCAATATTGAACAAAGATTTGTTTTAATTTCCTTCTTTTTACTTAATTGGTGCTATTTGTCTTTCACTTATTTTCAATAATTATTGGTATATTTTATTTCAAAATTATAATCGAATCTCCCATTTACTTTTTTCCAATTTTAATTTAAATATATTTAAATTATTTGTATATATTTAATATATGTTTAGTTATATAAAACATAATATTTTTTCATTCAAAAATTAAATTTTAAATTCTCACATTATTGAAAATATTTACTAATATCTCAACACTACTTATTTTCTAACCTGTAATACATTTAACAACTCAATAATCCAACCTGTACGATTTGTCATAAGGGAAATATACAATTACCTCAAAACATATGCAATATTGAACAAAGATTTGTTTTAATTTCCTTCTTTTTACTTAATTGGTGCTATTTGTCTTTCACTTATTTTCAATAATTATTGGTATATTTTATTTCAAAATTATAATCGAATCTCCCATTTACTTTTTTCCAATTTTAATTTAAATATATTTAAATTATTTGTATATATTTAATATATGTTTAGTAATATAAAACATAATATTTTTTCATTCAAAATTAAATTTTAATTACTCACATTATTGAAAATATTTACTAATATTTCAACACTACTTATTTTCTAACCTGTAATTTATTTAACAACTCAATTATCCAACCTGTACGATTTATCATAAGGGAAATATACAATTACCTCAAAAAATATGCAATATTGAACAAAGATTTGTTTTAATTTCCTTCTTTTTACTTAATTGGTGCTATTTGTTTTTCACTTATTTTCAATAATTATTGTTCTATTTTATTTCAAAATTATAATCGTATCTCCCATTTACTTTTTCCAATTTTAATTTAAATTTATTTAAATTATTTGTATATATTTAATATATGTTTAGTTATATAAAACATAACATTTTTTCATTCAAAAATTAAATTTTAATTTCTCACATTATTGAAAATATTTACTAATATTTCGACACTACTTATTTTCTAACCTGTAATACATTTAACAACTCAATAATCCAACCTGTACGATTTATCATAAGGGAAATATACAATTACCTCAAAACATATGCAATATTGAACAAAGATTTGTTTTAATTTCCTTCTTTTTACTTAATTGGTGCTATTTGTCTTTCACTTATTTTCAATAATTATTGGTATATTTTATATCAAAATTATAATCGAATCTCCCATTTACTTTTTTCCAATTTTAATTTAAATATATTTTTTAAAAACATTTATCTCTAAGTTACACTTTAATACTTTACACTTATTTGAAAGATATACTCAAACATTCCCAAAAAATGTAAACTTATGTTACTATCCATGATAATTTAATCTTTTTTATCATCTTTGCATTTATTTATAAAATTCAAATTAAACTCTCAAAACCCTTTGTTCAAGCTCTTTTGTATAATATTATCAACTTTCAAATTTAATTTACTGAATTAATTTCTATTTAATCATATGTTGTCATTTGATCATTTCCCATAGACAAAACTCCTTTGTAAAATATCATATTAGTTTCATACAAAAGAGGCATGAAATATTAACATTTAATAAAACTGACAGAGCTATAAATCTAAACATGTTCAGATATCAAAAAGTAATTAATTCTGTATTGTTATAAATTTCAACCTATTTCCTTCACTAATTTCAGTTAAAGCCATTTTGAAAATTTATTTTTACTTTGCGAATCTCGTCTTAATGAAGTTATTGAAAAGTTTTAAAATAAATTGAATTTTTTTGTCTGTTTAGACTACTTCTTATTTAACTTAAATTTACTTTGAAATAATAAAAATATGAATTTAAATTTTTCATCCTAAAATTGATTGAAAAACTTTTAAATCTGAAATATTTTTAATGAATCAAAATTTAAAAACTTAGAAACAACCAAGTGCTAACTTGTGTGCCAGTCCACGTCCACAGGAATCATTTCCTTTGAACAGCCCTAGGTACAGTTTTTGGTCCTTGATCCGGTCTGTCCTTGGTCCGGGGTTCGTTCGTCCCTCTTGCCCTCGGCTTCTCACTTTCGCTCCTCTTCGCTCCGCGTAGGTCGTTTTAAGTTTGGTATCACAGGATGTCTTCTTTGTCTTGATAGTTTGGTTTTAATTAGATCAATATATATATTTTTTAATCTGTTGTTTTATGCTTGTTATTCTAGCCAAAATTTTATCTAATAAATTTCTAAATTTGGTTTTTCTGACATTTTATTAAAATTTTAATCTTGATTTAACTATATTTGATATTTATTTGCGGCGTTACATAATCAATTTACGCCTATTTACAGATCATTTTGCATTTAAACTCATTTTTATAATTTAGTGTTCACGTTACAATGTGCGACGCGTAATATTAAAATATGGAATTCAGAAACCACATTGAACAATGATTTTGAATGTTCAGTTTTAGCGGATTTACTCCTAAAACGTCCGGTAAAACATGAATTCTACATTTCGGCGTTACCACTGGTATTTTTATACACCGGTTTTATATAAAAACCTAACTCGCTGAGATTTTACCCTTTCGGTATCTGTTCCCTGGTGATGAATTCGTTTTAAGGCATTTTCGGCTTGGTGACCTTTGATTTGATTGTTTAAAAATTTTGTTTAAATTAATATAATAACTGTTCTTGTATCAGGTATTAAAACCATTTTTTTATTATCTTCAGATTTAATTTACATTACATAACTTTAAACTTTTTATGTCTTTAATAATTTATTTCCATTAGTCAAAATCAATTTCTTTCCTCTTTTGCACACAATTAATATTTTACAATAACCAGTCTTACTTTTAAACAAAGGAAACTAATTTCTAATATTTAATTTAAACTTAAAATTATTCCCTCCTTAATTATACTTTAAAAGATAATCTTTACAAGTTAAATTTTCTCAAAATCATAACTTCTACTTTTAATACAAATTTAATTTTACTTACTTACTCCACAATATTTTCGAGAGTCTTACAGAACTACATTAAAAAATTGTAAAAACAACACTTTCATTTTTATTTAAAATCTCTCATTTTCATATCTGGTATTTAGGACCAAATAAACACTACAATAAAATACAAAGACTTTTTCCAACAAACAATATTGAAATGTATGTATTATATATATATATATATATATATATATATATATATATATATATATATATATAACGCAATATGTATTCTTGTGTATTAATAAAGAACTAAGTCAAAATATAAATACAAAAATTATAATTGAATTTACAATTGAAAGCTTTTCGTTGGCTAACAGTCCCAATATCATCTGGAATATTCCTGGGACCAACATTTATACAACAAAATACATAAATTTGAACAAGAAATCAAGAATATCTTGTCAATTTACGTTCTCTCTCTATTTCTAATATTGTTTGCTACACCCTTTTATCGTAAAATTATCGTACCTTTACTTATTGAAAATGTATTTCGAACATATGTGCTTATATTTTAAAACTTTTTATTTTCTATACTATTTGTTCAGCATATTAGTTAAAATCTAATAAAGTCTGACTATTGAATAATGAATTACAATAGCTACAGATATTGTTTTACTCATTTCACAAACTAGTAGCCCTGTTGGCTTACAGAACCAGAGGTTTTACTTAATATATATTAATCGAAATATCCCATCAGTAATGCATTAGGATTAACAAAGGGCCGGAGTACCACTGTATTGTTTACCTACCTCCACGTCAGGATTCACTTGAAGTGAATTCTACCTGTTTACAGTAGGTACGAAATCGTTTTAGGCTGACTGCCTGATCTCGGTTTGCTTGTAAGATATCCTCTTGTGATCACTCCATTCATGCTGGTGATTGGAAGCCTAGCGTTTTTCAGGAGAGTAGGTATTGGCTTCAGCTCACTCCAAGACATCTCTACCGAGAATTGAGAGTGTAACAGCCTTGAACATCACAACATCAGGTATTATTCTTCACTCACCCCTCTCTTGATGTCCTTTGACAGAAAGCAACATTATAATCTAAATTTTTTTCCACAGCTGAATCAGTGCGTCTTTAAACAGCAGTTCACTTCTACTGCTACTTGTCTTGCAGTCAACTCAATCAACATAAAGTTTCCACTCACTGGTATTAATATCTACTCAAAGATGACCGAATAGATCTGTGTTATTTGTAACGGAGTCACGCCTCACCTCATGCGTGTTGCTCGTCTTAATTGCATTTGCTCCAGGTTTCTATCCACCTCCAGACGATCCTCTTACTCAGAGTTATTAGATTTTAGTTTCTCGCTGCGGATAGTATTAATGTGCTACAAGACTATCCTTTCCAGCGACTTATATTATGTCGCCATGTGAAGAAGCTTGACGAATATTTATTTCCCTGAATGTGTAGTTCTTTCTCCTGGACTTCTGGTACTTTGAGGGGCTCCTGAAGTAAGTCTCTAAGAACCTCATCAATGATCCATTGATATATGTTCTATCTACATGTGAGCGAAAATTGTGTACATCAAGTGGTGTTACCCGTAGTTACTGAGCTCCGAACTATTATTTGCAATCTTCTTCCCTCTAGCAACTCTGGAAGTAAATATTTACTGTCGCGTTCCAGAGATCTACATAATTTTTAAAGACGATTATAATAAATACTCTGGGGTGCCACTTGGCGGTTCGAATCCTTCCCCGTGAGCTAAAAATCTACTTCGAAACTGATTGTTTCAGTAGTCTCAGATCGGGGTGTTAGTACCCATCGATCTAACTATTCTGAATGGAATTTTGTATATTGGTTCCATATTTTATTATATATGATCCATCTATTATTCACAGTGCATAGGTTTACTCTTATAAAAGTCCCTGTTTATGGATCTGCATTATTTTCAGTGTAAGGTATTTCTAAAAATCAGGAACATAAAAATATGAACTTACGGATTGTATTAGTTACAGCTTGAAGAAAACAAGAAAACACTCACTTCTGTTAGAATAATAAAAGGTTAATTAACTTGTATTCCCTGGTAGTTATTATAAACTTATTTCGTTAGAAATCAATGGCGACTTGTAATAATAATACCTTTACTATATTATAAAAAAATTGTGTGTTTTCTATTACACCGTGCAGATTCGTGTAAAAATACCTTACTTCGTGAGAGTTAGGGTTTACCCGCGAAAACAAATTTAAATACTACACAGGCAATATATGTTACCCTGTTACAATGCGGGAATATTGTCTGTATAATATGGAGAATATTAAAAAAAAAATATAATAATAATCCTCATAAAAAACCCGAACTTTGTTAATGGCTACATGTCATTTCGTTAATTAAAACGTTTCGTGAATTAATGACGTAATTACACAGCGTTGTTGTCAACTTAATTAAGAAACCAAGGTTGTGGATTAAATATATTACAACCTAAGCCTAATTAACAAAGATTTAGGATTATGGAAATATTCTTTGTACAATTCACCGTGTTTAATTAATATATGAAGTTAAATATGTTTTTTAAACGAGGGTTAAAATGGAATTCAAATAATACCTTCTTAATAAGAAACTTTTGAAAACCTTTGAAACGGTTAAACGTATTGTACTCTAAAACAATGGTATTATCGTGTTCAACCTTAAAATTTTACGTGCCCTAAAGTTGAGTGTACGTTTTTACACCATTTATAAACATCAAATATATTTTTCTTAATAAAAAAATATCTGTATTTCTCTTCTTGATTTAAAAAATGTGTATTTTCGGCTATTTTACTATAATGAAATATTGAAGAATAATTTAGTCAGATATTCTTAACAGTAAACTTTTAAACAAACAGAATTTTAAACATCTTTTTACATAAATTTCCATCAAACGGCTATCATTCCTAGAAGTTATTTCAAAACAGCCCTAGGTGATAAATCTCCAACACTGTTTCGCTCTCAGGCTCTTTGCACAATGTTGGCGTGATCGTTTCGCTATTGCAACTAAACATTTATGTAGAAAAATATTTCTCCAATTTTTTTGTTTTCATTCATGTTTTTCAAATGGTTATTTTGGTTATTGATTTATATATTTTATCTGTTATTAATTTTTATCGGAAATATTACACAATCACGAATAACAAAGAATGTTAACTATTATTTATTATTAATAAACCTATAGTATGTCATTCCAACAATTTTTGTTACTCACGATTGAGAAATTTATTCAGATAAAAATACACATATTGTATAATACCACAAAAATACTTCCTTAATAATATTGAAATCAAATATTAGTCTATTTCTTTATAAAAATATATAATGAATCTATATACTCGTATGTATATATAAATATATATATATATATATATATATATATATATATATATATATTTAATATAATATAATATTATTATTATTATTATATTTTTTATATGTAAATATTTATATGTAATAATGAAACAATAACTATTTTTCAAAATACTGCTTACCAAAACAAAGAGCTTTTTTTTAAATCTCTAATTAAATGTTCACTTGTCTTTATAACTAAAGATATAAAAATAACTATTTCACAAACACTTTTATTCGTAGAAGTTGCGTAATGATTACTTATGGTTATTCGATTAGGAACTTGAACATGCGGGTACTATTCTAAACATTACACACCCGACGCAAGCGTATTCTATAAATCAAAATGTTTGACGATACAGTCCCAATGTTAAACGTAAGACTTGCTGTACAAAACATCACAGTTATAATTGATTACCTAAAATCGACCAGTTTAATTTCACAACTAGTTGGGATATCCGATTAAATAACATCAAAAATTTAATAGTTCACTTTTAAATTAGGATCTATTGAATACAGAATGGTGTCGTATGAAATACAAAACTTGCAGTTAAGCTTAAGACAAGAGTTTTTTATGTTATGGATAAAAGATAAGGAAAGGTATTTGATGATATTAGAATTTAAAAGTAAGCTGCAACTTCAGAGGTGTATCAATTTTCAAAACTAAACGTGCAAACAAGACCTTATTACATATAGATAAAATATATAGATATAGATTACAATTATTTGGTATAATCGGTTGAAATTTATCATTAGAAACTAAAGAAATAAGACACTTTATAGACTATAATATCACTTAAACCATGGCGATGCGGATCAGAATAATTTAAAAATTACATTATTCGATCCCTAGAAACATATATTAATTTATGTCTTAATACTTCAAACTTTTGTTCATAACGAATACAACTCAAGTTTATTCTGTGTTAACAAACCCGTTTATTAAATAACATCGTCTGAAAAATGGACCCGTTCATTTATCGGGTTTGTACTTGCTTAGGACGTGATTTCAACTTTAGGCTATTTAAATATTGCACTATAATTAACCCAAATTTATTGCTAATGTTTTCTTGAAACTGATCGTGTCATGTTTATTACATATTAGATTTTAACAAGAGCTAAGCTATAATGTTATAAATCTCAATTTTAATGTTATTTAATGAAAAATGTTATAATGTTATTTATAAAAAAGTCTTGAACCTCATAAACGAAAAGTGTAGTTTAGCTGCGAAATAATTCTTTATCGGAAAAAATAACCAGGCAATGTATTTATATTGGCTTGTATCTTGATGGGGCACCAAAATGTAAACAAAAAAAATGTGGTGACAATATTATTAGAGGAGTTAAAGGAATTGTAGTTAATTAGGCTACATAATGTATCATAATACTGTGTTAGAACGTAACACATTAGGTAAATAATTAGGTAATACTAAATATAGCTTCTCTTTGAGCTTAGTTAACAGAAAAATAATACGTTCATTGTAAGGTATAAAATATACAGAAATATTACAGCTTTATTCTAGACTTGTTTGTTAGACGAATATTCTCTGAATTACATCAACTGGAGAAACATATTTCCTTCTTCAATATTTTCGTGATATAATTGTAATAGATGAGAATATTTACTTTCAAAGATATTAGTGGCCTGCTTAACTTTTATAATGTAGGACACCAACGAAGCCTTTTCAGTCCCTACACTATATTCCATCGAGCCCTCATGTTATTGTATATATGTGTAAGCTAAATTCATTTGGTTAAAGCATTCAATTATTACTGACTTAATTTGAAAATTTGATCGGGAAATGATCATCTTTGCTGAAGTAAGTTTCTTCATGTGGAAATGAAATATTTATAGCTAACTAAATTATTATTATTTGTGTAAGCGTGTGACTGAGTTCGAGCCTGGAACCAGACATAAATTAAAGCATTTCATGTGAAAATAACATAAGGTGATTCTACTATGTAAACGTCTAATGAGTTTCTACTCAAGTGAAAATGCCGTATATTTTATTTTATTATTTTTTTGTGGAACATACCTAATGTTAAGACATTTTTTATTAATATAATATTTTTAAAATCAACATTATTGAATTCATTTTACTTTTATATAGGAGAAATACTAAGCGCAAAGAGGACAAAATCAGTAATATAGTATATGTCCAATTTCGGTTACAATAAGTGATAACATATGTTTATTATAAAACAAATTATATAATGTTACAGGTTGTGTGACAGAACAGTTGTATCAAAGCGTAGGTTATGATACTTTATTTATATTATTTCTAATTATTTAAAGAAAAATATATAAAACAAATTTACCTTTTTTGACAAATCTAGAAATCGACTTGTTCATATTAGGATTTTTTATATTAGTTTATTGTTATACCTAAAATTTCCTTTAAAGTTTTTTACTTGTATGTAGTTGTCTATATACTACTTTATCATTACTTTTAATTTTTTAAATGTAATACGTGTAATAGTTTACTAAAAGTGTATCTTTTGCGTCTTTAATTGTTACAAGAATTGGTATTCACCATGACTACATGAAACTTACCCATTCTCCATTACAATGCCATTGACAAAATTAGAAAATGATCTAGTAGATCTGAATTATTCATTCTATTTATTATTTATACGCAATTAAAGTAACTTGCAAAAGTAAATGTAGTATTTATGATTTATATTTTTAAAACATTCTAAATTTCAAACAAAAAATTTTTTTGAGATTTTCTTATTGTAGGAACGAACCGAATATTTACATTTCTTCATAATAAAGGCGTGTAAGTACTAAAGTCAGGTAAATGGAATGTTTTATTAATTAATAAAGTTTTTTAAAATATTTTCTTCAAATACATTTTGGTACTACTTAATAACGATATCTCGAAATATCTTTAAGCTGTAAATTAAACGTCTTAAAGGATAGAATATAAGAAAAGGATAATTTCTTTTGAAATTCCAGTTGCTAACTCCCTTAAAAGCAGAATTACGTTTTTGCTTTATATATTTGTTTTCCTTATTTTGACTATATTTATTGATTCATCGCAACTAGACATTCAATTGTATCTCATAAGTAATCATGGATAGCTACTAGTCTCGGGCAAGGTTACGTATGGTGTGTTAATCTAACTCGTTATGTCTAAAACTTTCCAGATAACCTTGAAATTAACGGGATTTCAAATTAACTAGGCAAGAAGATTACAATCACAAACACGTAATATATATATATATATATATATATATATATATATATATAGGTATGTGTGTTGCAACGACCCTCCCTTTTTCGCTCGCGTATTGTGTTGCAGAAAAATATATTAATTATATATATATATATATATATACCTGCTGCTCGCACCGTTTTGTGAACCGTGTTAAGATCCCTACATTTTGTCTTGTGTTCCCGCGTAATGTACCACGCCCAAATGCAAGTCTATTCCCGCTGACTTCTACCTTACCGTTTGTATGACCTCCCGTAAGTTGGTTGGCAGGTTTGTTGGGTCTGTATTTAGTCACACATTTCAGTAAAGAAGTCAGCTGGAAAGAAACAACATTTATATGAACACACAAAATTTTCAAAGAATCCTACTACTTCATGAGATCTGCAGGCACAGCAAGGGGACGTGCAAAATATGATCATGTATAAGATACCTATTTTAAAAGGCTTCTTTGTTTTTTAAACATGGTCTGCCAGGAGAGAACTCGTTTGAAGAGATATTAGGTTCTGAGTTTTACATATTTATAATTATTGAAATTTAATTAAAACTGTACTCTGATTTTATAATCATTATTTATCAGTGGGAAAAAACTAAAAGGTTTTATTGGTTGTTAAACACAGGATAAATTCAAATACTGTAAGTTTTTATCATGCATTTAATTACTGATTTTAAATTAAACTAATTTTCTTTTCAAATAAAACATAATTAGCTCTCTCTTTATCTTTACAAATTATGAAATAAAAATTCGTTAATTTTCACATATTTAAATCCTACATTTCATATAAAATTCATTAATTACATTTACACATTTTTAAACAAAAATTATTATGCAAATTTAACATAATAAAATATTTTATCTTCTTATTTCAAGATTGAATTGGTAAATTCACATTTTATTATGAATAATTTTAAAATTTATATGATTCAATAAAACTGGTCTTTTTGAAAAAGATTGCCTTATCGCCAAATCCACATTGCAATTTTAATACAACTATTTTAATACAATTATTTCAACATTTTTGTTATACTAATTAATTTTATTACTTTTAAGATTTATTTAATTTCTCAACATAGAATGAAGTCATTGTTTAAGTTTAATTGGTAATTTGAATTTAATAAATTTAACTGACTAAATATTACGTTCATTTGTATATAATAGAGAAAATGACTTGGCAAGGATTTCCCTGCTGGTCCTGGAGTCCTCTCGACTGGATTCCTTGGTCCCTGGACATCGGAAGTTGCCATCCCAGGTCAGTCGATGGGAGTCTTTCTCCATTTTTACGTCCCGGAGGCTGAGTCTGACACCCTCGTCCATGGATGGCGGAATCGTGGTGGTTTTGTCCCATCTGCCCTAATGGTGGTTCTAGGCGCAATCCGACAATACGGCCATTAGCACCTCGTATTAAACAATTTTTACAGACTGCCTTACAGGTGCCTAAGTTCCTTTATTTATTACAGCTATGTCATCCTTCCCCTCCGCTCTCAGCTCGTCGCTATCTCCGTGCTTGTTTCTTGCATTGGCGGGTAGGACAACGTATCAGTTTAAACCTGCATAATTTTGTTATCTGTTTCATAACTCTGAAAAATGTCTATTATTTTAAAATGGCTTTAACGTTTTTGTTTTTTGAGTTTTTTAAATTCTGTTTTCACTACTGTTTATTATGGATTTTTTCGGGCCATTTCAAAATGTCGATGATAGTTCTACGTGGCCTAGTTCTCAAGTTAGCATTTTTCGGCACTTAGAAATTTTTAGCTTTACTCTCGTTCGTCAAATTTATTTAGTTATTACAATTTCATGCTATTATAATTTTTAATTTGTCTTAATAATACCTATTCAAAATTTAACTGACTTCTTCACTCTTTATGTTTATTATACCATAAATTAAAACTTTATTATTTAAATATTAAAATTGTTATTTAAAAAATAAGAAATTATTAATTTCTTAATTGAAACGTTGATTCAGACCGTTTCAGTGTGTGTGTGTGTGTGTGTGTGTATAATTTATTTATTACATGCAAACACAGTTTTAGTGACACTAAAACATGTTTGTTATATCTTAACAAACAAGCTTTAATATTTTACCCAGATATTTGACACCTATCTGAATCTAAAACTAAAACTGAAATAACTATTTTTCTACTGCTACTTCTTCTTATTATTTTAAATATTTATACCTCAAACTATATTCGAAATCTATGCGAATAAACAAGGTAATTTTAAATAAAAATTTTGTATTAAACAATGATTACTAAAAACAATCTAAAAAAAAGGCCTGATATAACTTTACCATGCCAGTTAGACATGCTTGTAGATGTAAAGTTGTAATCGCAGGATAAGAGAGTTCTAAGCGACCATTTGAAAGCTCTGTTTACGGCTTTTATTCACGACAATCTTGGGCAAATAATTTGGCGCCTGCCAGTTCCATTCATATATAGTCTGGCATATGAACACCACAATTTAATGAAATTTAAATACAATAATGTCACATCTTTATTATAATATTTTTTATATTTCATTGTTGTGTAAATAAATATTGTCTAGTGAAGGCAGACACAGGGAGTTAATTAAAACTGTTAAATTGTATTTTCTTTAATTTGTAATTTATACCCTTAGAGACAAAAATATAAGTTAGCTTCTCATGATTTATTAATAAAAATTGTTGTGTTGTTAATCTTCTTGTTATTTAATGAAATTTATTGGCCTAATATTGCAAAGAAACACTGCGTACCTTCGCAGTAGACGCGTTACAAATTCCTTCAACATTATTTAGTATTGAAAATCAAGGATACGTGTTCAGTTTCAGGTATGTGTTTTTATATTGAGAATCGGTTGTATTTTGATGTCATGTAAAATATTTTGGTTCTGTGAGTAGTTTTACTATGTAATTGGATACATTGATAAATTGCTTTGGTTTTTTTATCTCTTAGTACTTGCTGAGTTTGGTTATTTTAATATTTACATATTCTGTCATTTTATTACATTTACTGAGGAAATGTACTACCTTCAGTTTTCTGTCGATGTTGGTCTATGTGTTAATCTTTCATTTGCATGGCTTTAGGTTGTGTGTTTTTGGAATATTTTATGTTTCTATGTTATATTAAAAAATCAGGTGAGAGCGAAACGGTAAAATAGTAATCAATAATAAAATATCTGTCCACCAATATTCAAAATTAAATGTTTGAATTTATATAAACCTAACACTAAGAAACTAATTCCATACGCAATTCCGATTTTAATGGCAGTTATATTGCATTAGTTTTTTATTTTTTTTATTTTAAGTCAAGTCTTCCATTTGGCGCCCCATTTATTAGAAGAATCGTTTTTTTCAATTCGGTCATATTTTTTTAATAACAGGTATATTTTTTAATATCCATGTCAAGTGTAAAATATTTGTCCGGAGTTGCAAAAATACGTAAGATCTATCATACCTGTCCGGGAATTAGATTAATAGTTCCCTCATTGGAAAAATATTGCAGAGTTGTTATACGATTTACACTAGTGTGGACATCTATTTCTCTTAAGGTTAATTTACCTGAAAGACCATCTACCAAATTCATGATTTCTTTCCTAGTTTTATTTAGTTAATAGCCGGAAAATAATTATGTTACTCCTTCATAATGTACTCGTAATAGCCGGAACATAAATGTTCCTCCTTCATAATGTACTCGTAATAGCCGGAACATAAATGTTACTCCTTCATAATATACTCGTAATAGCCGGAACATAAATGTTACTCCTTCATAATGTACTCGTAATAGCCGGAACATAAATGTTACTCCTTCATAATGTACTTGTAAAAGCCGGAATATAATTATGTTACTCCTTCATAGTGTACTCGTAAACCATTCATGAACCCGAAGTAGGTCCAAAGGTATTCACTTTTTTTAAGGGATATTCTATAATTGTTTTAAGAGTTCATCAAGAGAAATGATTATCCCACATTAATAGTGTAAAAAAGGATTACTTATTAAATATACTGGACGGAAAACTGTATTTAAATTTCTGTAAAATACAATATAAACAAATGTTAGTGAACTTCAAAAAAGTAAATAATAATCACTATGTATTGACGTTTTATGTTACAGTGAATTTTAATTAAGAATTCTGAAGGTTATAGTGCAATGAAATATAACACAATGGAAACAAACACTATTGTGTGTCTATTGAAGCGGGTATCAGTATACATTTATCATAATACTAAAAGTATTTCATTTGTGGCAAAATGTAAATATACAGAGATATACAGATAGTGTATGTTTTTATCAAGCACCTATCGTTTCAATGTGAATACTAAAAGCTAGGTGAACTGCAATATTGAAATTAAAATTTTTAAAATAAATCTATTATTTTTGGAAAGGAAAATATCTATATTTGAAACACAAATTCTTTGAGGGGTAGCAAAGTAGTAAAACATTAACATTTTCAATGCGGTGAATTTACACATGAATGGAACAAAATAATATTAATAATTCGGTTGAGATCCACACACACACACACACACACACACACACACACACACACACACACACACACACACACACACACACACACACACACACACACACACACACACACACACACACACACACACACACACACACACACACACACACACACATATACACTAGCGCGCACACACACACACACACATATATATATACATACATATATATATATATATATATATATATATATATATATATATATATATATATATATATATATATATATACGTCCTCAGTTCTTGGCTACTACTACTCACCTAAGTTTGAGTATGCAGTTACTCATCAAGGATTGAAAATTAAGATACAAGCTACTGCTTTGAAGTATCAATAAATACATCATATAAACTGTAGACGTCCTAAATTGATTTACTACCTTAAATGTCGAAATTTCTTTACCAAGAAAGTATCAGTTATTTTTTTAAATCTAGAATTACTTTTAAAAACTAATCGGTTATATCACATTACTATATTTAATTTGTATTTGCAGTTTCATTCGATGGTATTTACTGAAATAACATAAAATATTTGCTTTGGATTAATAATAAATAGAATATGCAAACGGTAGTCTTTTTGAAGGATAATTTCGAGAACTAGTCGTGTGAGCGCCTGCAGAATTGTAATCGGAAACCTGAATTACATTTTTTTCTGTGTGATAGAGTTAGAATAAGTTGATATTAGTTGACCGTCGTGTAAAAGATGGTTATTTGAACGACGCGACGGGTTAACACTAACAGGTTAGTTGGCGTTAAAGTGAGTGAGTTATTTGTAGTCTAAGACAGGTAGATGATTAGTAGACATGTTGGTCATTTAAGAGCTTTCCTATTGTTTGTATTATAAGACAATATTTACGGATTCAAGCGCAGACAATAGGGAAATGCCTCATGAAAGGAACTTCACATTCAATGCTTTAATTATACACGAATCCCTACTATATATTTATATATTCTCTTATTCTTATATATACGAATAATGCCATTTATTGTACTTGCCCCTACAAAGCATATGTATCCCTATATATGGGATAAACTGTGTACTTGTTAACTTTAGCATGAGTCGCGTTATTGTATTTATTTTCTGCGAAATTATGATCGGTATTCTATTATATTGTGCAATATTTAAGGTAGTTAACAAAACGTGTAATGTAATATTTATAAATTAATAATTATATCTTATTGAACAAATTACATTTCACAAATTTCTGAATTCTAAATAAGTGTTTGAAAAATAATTTAGTCTTGAATTTCTTAGCCTGTATAGTTTTAAAATATATAGTTTTTATTTCCTTAAATAACCAGGTTATTTTTAGAAATATTAGATAAACGAAGTTTGAATATATCATGAATCAAGTATTTATTCACTCTAGGTTGTATTGTATATCCATACAAAACAATAGTTACAGTTTGTAAAAAATAGAAACTTTTTTTCTCATGCTTTGCCACAGCTCTTTTATTTACTAAATATATATAATCGCATACTACAACACACCAACAAAGACAATTATTCACGTATCTCTCTCATATATCTACATAGGGTTGCACGGATCAGTTGAAGTGGAATGTCGTGTTAAATCACTAATGTCGCCTCGTGACACTCCTAACTTGAAATTAATGATGCGAGGCCTACCATTAATATAATTTTAACCGAGGTACCTAAACTTATCGTAAATCAATTAGGTTCCAATCTAAATCACTCCTATTTGACTTTTCGTGGGTTAAATTGTTCTCATTTAAAAAAAATATGTTTACAAATCAAGGTAAAATATATCTTCAAACTAAGTTATAATGATGTTGATATTAGAGGGTATTTGGAGGCTTGAATAAATCTAAACTCTATAAACGTTCTTTGTCTAATTTAATAAGATACTGTGGTTGTATTCAACAATTATATTATATACGGAATCAGAAAGAAAAATCATGTTGGTCTTGATCTGCTCTACCAAATTTTATTTCATGAATTAAAATGTATTTTATACCGTGGAACACATAGATTAATATACAACCCATTTATCAATGTCGATAAACACTCTCATATGTTTGTCTATTGAATGTATTTGTAATGGAAAATATAGAAACAGTTTTGCATAAAAATTTGTACGTGTGTGTCGATTTGTTTACTCAATAATTGTAGCATTAATTCAATGTGGAAGCGGGATTCATACATGAAACTAGTTAGTATTGGAATTGATTCCTAGTTAAGTGGAATATTACCTTATTAAAGTGAAAGCAAAAATAGATCCACTTTTTCTTTATGTAAATAAAACTACATTCGTACCATGCTCTATGAACTCATTGATGTATAAAAAGGTTTTAATTCAATTGAAATTGCTTTGGTGTAGATGTAATTATAACCATTTCGTAAACTATGAATGCATTTTGTTTCAACTTTTTTGCATAATTTACACTTTGAACAACCCTTGTTTAGCACTGAGGTACACCTGTCCCCTTATTATTTCTGTTAAAATGATTATATATCTCTGTTATCTTGATGTAAGCGAAACACATAGGTTTGTTTAGTCGTGTACCATTTTTAGCCTGAATTCTAACAGTTATCTGTGAACGGTCTTGGACGAGTTTTATTTTCTAAATTGTAATTTTTTTAACGTTTATTTTACCTTTCCTCTTCTTGAATGACGTCCTTCTATTTTTGTGTATTAGGCCTCATTTTATAACGCTATAATGTCGCCATTAAATTTGCTCGTACAGTCGCCACATGCCTTACCGTTATTTGACATTCTACTCCCCAATCTGTCCATGTAAACGTGTTGTCCTTCCTCCGAGCCTTAGTAAGTTACCAGACTAATTCCTTGCAGTTTCTCTGGGTTTGCCAGTGTGTTGCGCCAAGTTTTGAGCCAAAATATTCAATTTAGTGTTCAGTCCGACATCTTCGGGTCTATGTGTGTTTCAGTGCCTATTGGAAGATTATTTAACGGATAGGCAGGCAAGATGATAATTTTATTGAAACATATATAGTAAAATTACATGCAATATATGCACCAATGTCAGAAAAAAAACAACATGCAATTAGAATATTGTCTATTTTTACTGTAAATTATTCCTTCATGCATACCTAAAAATATTCCAACTTGATTTAAAATGTTCTATCAGACTTATTGTGAAACACATGCTTTTTCCTTTTTTCAAAATTTTCAGTGTTTTCTAGAAATATTCGATTTTTCATACTATTATAACCTAATATTTATAAAATTAATATAGGTTAAATTGGCAATGTAACATTGCAATATTGTCACTGATATATCACTTTACTTTACTCTGAATATTGGGATCTAATAACAAATTTTATCTTTAAATATCAGGTGTTAGTTTTAGGCCATTTACAATGAGTTATGCTACGTAATGATTCAAATGTTCTAAAATCGTTTTCCATTGTAATTAACACAAACATATCTTCATAATTAATTTGATATATTTATGCAGGAAAATAAATACAGAACTCAAGAACAAAACTTGTTATCTACGATTTTCTGAATTATTTTACAACATAAAATATGCTAACGATGGCCAATATTATATAATTTATTAACATTTGTTGATTCCATCTTCGCGTGAGCTACTAGTAATCACTTACACTTTTTAAAAACTGTTTTAACTTGCCTATAGTAGCACTTACTTTGCTTGTTGAGGACGGCCGTTTCGGGAGATGTGTCCCTTTGTCAACTCAGACCGTAACTGATCTCAAGGTTTACGTAGGTTAGGGTGGGGGTGGGATATTTTGATGGTGTGGGTGTACTTTGTGTGTATTAGGAGTTATGATGTCAAAACGTGCGTGTGAGTTGTAATGTAATTGTGTATTGAGTATGTGTGTAGGGTGTAGTTTGAAGTGCCTATATATTTCGTATTGTTCGGTTGTGTAGCGTTGGTAATTTCTGTGTTGTTTATAAAGAATTTGTAGGTTAGATGTTATGTCTATGTAGTCGTGTTTAGTGGAGTTGAGATGATCTGCGAAGTTTGATTGGTAGAGACTGTTTTTTAGTGCTTTTATATGTTCTTGGTAACGGGTGTAGAATGACCTCCCTGTCAGGCCTATGTAAAAACTAGGGCATGAACTGCAAGTTAGTTTGTAAACTCCAGTGGTGTTGTAAATGTCGTTGATTTTGCTGTTGGGTTTAAATTGTTTGTTGAGAGTGTTGTGTGTGGAGTAAGCTATTTTGTAGTTGTATTTTCGTAATGTGTTGGTTAGATTGTGGGTTTTGGATGATCTGTATGGTATTGATAAGTATTTTATGGGATTGTCCTCTTGTGTGTTTGTATTTGGGTTATTATGTTTGTTTTTTAGGCGGTTGTATAATTTGTCAATCATTGTTGGGTTGTATCCGTTTGTTTGTGTTATATATTTTATGGTGTTTAACTCCTGGTAGTGTATATCTTTGACTAGTGGTGCTTTAAGGAGGCGATATATCATGGTGTTTTAAGCAGCTAGTTTAAGATGTTGTGGGTGGTTTGAGGAACTGTGTATGGTCGTATTGGTGCTGGTGGGTTTTCGGTATATGTTGAACTTATGTGTTTGTTTGCCTGTTCGTTTAATTGTGAGGTCTAAGAAGTTAAGGGAGTTTTGTTGTTCTGTTTCGATGGTGTATGTTAGTTTAGGGTGTATGGAATTTAGGTGTTTTAGAAATATGTGTGCTCTGCGTGTGTTGCCTTTATATAATGTTATGATGTCGTCGACATATCTGTACCAGTAAATTATGTTATCTGAGTGTTGTTGTGTAAAATGTGTAGTATTGTAGGTGAAGTAATTTTGAGATGTGATTAATCTTGTGAGGTGGATGATTTCGTCAATGTGTGTATGTGGTGTATTTGTTTCTATTAGCATGTTTTTTAGGATGTCGATGGTTTCTGGAATGGGGATGTTTGTATATAGATGGACTACAACCAGAAAGATGGACTACCTATGGGGTCCCCCATAGCTAGCATCTTAGCAGAAATATTCACACACCATATCGAACAAAACCACAGTTTTAAAACAGTGTAATATAATTTATTATTGAAAACGTCAAAATATCACTAAGAAAATAAAGAATTTAAAAAAAAATCTTGACTGGTATACTACAAACTGTTTTATCTAGTTATAATGTAGTAGGTAGATGGAGTAAACTATAATAGATGGAGAATATTTTAATTATTTAATATTCCTGACGATGTTTGTACAGTTAGCCAACGAAAAGCTTTGAATTATAAATTCGATTATAGTTCTTGTATTTGTATTTTGACTTAGTTCTTTATTAATACACAAGAATACACAATATATATATAATTAGGTAAATAACACTTTCAATACCAAGAATTTTTATACAAATTGAAGCGTTTCGCTGAATGGTAGTATCAGCATTGTCAACATTTTCTAAGTACCTCATATTTCTATGACTACAATTGGAGTTGCAAAAGATAGCGGGATAAATACAGCGGGGTGTAAATGTATGCATGTATATATATATATATATATATATATATGTGTGTGTGTGTGTGTGCGTGTATGTGTATATATGTGTGTGTATGTGTGTGTGTGTATGTGTGTGTGTGTGTGTGTGTGTGTGTGTGTGTGTGTGTGTGTGTGAGTGTGTGTGTGTGTGTGTGTGTGTGTGTATGTGTGTGTGTGTGTGTGTGTGTGTGTGTGTGTGTGTGTGTGTGTGTGTGTGTGTGTGTGTGTGTGTGTGTGTGTGTGTGTGTGTGTGTGTGTGTGTGTGTGTGTGTGTGTGTGTGTGTGTGTGTGTGTGTGTGTGTGTGTGTGTGTTAATTGTGTGAAACATTATTACCTTATGGGCAAGCAGTGTAAAATGTAGTTATTTTAAAACTCAACAAAGAATTTATAAATAAAATAGGTTGAAATCTACAACTAGTTACGGAAGTAATTAACTTTGTGAATGATTTGTTGAGGAGTAGATCAGAGTTTTCGTTATAATTAAAAAACGAAAAACTGACATTAAAACCAGGAGATATGTTAGGGCCACCTTAAAAAACACTAAATTTTCTGTTCTTGATTAGCTAGAAAATTTAGCTGGAAGGGGTAGGACGTGCTGGAGAAACGTAAGTGCAGAGGCAACTGTATTTATCTTTCCTCGACCGAAAAAGTAATTAAACGTTTACTCGAATTAGATACTTTTGAAATGAAAAATTGGATGTATCCAAAATAAAACCATATTGAAATTTGTTTGTGTCGTAAAAGGAAATTGAGTTCTAGTGGTATATCTATAAATATAAAGGAATAATTTTTACAAATATTAGGAATATTATCTTTGAGCCAGTGTGCCGGGTACTAGCTTCAATTTAAAGTGTGAGAGCAGATAATCATCGTACTATGGAGCATGGACAGGCTAAACACACACTGAAGGGATAAATGTCACTGCACTGAACTACAAATATATTCGAAAAAAGAAATTGAATAAATATATTTGTCAATAGGAATATATTACAGTAACCAGAGGTGCATTAATAAATTCATTTAAATATAAGGAACAGTTGAATTTAAAGAAAAATAAAAAGTGAATTGAATAGATATGTCTCTATAATACAATTACATAAGTCAAATTAGTACTACTCTGCAAAGATAATTTAATGGGCAAGCCTTATTTTTATAACAATAAAATAAATTATAATGATTTTTTTTTAAGTGCCCTCTGTTTGATTAATGATAGACCTGAGTAAAAAGTTATACGTACAATGGTAAAGTTTATTCTTTGTTTTCATATTTAAATTATTGTAATACCAATTCCTAGATTGTTAAAGGAATTGTAACTAAGTTTTGCCATTTTATTGCTATTACTATATATATATATATATATATATATATGCTATAAATATATATATATATATGCTATAAATATATATATATTTATATATATATATATATATATATATATATATATATATATATAGTACCATTTTTATTAGGAAAGGAGTGAAGATATATATAGTTAAGGTAGGTCATAAATGTAACATAACATAATTTACATTTCAAAAAATGACACGTAATAAATCAAACCGTAGGTAAACTGGCGCCCGACTATTATAAAATAAAATAGAAAATAAATCATCAAAGTTAAAACAAAAACAAATAAAAATGAGGAACGAAAGGTCCATGTCTATGTCTATAAATATATAAAAATAAATATGTGTTCAAAGCCTTTACCATTAAATGAAATAGAAGGAATTGAAACTTCTTAAAAATATATAAATAAAACCAATGTAATGCAGTTGATAAAATTTAACTTTTTCAGGTTATCTAACGACGCAACAACATGAAATGATTTACTAATAGTCCTAAACACCTGATGTTTATGGCCTAAATTTTTCCGAAAAGAAAGAAATCTAGGAAAAATGAAGAATGAAGGAGAATTTGTAAATATATTTTAACCACTCTCCCCAACCCATAGAATGCGTGAAATATGATTTAAAAAATAATTTTTGATAATATACATGTTTGGAATAAAATGAACAATATATGTTTGCTAGAAATTTTGGTATGCTCATCTTATAGCTTTCAAACAAAAACCGCCTGGTAATGATTAAGAATAAAAATTAAAAAATAATGTAAACATGTTTCTAGTGTATGAGGTATTTTAATTTTGCGCATATCGAATACTCTCTTGGGGCTGATAAGAGCAAACACACTGCAGGTAACAGAACAATAAGGTCGCAATTCTAACCTCAAAGCATTACTTGTGTTTACAATTAACCGAGTTGGAGAGGTTTTTGTGTTTCGTCGTCGAAATTCCACTCAGCTAAGGAAATGTTTGGAGTTTAAATTTACTCTAATGCGGGGCACCTTTACAAAGTTTATACTGTGTTTAATATGTGTCTTTATAATATTATAAATATGTAAAATAAAATATTAAACACCTAAATCAATGTTTAATTATTTTGTATCTGTTGGAAGAAATAAAATACCTATTGAAATCCATCGAATGAAAAAAAATAATTTTTATAATGTTAAAAGGTACCAACCATAGCTTCATAAAAATGTCATCTGCTAGATTGCCTTTCAACTTTAAATTGTTTTGAGTTCGAGTGGTGTACCTATTTGTATTATTGTTTTAATATAAACAGAATGGTTCAACTTTTGAGGAGTAATATTTATTCTGAATTCTTCACATTTATCATGGAACTAAAAAGCGTAAAAGTCCAATCAAGAGGAAACTACAAAACTAGATATAGATAAACCTATGTTACATAACTTAATCATAAAAAACATATTAACCATTAATTAACTGAGCGTATAGTAATGTATGCCACCAAAAACAATTATTCAACATGTAATACACTTCGAGTGTTAAATAACGATATCAATCATATTATTTGACTCTTAGTAAAAAAATACACTAAATGTAACTTTACTGTTTTATAGTAAAGAACATATATAAGAGGCTGTAATTAGGCGGTAAACAATGTTTTACAAGAAGCATATATACATACCTCAATATTAATGATTCACTCAAATCAATCTGACTGCTTTCTTTACTATATTCAATTATAACTACGGTATTTTATTTTAGATTTATTTATTCCGTTCGTCGATTTAAAGAGCCTAAACTCTGCTCTCATGTATCTTTCTACAGACCAGTATATTTCGATTTAAAATTGTAAAAATAAATGTAACATTTATTTATAGTATTATAGGGAATATTTCAAAAAATGATTGTTTAAACTTTACATATTTTCGGGTATTTCATGAAAAGTAAATGACCTCATTTTACCAACATTTTTAGAAATGTGAATAATAAACGAACTCTAATTACTGCATTAGAAATTCAATTAGGTTATAAAAATAGAAATTATTTATTATAAAATTAATCGACAGGCTGCACTCCTAACTCAGTATAGAAACATAGCTGTAATAATCCCAAAGATAAATATTAGGAAAAATTTCTGTAATTTTTGTTTATGTATTTCTTGTTGCTTTGTTTTTACAATAGTCCTACTATGTTTACTAAACTATATTATCAACAGATAATTTTTTCAGGTAATTATTAATAGCCCCTCGCATTATTAATCTTCCACTCGCATTTACTTCTGCCACTAATAACTATTAATCATTTCTCTCAACATTATTAATAAGTAACTGATAATTCAGTTATAATTTTATTTACCAAATCACAAAAATTGTATAAATCAAGACATTTTTGTTGCACACATTTTTAAGTAGTTGCCCTCCAGCATAACTAATGCCGAATGACAGTAGGCCATATAACTTACTTCAAAGACCGCATATTTACCTCAAAGTCCGTAGCGGTTAATTGTTTTCAGTTACTAAATTCTGTTTTAACATCACAATTTGTGTTACCGCATTCCAAAACCCAACTTACGACCAAAACCTCGTCAATGTTTATTTTCTTCCAGCATTGTCAATTCACCTTCAAATATTTTCATTATTCCTACAAAACCTTTTCTGAATTTCAGTAAATCCAAATTGAAAATAGAGCTGGATGTTTTTAATTGTTTTAATTGTAATAATAACGCATCTAAAACCTCTGAACATTATATACTATCATTAGTTGTAATTTTAACAATAGATTTTACTCTCGTTTAATATAAAATGCTTCCTATTAATATTTGCGGTTAATTGTTTTCAGTTACTAAATTCTGTTTTAACATCACAATTTGTGTTACCACATTCCAAAACCCAACTTACGACCAAAACCTCGTCAATGTTTATTTTCTTCCAGCATTGTCAATTCACCTTCAAATATTTTCATTATTCCTAGAAAACCTTGTCAGGATTTCAGTAAATCCAAATTGAAAATAGAGCTGGATGTTTTTAATTGTTTTAATTGTAATAATAACGCATCTAAAACCTCTAAACATTATATACTATCACTAGTTGTAATTTTAACAATAGATTTTACTCTCTTTTAATATAAAATGCTTCCTTTAAATATTTGGGCTATATAATACAATGCTTCCCAATTAACAATATTTAAAGTAGCTTGAAGTATTTTGCTCGTATTTAATTTCGAAAATGTATTCCTTCGCAAATAAAGTTAAAGGTTATTTTTAAAAATAGCCATTATTGTTAGTAAAGGTTTTATAATTTCAAAAATCCAATCTAATTAACACAAATATAATTTGTTTAGTTATTTTTATTTCTAAATTTATTATATCTATAATATGAAAACGAATATTCAAAGTCAAAATGAAAATTGTCACTTAATTAGTTTCCAACTACTGTCCTACACCTTTAAAATTTACTTAAAGTCAATGATCAAAGGACTACTTAATGATATATTTCAGAAGACGCGTTTCTCACTAGGTCAACGCATTGTTCAATGCTGTGAGTCACGGAAGTTACGGAAAAGAGGCGTGTCTGTTACTGTCAGCAATGAACTATGCACTGACCTCGTGCGAAATGCTTCTGCTGTAAAATATCAGTAAGTTGTCGTTTATTACCAAAAGTGTAAATTTAGAAACGCTCCAAGATATACAACACATAAAACTGATATAGAATAAAGGTTTCCTTAGAGATCGTGCTTAGAACAGTATATTTAAAACAATTTGTGTGTGAGATTGATAATTTTCAGTATGACTAAACTCAGAAAAGGCAAACGAAAGCTATCTAAAAATGATAAAGGCCTGAACTAAAAGGTTTTTATAAACTTGTTTCACTGGGAAATGTACCTAGCCGTTTAGTGTTTCTCATATCGCAAATTCCCTTGGGCCTGATAACACCAAAATAACTGTTCCTCGAGCAAACACACTGCAGGTAGCAGAGCCAAAAGGTTGTCATTCTAATTTCAAAGCATTACATGTATGCACAATAAACAGTGTCGGAGAGATAGTTTTTATGAGTTACTATTCCTCCTTATCTCAGGTACAATGGTGTTTGATATTTATGTTTACTTTATAGAATGTTTAGATATATTCTTTACATTCCTAATTAAGGGATTTTTATATTTTCCTTTCATCTATATTTTTGCAAACCTGTAGATTTCCATTTGAAATTGTTAAATTTATTTTATTCTTCGTATTATAGAAAACAATTTAATAAAATCTTTTTTCTAAGTTCACATATTTTTCTGTGCTCTAATAAAGTTAAAAATATTTTTTTCTCGCTAATATTTGTAGAAATGGTCACTAGCCCACATGGAATTGGATTTGATCATAAAAATTACATTTATTCGGGAAAACTTACAATTTACGTAAATGTGTCAATATAAAACATCACAGTTTTGATTTGGGAAGCTATTTTTCATGGATCGTCAAAGGTTCTGTAAATGACTCCAGACAACCAATAAGTGAAATAAATCGAGTTGACGTGGGATAAACCTTCAACCTACAATCGAGGCGATTGCTGAGCTATTACATCAAAAACTTTCAAACCATCTTGAAATTATTTTAATTAAGAGCATATTTTAGAATTATATGAAATGAAAGATGTTTATTTAGTGGAATGTACAAAAATCAAAGTGGTAACTAATGGCGTTTGTGACATACGATTTTTATAGTCTCTATGACGGTTGTATGAGTTCATATTGACTCTAAAATTCAATAAGAAAAAACTTGAACAATATAATGAAAAATAGATAAAAATTATAATAGAAAACGTAGAATCATTACAAGTAAAATTAGTAATCAATCCGCCAGCGTCTGCAGCCTACATTAAAATCATTAAAACATTAAGCTATTAAAATACATTACAAAACATTAACTATGGCTATTATTCGTCTAAAAGAGCAATTAGGAATGATAAAGCGACGACAAATTCCTTAAAAGATTTAATCTCTTTACGGAAGCTCAGTAATAAATCTTTTCTTGCGCCTAAACATTCACTGTAAAGATATTTCATAATGGAATATTCTTTGTGTTTTTGGATCTTTAAGCGTGCTACAATGACATCTAACTAGTTTAAATCAATCTATGTAAACATAGTTATATTACAAGATTCATTTTTAACAAATTCATGGCGGCGAGAGTAAAATTCTATGGCCGTTGTTAAGTGTCAGATTGCTATTAGAGGTTATATTGAATTAAACACATAATTAACAATCAGGTATTAGTCGTTTAATATTCTATGAACGGAGACAATTATGCATAGACACAGTATTGTCTAGAATTATTGATAATTTTATCGTAAAATGTTTAAGTACGAATGAAAATTATCTAGTGTTTTTTGTTTCGTTTAAATAAGTTTATTACAATTACATTATAGATGAAAAAATATTTACTTGAATACAGTTTATAATTTTAGAGAATATTTATGCCGGTTTGTTTACATTTTATTTATAGAATTGCTGCGTCAATATTTGTTTACAAATATTTGTTTCAATATTTAACATAAATTATTTCTAAGCAAAATCTCAATTGACCATAATATACTAAATATCCAGTACTTTAAATTATACACACTGTTTGTTTTAATTACCCTAAAACTAGTTAATTGCGGTAAGGTTTTATCAATTGGGATTCCTCTGCCTTTACTAAAGTAACACAACACCTGTATAGATTAGCGTAATGGTGATTATTACGCTCGTTATCAAGTGGTTTATGTAGTACATCAGCATTAAGCACTGCGGCGGATGACGTCAGAACACTATACTACTGTGAGCCCTGGACCACGTGATACACAAGTTGTATTAAATGCAGGCAAATATATTATTTCTGATTGGGGAGTGAAGTAGACAGTAGCGTGCAGTTTGTAGGAGATCGCTTAACTAGAACAATGCAAGTTAATAGTGAATGATTTTATTGTTGTGTTTCAAGCCCATATCCGACGATCATTTTAAACACACATACACATACACACAAGCACACACACACACACACACAAACAAAGAAACAAATAAACATAAAGATACACTAATTTAAAAAAATATATATTTACGAAAGGAATTAATTTTTCTGTAAACACTTCATCTCATTCAATATTACCAAATTGTTTTAAAATATCTTTTATTAAGGTTAAAATTTATGCTTACAGTAATATCGAGAACAGGCTTCAAATTAAAAACAAAATACAAATATCTGTAAAATTAAATATAACTCAGTTATTTATTTTAAAAAACTAATAATTACGAATTGCTGAGACAAATCAGGAGAAAATGCATGGTTTTGCGTAAACACAAATTGGATTTTGAAGGAAAACATATATAAATGATGCACAAATATTCAGATTATATTTTATTTTACTAGAATATTTGAAACGGACGTGAATCTAAATAAATTATGTAATGTTTCTGATTGTTTTTGTTCGTCAGATATCCTAACATGATTAAATGGTTTTTAATAAAATTGGCATTTGGTATTATTATAGCTTTTTGCTCTGGGTAAAGGGTTTTAAAAATGGTGTTTCATAAAGCCTGTAGTCTATATTATTTATAATCAATTAGCATATAATATATTCAACTAAGGGATATAGATGATCTTCTAACCGCTAAAGTTTTATTTACTCATAGCCTAATTTTATTTCAGTATTTTACAAATGTAATTTGCATTTAAACTTTAGATTGCAAAGGGACACTGCGTCTCATTACTCTCATTACTCATTACTCAATCCATTTTACAGCAAAAGAACTGAAATACATAATCAGCAATTTATATTTTTCTTATCTTGGACATTTAGTAATGTAATATACAGATATGTAAATGACCTACTTGATAGGCATTATAAAAAATGTTATAAATAAATAAAATGTAAATATGTTCTCTATGTACAGTATTATAGGTAATTTATTACGGGATATTATGTATGATATTATAAATATTTCAGTAATTTAAACTGAATTCAATTTAAAAATCAGAAGTTTTAATGACGATGGATTTTTGTTTGTGTTCTATGTTGAGTTCTTTCTATTTTGAATAGCAATTAATAATATAAGGAAGTCGCATCTAATACTGATTTTTGTGAGCCACAGGCCTACTACTTTTCTTTAAAAACTGAGAAAAATATTTTCTTAATAATTCAGCACTTATCAAGATAAAACCTATTTTCTTAAGTTTCAAACATAGTAATTGTAATATTTAAAAATACCTAGAAGAGAATATTTAATGAAAGTAAACAAACGGAAAGATGAATTTTTAAAATGCTTTTTATTCTTGTAAGGCAATCGTTTTTATCTTGTTATAATTACAAGGCTAGATTAGGAAAAGTTTTTCGAGTAATTATTAAAAACGGTTTCTGCACTTTTTACAAATTACACACCTTAGAATAAACCTATTTATTACTTCTTTCTTGATAAACACTTTATACAATTTTACTTTCAAATACGGGCTTAATATTCAGCTAATCTTTTAGTCAAACAGGTTTCGTAATGTAAATAACTTATTTCTAATTTAAATTTATGTTCCAAAACATTAAGTAGAATGAATGATAAGATGAAATTTAATGAATAAGTAATGGCATTTTCTCTGTAACCATTTGTTAGCAAACTGCATAATATAAACTTTTGAATATATATTGTGTACTGGACAGACAGCTAGTGCGAGTGATGTCGGTAAGCGATGCAGTTTAATTATTCATTATTTTATTATATGCCCTTACATATATCGATATTGTTTTACCAGGGAGATTTATAATTTAAAAAAAAAATTAGTTTTCTTTGCTAAAGTAATTTGATGGGCTAAACTTCTAATGTACAAAGAGTTCTCTGCCTAGGATTATATAGTTAACCTTTTGGAATTCCAGGGACCTTGTGATCGTAAAATATACTCTATTGGTAATTATTACTGCACACCCTGGAATATAGTTCTAAATAAATGTAATACGTTTTAGGGTGCCACTAAAATATTAATAATTTTATGTATAATTTTTTGTATATGTATATATTGAGCCGTTTTCGCACAGACGTTCAACGCTGTCAATATAATTCTCTTTACTAGTTACCTGGTTCTGTTCTACTTGTGTGTGTGTGTAAATTCGAACATATTTATTTATGAACATAAGTTCAACTTGAAAAGTTCATAAAATTACAAAAAAATGTAACCAACCGAAAATTATAAGCGAGTTATCCAATAAACCAACACATATCACTCATTTTCACATGACATGGAAGTTACTTTAAGGACAAGAAAATTTTATTTTCGCAATTACTAAAGTGTGTAGAATTATTTAGAAAATGTTATCGAGAATAATATTTATTGTATCAGTAAATGACAGAGAGTAACCGTACACAAAAACACTTAGTTATGTTATCTGGCAATACTTAATGTTAAAACAAGAACACATCTTTGCACAGTTCCTCAGAAGTTAATCAAGGCCTTACCTTTTTCTTGGAGAGAGAATATTAACACGTCGTAACATGTCAAACTAAAAATCTTTTTGAAAAAAGTACATAAAATTAACCTAAAAGTAAAGTGACTAGGTGACTAGGTGGTTATTTCATCCTTTAAATTCCACATAAAATAGACTTTTATTCTAGAACACGAACATCATGGATGGTTCCCAAGTGGTTGTTCTTTAAACATAACGAATTGCATCCACAATATCACACACAAAAGCAAAACAAATGTTAAAACCCAAATAAACAAAACAAAAACCTAGAAAGGACATGTCTATAGATAACTACAGCTGATAAAAGAGAAATTCAAATTTTTGAGTGACTGTAAAACTTAGAACAAGTGATAGTGTGACAGAACAAGCTTTGTCTCCGAATGAACTAATTTGAATAAATGACAAATGTCTGGTCACTTGTAGGCGCTAGTTATGAAGCGTTATAGACAAAGAATTTTTACATAAAATTCTATGAGGGCCTATATTTGTATTTGGCCCCTCTAATAATCCACAACTTTAAAAATTAAATTGAATTTGTGTTATCATATGAAAAAAATGCTACTTAGTGATGTTTTTTAGCACTAGGAAAGTGCTTTATTTAGTGATGTATGTCTTGCAATATGTAAGAAAAACCTCCAGATGTAGAAGTAGAAAACTACAAGTAGTAAAAAAATTAAATTAAGATTATTATAATAAAAATTAGTTAATTACACATATTTTCATAAACCTTATAGTTATTTAGGCAAGGTAATGTATTATTGGCCGATTTAGATCATTTCTACACCTTTCCAGTTACATATTATTATTTTCGTGTTACATTACTTTACATACAGTACTATTACATACATGACAGAGTGTATGATTAGCAGTAACGTCATTCGTAATTAATATAAACACTTAGTGTTTAAAAATTTCATATTTCTTAAAATTTACCACAAAAAAAATGATTCTAAAATTTAAATAAATAACACTTTGTTTCCTGCCCAGAACGACTTTAATTGCTCTCCTCTGTTGGTAAAATGCTAACTGGATACTGTACTGTGTTACTGGATAGGCATGCTTGTTGTACTTGCTTCTTCTATAACTGAAATAAACTGAGGGACACGTAAATGTAAATTGGCACAAGGAATCTGCACTGTTGGTTTCCTGTACGGCATTCACAGAAATAGAATGCAATACAGTTATTGCAAACATATACTTATTTGCCTTAGCTACCACTCATTTAAGCCTAGATGAAACAAAACAATAATTCACGCAACATTTACACTTTCCCTGGTTATGTAGGCGTGAGCAATTCCCATGGTCTTGTTAATCCTTAAACGCTTCCACGTTTCGCCGGTAGAATTTGAAATCTTTGAGATAACCCATTTCCTTTAAGGGAACCTAACAAAACTTTTAAACTTTTGTAACGATTGCATTTTACCTATTTTAAAAGAGTTTTTGTATTAGACTAACGAATATTATGATTTTATTCCGATAGTATAACCCTTCAAAACAATGAAATATTAGATAAACAAAAAACTAATTATTTGTAATTAAATATAACTAATAGGTACATTTCGATCACCAAGTCGTTCAAAAAATATTCGTCAATTTTTTTATATCTTTACTGTACACAAAGTCAATGTTGTTTATGACGATATTGAAACGTATATGAATGTAATTCTTTATATAACTGTCATAATTGCTTTATTGATTGATTTATTTTACCATCATGCGTTGTAAAATTCTTTAATTTAATTATTGATAGAGCGCTCTTCAAATAGTTGTGAGTGTATATACAATATATTCACGCAGACTTTAAGCTTAGTAATCAATTTGAAGAGTGTTAATAAAAGTTTTAAATGACCGTCACTGATAAATTAATTTGGTATTATATAATTTGGATGGTAATATATTGTTGTTTGATTCAATATTTATTAATTATTTTTTAAAAAGTATATTAATTAAGTAATACTGGAAAATATACTAAATAGTATATTAAGTTGATATGAAAATAGATAATTCGTCAGTCAAATTAGAAACATCATTCACAGTAAGTGAATATATTCTGAACAGTAATTATTTGAAAAAAGATTGACAAAAATAAAAATCCAGTAAAAAAACGGATATATAATTTTGAAAAGGCTTTATTTACAAAATCCACACACAACCGTAAATGTAGTTAGTGTGAAAATGATAACTATAAATTTCAAAAAATAATTATAAATTACAAAATTATTAATTTTTCAGAATATTATCAAGTGTTTGGACATATTAGTTCCAGATTACTGTGCCGATAGTGTAAACAACTTGGTTTGCCTAAGAGAAAATAGGAATATTAGGGGATTGAGAAAACAAGGCAACTGATGTTCCCTGATTTTCTCGTTTTGGATTTCACATTGACATTTAAATAATATGAGTACTTAGATATATTAAACAAATATCAAAACGAGGGAAAAATGATAATCAGTTTTATAAATTAATATCATACCTTCCCCCATTTCCACCATTACCTAATATTCTTGTTCTACGAGTTCCGGACGTCTCGAATATACTTTCCACAAATCGTAGGAATGCAACGTGCACGCGTAATTGATATGTACAAATGTAGAAGAACTGCAGCCATTTTATAAATTATCTACATACTAGAATGTAATTGGTGAAGGTCGAAGTGAAAGTACTCAAGTCCCAATAGTGATATTACCCTTTGATTATATTTTATTGATATATTGTAAAAGCTAAATGATTAAATATCTTGAATCACCAACCAGAAAAAGATCAAGTGGTAATTAACCTAGATGAAGTTTTATTACAGGTATTATTATTAATATTAATTTATTGAAATTACAATATGTAGCTCGTTTTAACCCTCGGGTAGGCGCGAGGGCTACAGGTGTAGCCCAGTGTTTTTGTTTACGCTGTAGCGCATCTCGTAAAACTAGTGGAGAAAAGCCTACATTATTAGCTGTTGTTTGTCATCTAACCTACTCACTGAGTCGGTGATTGTCACTCAATGTGTGTGCTTTTTGTAATTGTTCACGACTAAAGTTGTTTGGGCTACGCCTGTAGCCCGTGCGACCTTTTGTGTTATGAGTGAACCAAAACGTGCCCGGTTATCATGTGCAGGTATTTTGCATGATTGCTTTTCAGATGCAGAGAAAATCTTGGTATCTTACTGCACCAAATCTATGAAGTATTACTTCTGTCCACGATGCATGAAGACCACAAGATTGACAAAGATTCAAGGGGTTTACAGAAACCTGAAATAATTACTTTTTATAATAGGTCAAATATTGAACCAAATGTGTGGCAAATACGATGTGGTAAGAAATGTGGATGGAAAGAATCGCCTACGGTTCTATTTTTTTATATTCTAAATATAGCACTCATCAATGCGTCCAGAATTTACATGGTTATCCCTGGAGGGTCACCATTGTCAAGAAGCGAGTTTATTACAAAAATTGCTTGGGATCTAATTGCTTCTGAAGTAAGAAAAAGGTTTATTTATACTATGCTACCTGTAGGACTAAATAGGCAAGTGAGAAACCTTCTTGGAATCTATGAGCCCAAGCCTAAACATTAACCTATAGAAAGCAAGGTTGGACGCTGCTTCAGGTAATGTAGAGGGCCGGATAGATCAACCTGGAAGTCCTACAACCAATGTGGAGATATGCTCTACCTAACCCTGCTAGTATGTGACATTCCTATGGAAGCTACACACCAATAAAACATTTAAAAAACAACACCAACGTATTTGTTTGTAAGTGCTTAGGCCTAACGATATAACCTAAAATGTATATATTTGGTAAAAAAAACACTTTTTTACAAATAACAATTTTTTTTTAATGTTTTTAAAAACCTGTATACTATTCCTGATGCATTATATTTGAAAATAAATGAGTTTTATATTATTATTATCCTAATTGTTTTTTTAGTTTTATGCACCCAAAGTTGGGAGTAATTTGTGGCGTAAAATGAATATAATTAGATTACACTGTTTTTAACCAATTTAAATTAAATTCATACATTTATTTTCTTACGAATGTGTTAAAAAGTATAACAGGAAATAGTTCCGAGAGTACCAAATTAAAAAAATTATTTTTAGTAATAAATTTTTAATAAAAAGAGAGTGGGCTATAGGGGTAGCTCATGCGCTGAATGTTTTACTATTAACGACGCTCCTACCGAAGTGTTAACACACCGAAGGTTACTGACTACTCTTGACCTAACTAATGACTGATTCATGTAACTATCGACAATCAGACCAACTGACTAACGACTCTAAATAACCTTCGCTGGTACAATTGAATGCAAGATACTTCACAGCGTCTAAAGATTTGGACGCTGGTCTAAATGAGGCTCAAGATAAATTTACTATTGCATCAATGGTTTCCAGTTAATACATTATACAACCATTAGGTTGGGACTTTGCCTAAAGTAACGAAATGCAGTTGTGATTAATTTTGAGGTCGATTTCAATAATTGTAAATGTTGAGAATCCAGAGAAGCCTCTTATCGTTATCTCTTTTGTTATGCTACTTTCTCTCTAACTTCTTGGTGTAGAATTACAACAATTTTACAGATTTCTTTAAAATGATATCATGTTTTAAAAAAAAACTAATACTAGATATAATGACTTGGATAGTTTTTTAAAACATCACAAGAATATAGAGCAATTGTTAAATTTTGCTAAGCAAATAGGTTAGTGATGAGCATGTTCTTGTCCCTGAATGCAGAGCTGGAATTGGTTAACGAAGTGGGAGCGATGCCTACTGCGAGTAATCAATAGGTATTAACATACATACTGTCTTGTATTTAAGTTTTAAGTCAGATCTGTCACGATAGGCTAGTGATGAGCATGCTCTTGTTCCTGCATGCAAAGCTGGTATTGGTTAACGAAGTGGGAGCGATGACTACTGCGAGTAATAAATGGTAAGGGCTGAGCATATTCTTGTTACTGCATGCAAGGCTGGTATTGGTTAACGAAGTGGGAGCGATACCTACTGCGAGTAATCAATAGGTTAGTGATGAGCATGTTCTTGTCCCTTCATGCAGAACCGGTATTGGTTAACGAAGTGGGAGCGATGCCTACTGCAAGTAATCAATTGGTTAGTGATGAGCATGTTCATGTCCCTGCATGCAGAGCTGGTATTGCTTAAAGAAGTGGGAGCGATGCCAACGGCGAGTAATCAATAGGTTCGTGATGCTCATGTACTTGTCCCTGCATGCAGAGCTGGTATTGGTTAACGAAGTCATAGCGATCCTACTGCGAGTAATCAATGGTTAGTGCTGAGCATATTCTTGTTCCTGCATGAAGAGCTGGTATTAGTTAACGAAGAGGGAGCGATGCCTGCTGCGAGTAATCAATAGGTTAGTGATGAGCATGTTCTTGTCTTTGCATGCAGAGCTGGTATTGGTTAACGAAGTGGGAGCGATGTATACTACGAGTAATCAATAGGTTAGTGATGATCATGTTCTTGTCCCTGCATGCAGAGCTGGTATTGGTTAACGAAGTGGGAGCGATTCCTACTGCGAGTGATCAATTGTTAGTGCTGAGCATATTCTTGTCCCTGCATGCAGAGCTGGTATTGGTTAAAGAAGTGGGAGCGATGCCTACTGCGAGTAATCCATACGTTAGTGATGAGCATGTTCTTGTCCCTCCATGCAGACCTGGTATTGGTTAACGAAGTAGGAGCGATGCCAACTGCGATTAATCAATAGGTTAGTGATGAGCATGTTCTTGTCCCTGCACGCAGAGCTGGTATTGGTTAAAGAAGTGGGAGCGATGCCTACTGCGAGTAATGAATAGGTTAGTGATGATCATGTTCTTGTCCCTGCATGCAGACCTGGTATTGGTTAACGAAGTGGGAGCGATGCCTACTGCGAGTAATCAATAGGTTAGTGATGAGCATGTTCTTGTCCCTGCATGCAGAGCTGGTATTGGTTAAAGAAGTGGGAGCGATGCCTACTGCGAGTAATCAATAGGTTAGTGATGCTCATGTACTTGTCCCTGCATGCAGGGCTGGTATTGGTTAACGAAGTGGGAACGATGCCTACTGCGAGTAATGAATAGGTTAGTGATGAGAATGTTCTTGTCCCTGCATGCAGACCTGGTATTGTTTAACGAAATAGGAGCGATGCCTACTGCGAATAATCAATAGGTTAGTGATGAGCATGTTCTTGTCCCTGCATGCAGAGCTGGTATTGGTTAAAAAAGTGGGAGCGATGCCTACTGCGAGTAATCAATAGGTTAGTGATGAGCATGTTCTTGTCCCTTCATGCAGAACTGGTATTGGTTAACGAAGTGGGAGCGATGCCTACTGCGAGTAATCAATAGGTTAGTGATGAGCATATTCATGTCCCTGCATGCAGAGCTGGTATTGGTTAAAGAAGTGGGAGCGATGCCTACTGCGACTAATGAATAGGTTAGTGATGAGCATGTTCTTGTCCCTGCATGCAGAGCTGGTATTGGTTAAAGAAGTGGGAGCAATGCCTACTGCGAGTAATGAATAGGTTAGTGATGAGCATGTTCTTGTCCCTGCATGCAGACCTGGTATTGGTGAACGAAGTAGGAGCGATGCCTACTGCGAGTAATCAAATAGTTTAGTGTTGAGCATGTTCTTGTCCCTGCATGCAGAGCTGGTATTGGTTAAAGAAGTGGGAGCGATGCCTACTGCGAGTAATCAATATGTTAGTGATGATCATGTTCTTGTCCCTGCATGCAGAGCTGGTATTGGTTAACGAAGTGGGAGCGATGCCTACTGCGAGTAATCGATAGGTTAGTGATGAGCATGTTCTTGTCCCAGCATGCAGAGCTGGTATTGGTTAACGAAGTGGCAGCGATGCCTACTGCGTGTAATCAATAGGTTAATGATGATCATGTTCTTGTCCCTGCATGCAGACCTGGCATTGGTTAACGAAGTAGGAGCGATGCCTACTGCGAGGAATCAATAGGTTAGTGATGAGCAGGTTCTTGTCCCTGCGTGCAGAGCTGGTATTGGTTAAAGCAGTGGGAGCGATGACTACTGTGAGTAATCAATAGGTTAGTGATGATCATGTTCTTCTCCCTGCATGCAGAGCTGGTAATGGTTAACGAAGTCATAGCGATCCTACTGCGAGTAATCAATGGTTAGTGATGAGCATGCTCTTGTTACTGCATGCAGAGCTGGTATTGGTTAACGAAGTGGGAGCGATGCCTGCAGCGAGTAATCAATAGGTTAGTGATGAGCATGTTCTTGTCCTGCATGCAGAGCTGGTATTGATAAAAAGAAGTGGGAGCGATGCCTACTGCGAGTAATGAATAGGTTAGTAATGAGCATGTTCTTGTCCCTGCATGCAGACCTGGTATTGGTTAACGAGGTAGGAGCGATTACTACTGCGAGTAATCAATAGTTTAGTGATTATCATGTTCTTGTCCCTGCATGTAGACCTGGTATTTGTTAACGAAGTAGGAGCGATGCCTACTGCGAGTAATCAATAGGTTAGTGATGAGCATGTTCTTGTCCCTGCAGGCAGAGCTGGTATTGGTTAACGAAGTAGGAGTGATGCCTACTGCGATTAATCAATAGGTTAGTGATGAGCATGTTCTTGTCCCTGCATGCAGAGCTGGTATTGGTTAAAGACGTGGGAACGATGCCTACTGCGAGTAATGAATATGTTAGTGATGAGCATTTTCTTGTACCTGCATGCAGACCTGGTATTGGTTAAAGAAGTAGGATTGATGCCTACTGCGAGTAATCAATAGGTTAGTGATGAGCATGTTCTTGTCCCTGCATGCAGAGCTGGTATTGGTTAAAGAAGTGGGAGCGATGCCTACTGCGAGTAATCAATAGGTTAGTGATGAACATGTTCTTGTCCCTGCATGCAGACCTGGTATTGGTGAACGAAGTAGGAGCGATGCCTACTGCGAGTAATCAATAGTTTAGTGTTGAGCATGTTCTTGTCCCTGCATGCAGAGCTGGTATTGGTTAACGAAGTGGGAGCGATGCCTACTGCGTGTAATCAATAGGTTAGTGATGATCATGTTCTTGTCCCTGCATGCAGACCTGGTATTGGTTAACTAAGTAGGAGCGATGCCTACTGCGAGTAATCAATAGGTTAGTGATGAGCATGTTCTTGTCCCTGCATGCAGAGCTGGTATTGGTTAAAGAAGTGGGAGCGATGCCTACTGCGAGGAATCAATAGGTTAGTGATGATCATGTTCTTGTCCCTGCATGCAGAGCTGGTATTGGTTAACGAAGTCATAGCGATCCTACTGCGAGTAATCAATGGTTAGTGATGAGCATGCTCTTGTTCCTGCAAGCAGAGCTGGTATTGGTTAACGAAGTGGGAGCGATGCCTACTGCGAGTTCTTAATAGGTTAGTAATGATCATGTACTTGTCTCTGCATGCAGAGCTGGTATTGGTTAACGAAGTGGGAGCAATTCCTACTGCGAGTGATCAATTGTTAGTGCTGAGCATATTCTTGTTCCTGCATGTAGGGCTCTTATTGGTAAACGAAGTGGGAACGATGCCTACTTGCGAGTAATCAATAGGTTAGTGATGAGCATGTGCTTGTCCCAGCATGCAGAGCTGGTATTGGTTAACGAAGTAGGAGAGATGCCTACTGTGATTAATCAATAGGTTAGTGATGAGCATGTTCTTGTCCCTGCATGCAGAGCTGGTATTGGTTAACGAAGTGGGAGCGATGCCTACTGCGAGTAATGAATAGGTTAGTGATGAGCATGTTCTTGTCCCTGCATGCAGAGCTGGTATTGGTTAAAGAAGTGGGAGCGGTGCCTACTGCGAGTAATCAATAGGTTAGTGATGCTCATGTACTTGTCCCTGCATGCAGAGTTGGTATTGGATAACGAAGTCATAGCGATCCTACTGCGAGTAATCAATAGTTAGTGATGAGCATGTTCTTGTCTCTGCATGCAGACCTGGTATTGGTTAACGAAGTAGGAGCGATGCCTACTGCGAGTAATCAATAGGTTAGTGATGAGCATGTTCTTGTCCCTGCATGCAGAGCTGGTATTGGTTAAAGAAGTGAGAGCGATGCCTACTGCGAGTAAAGAATAGGTTAGTGATGAGCATGTTCTTGTCCCTGCATGCAGACCTGGTATTGCTTAACGAAGTAGGAGCGATGCCTACTGCGAGTAATCAATAGTTTAGTGATGAGCATGTTCTTGTCCCTGCATGCACAGCTGGTATTGGTTAAAGAAGTGGGAGCGATGCCTACTGCGAGTAATGAATAGGTCAGTGATGAGCATGTTCTTGTCCCTGCATGCAGACCTGGTATTGGTTAAAGCAGTAGGATCGATGCCTACTGCGAGTAATCAATAGTTTAGTGATGAGCATGTTGTTGTCCCTGCATGCAGAGCTGGTATTGGTTAAAGAAGTGGGAGCGATGCCTACTGCGAGTAATCAATAGTTTAGTGATGAGCATGTTCTTGTCCCTGCATGCAGAGCTGGTATTGGTTAAAGAAGTGGGAGCGATGCCTACTGCGAGTAATCAATATGTTAGTGATGATCATGTACTTGTCCCTGCATGCAGAGCTGGTATTGGTTAACGAAGTGGGAGCGATGCCTACTGCGTGTAATCAATAGGTTAGTGATGATCATGTTCTTGTCCCTGCATGCAGACCTGATATTGGTTAACTAAGTAGGAGCGATGCCTACTGCGAGTAAACAATAGGTTACTGATGAGCATGTTCTTGTCCCTGCATGCAGAGCTGGTATTGGTTAAAGAAGTGGGAGCGATGCCTACTGCGAGTAATCAATGGTTAGTGATGAGCATGCTCTTGTTCCTGCATGCAGAGCTGGTATTGGTTAACGAATTGGGAGCGATGCCTGCTGCGAATAATCAAAAGGTTAGTGATGAGCATGTTCTTGTCCCTGCATGCAGAGCTGGTATTGGTTAACGAAGTGGGAGCAATTCCTACTGCGAGTGATCAATTGTTAGTGCTGAGCATATTCTTGTTCCTGCATGTAGGGCTGGTATTGGTTAACGAAGTGGGAACGATGCCTACTGCGAGTAATCAATAGGTTAGTGATGAGCATATGCTTGTCCCAGCATGCAGAGCTGGTATTGGTTAACGAAGTAGGAGAGATGCCTACTGCGATTAATCAATAGGTTAGTGATGAGCATGTTCTTGTCCCTGCATGCTGAGCTGGTATTGGTTAAAGAAGTGGGAGCGATGCCTAATGCGAGTAATCAATAGGTTAGTGATAAGCATGTTCTTGTCCCTGCATGCAGAGCTGGTATTGGTTAAAGAAGTGGGAGCGATGCCTACTGCGAGTAATAAATAGGTTAGTGATGCTCATGTACTTGTCCCTGCATGCAGAGCTGGTATTGGATAACGAAGTCATAGCGATCCTACTGCGAGTAATCAATAGTTAGTGATGAGCATGTTCTTGTCCCTGCATGCAGACCAGGTATTGGTTAACGAAGTAGGAGCGATGCCTACTGCGAGTAATGAATAGGTAAGTGATGAGCATGTTCTTGTCCCTGCATGCAGACCTGGTATTGCTTAACGAAGTAGGAGCGATGCCTAATGCGAGTAATCAATAGTTTCGTGATGAGCATGTTATTGTCCCTGCATGCAGAGCTGGTATTGGTTAAAGAAGTGGGAGCGATGCCTACTGCGAGTAATCAATAGGTTAGTGATGATCATGTTCTTGTCCCTGCATGCAGACCTGGTATTGGTGAACGAAGTAGGAGTGATGCCTACTGCGAGTAATCAATAGTTTAGTGATGAGCAAGTGCTTGTCCCTGCATGCAGAGCTGACATTGGTTAAAGAAGTGGGAGCGATGCCTACTGCGAGTAATCAATAGGTTAGTAATGAGCATGTTCTTGTTCCTGCATGCAGAGCTGGTATTGGTTAAAGAAGTGGGAGCGATGCCTACTGCGAGTAATCAATAGGTTAGTGATGCTCATGTACTTGTCCCTGCATGCAGAGCTGGTATTGGTTAACGAAGTCATAGCGATCCTACTGCGAGTAATCAATAGTTAGTGATGAGCATATTCTTGTTCCTGCATGCAGAGCTGGTATTGGTTAACGAAATGGGGGCGATGCCTACTGCGAGTAATCAATGGTTAGTGCTGAGCATATTCTTGTTCCTGCATGAAGAGCTGGTATTTGTTAACGAAGTGGGATCGATGCCTGCTGCGAGTAATCAATAGGTTAGTGATGAGCATGTTCTTGCCCCTGCATGCAGACCTGGTATTGGTTAACGAAGTGGGAGCGATTCCTACTGCGAGTGATCAATTGTTAGTGCTGAGCATATTCTTGTTCCTGCATGTAGGGCTCTTATTTTTAAACGAAGTGGGAACGATGCCTACTGCGAGTAATCAATAGGTTAGTGATGAGCATGTGCTTGTCCCAGCATGCAGAGCTGGTATTGGTTAACGAAGTTGGAACGATGCCTACTGCGATTAATCAATAGGTTAGTGATGAGCATGTTCTCCTACGGCGATTAATCAATGGTTAGTGATGAGCATGCTCTTGTTCCTGCATGCAGAGCTGGTATTGGTTAACGAAGAGGGAGCGATGCCTGCTGCGAGTAATCAATAGGTTAGTGATGATCATGTTCTTGTCCCTGCATGCAGAGCTGGTATTGGTTAACGAAGTGGGAGCAATTCCTACTGCGAGTGATCAATTGTTAGTGCTGAGCATATTCTTGTTCCTGCATGTAGGGCTGGTATTGGTTAACGAAGTGGGAACGATGCCTACTGCGAGTAATCATTAGGTTTTTGATGAGCATGTTCTTGTCCCTGCATGCAGAGCTGGTATTGGTTAACGAAGTTGGAGCGATGCCTACAGCGATTAATCAATAGGTTAGTGATGAGCATGTTCTCCTACTGCGAGTAATCAATGTTTAGTGATGAGCATGCTCTTGTTCCTGCATGCAGAGTTAGTATTGGTTAACGACGTGGGAGCGATGCCTACTGCGAGTAATGAATAGGTTAGTGATGAGCATGTTCTTGTCCCTGCAAGCAGAGCTGTTATTGGTTAACGAATTGGGAGCTATGCCTACTGCGAGTAATCAATAGGTTAATGTTGAGCATGTTCTTGCCCCAGCATGCAGAGCTGGTATTGGTTAACGAGGTAGGAGAGATGCCTACTGCGATTAATCAATGGGTTAGTGATGAGCATGTTCTTGTCCCTGCATGCAGAGCTGGTATTGGTTAAAGAAGTGGGAGCTATGCCTACTGCGAGTAATGAATAGGTTAGTGACGAGCATGTTCGTGTCCCTGCATGCAGACCTGGTATTGGTTAATGAAGTGGGAGCGATGCCTACTGCGAGTAATCAATAGGTTAGTGACGAGCATGTTCTTGTTCCTGCATGCAGGGCTAGTATTGGTTAAAGAGGTGGGAGCGATGCCTACTGCGAGTAATCAATAGGTTAGTGATGAGCGTGTTCTTGCCCCTGCATGCATACCTGGTATTGGTTAACGAAGTAGGAGCCATGCCTACTGCGAGTAATCAATAGGTTAGTGATGAGCATGGTCTTGTCCCTGAATGCAGAGCTGTTATTGGTTAAAGAAGTGGGAGCGATGCCTACTGCGAGTAATGAATAGGTAAGTGATGATCATGTTCTTGTCCCTGCATGCAGAGCTGGTATTGGTTAACGAAGTGGAAGCGATTCCTACTGCGAGTGATTATTTGTTAGTGCTGAGCATAATCTTGTTCCTGCATGCAGGGCTGGTATTGGTTAAAGAAGTGGGAGCGATGCCTACTGCGAGTAATCAATAGGTTAGTTATGAGCATGTTCTTGTCCCTGCATGCATACCTGGTATTGGTTAACGAAGTAGGAGCGATGCCTACTGCAGGTAAACAATAGGTTGGTGATGAGCATGTTCTTGTCCCTGAATGCAGAGCTGGTATTGGTTAAAGAAGTGGGAGCGATGCCTACTGCGAGTAATGAATAGGTTAGTGATGAGCATGTTCTTGTCCCTGCATGCAGACCTGGTATTGGTTAAAGAAGTGGGAGCGATGCCTACTGCAAATAATGAATAGGTTAGTGATGAGCATGTTCTTGTCCCTGCATGCAGACCTGGTATTGGTTAACGAAGTGGGAGCGATGCCTAATACGAGTAATCAATAGGTTAGTGATAAGCATGTTCTTGTCCCTGCATGCAGAGCTGGTATTGGTTAAAGAAGTGGGAGCGATGCCTACTGCGAGTAATCAATAGGTTAGTGATGCTCATGTACTTGTCCCTGCATGCAGAGCTGGTATTGGATAACGAAGTCATAGCGATGCCTACTGCGAGTAATGAATAGGTTAGTGATGAGCATGTTCTTGTCCCTGCATGCAGACCTGGTATTGCTTAACGAAGTAGGAGCGATGCCTACTGCGAGTAATCAATAGTTTAGTGATGAGCATGTTCTTGTCCCTGCATGCAGAGCTGGTATTGGTTAAAGAAGTGGGAGCGATGCCTACTGCAAGTAATCAATAGGTTAGTGATGATCATGTTCTTGTCCCTGCATGCAGACCTGGTATTGGTGAACGAAGTAGGAGCGATGCCTACTGCGAGTAATCAATAGTTTAGTGATGAGCATGTTCTTGTCCCTGCATGCAGAGCTGGCATTGGTTAAAGAAGTGGGAGCGATGCCTACTGCGAGTAATCAATAGGTTAGTGATGATCATGTTCTTGTCCCTGCATGCAGTGCTGGTATTGGTTAACGAAGTGGGAGTGATGCCTACTGCGAGTAATCGATAGGTTAGTGATGAGCATGTTCTTGTCCCTGCATGCAGAGCTGGTATTGGTTATCGAAGTGGGAGCGATGCCTACTGCGAGTAATCAATAGGTTAGTAATGAGCATGTTCTTGTTCCTGCATGCAGAGCTGGTATTGGTTAAAGAAGTGGGAGCGATGCCTACTGCGAGTAATCTATAGGTTAGTGATGCTCATGTACTTGTCCCTGCATGCAAAGCTGGTATTGGTTAACGAAGTCATAGCGATCCTACTGCGAGTAATCAATAGTTAGTGATGAGCATATTCTTGTTCCTGCATGCAGAGCTGTTATTGGTTAACGAAGTGGAAGCGATTCCTACTGCGAGTGATTATTTGTTAGTGCTGAGCATAATCTTGTTCCGGCATGCAGGGCTGGTATTGGTTAAAGAAGTGGGAGCGATGCCTACTGCGAGTAATCAATAGGTTAGTTATAAGCATGTTCTTGTCCCTGCATGCATACCTGGTATTGGTTAACGAAGTAGGAGCGATGCCTACTGCAGGTAAACAATAGGTTGGTGATGAGCATGTTCTTGTCCCTGAATGCAGAGCTGGTATTGGTTAAAGAAGTGGGAGCGATGCCTACTGCGAGTAATGAATAGGTTAGTGATGAGCATGTTCTTGTCCCTGCATGCAGACCTGGTATTGGTTAAAGAAGTGGGAGCGATGCCTACTGCAAATAATGAATAGGTTAGTGATGAGCATGTTCTTGTCCCTGCATGCAGACCTGGTATTGGTTAACGAAGTGGGAGCGATGCCTAATACGAGTAATCAATAGGTTAGTGATAAGCATGTTCTTGTCCCTGCATGCAGAGCTGGTATTGGTTAAAGAAGTGGGAGCGATGCCTACTGCGAGTAATCAATAGGTTAGTGATGCTCATGTACTTGTCCCTGCATGCAGAGCTGGTATTGGATAACGAAGTCACAGCGATGCCTACTGCGAGTAATGAATAGGTTGGTGATGAGCATGTTCATGTCCCTGCATGCAGACCTGGTATTGCTTAACGAAGTAGGAGCGATGCCTACTGCGAGTAATCAATAGTTTAGTGATGAGCATGTTCTTGTCCCTGCATGCAGAGCTGGTATTGGTTAAAGAAGTGGGAGCGATGCCTACTGCAAGTAATCAATAGGTTAGTGATGATCATGTTCTTGTCCCTGCATGCAGACCTGGTATTGGTGAACGAAGTAGGAGCGATGCCTACTGCGAGTAATCAATAGTTTAGTGATGAGCATGTTCTTGTCCCTGCATGCAGAGCTGGCATTGGTTAAAGAAGTGGGAGCGATGTCTACTGCGAGTAATCAATAGGTTAGTGATGATCATGTTCTTGTCCCTGCATGCAGTGCTGGTATTGGTTAACGAAGTGGGAGTGATGCCTACTGCGAGTAATCGATAGGTTAGTGATGAGCATGTTCTTGTCCCTGCATGCAGAGCTGGTATTGGTTATCGAAGTGGGAGCGATGCCTACTGCGAGTAATCAATAGGTTAGTAATGAGCATGTTCTTGTTCCTGCATGCAGAGCTGGTATTGGTTAAAGAAGTGGGAGCGATGCCTACTGCGAGTAATCTATAGGTTAGTGATGCTCATGTACTTGTCCCTGCATGCAAAGCTGGTATTGGTTAACGAAGTCATAGCGATCCTACTGCGAGTAATCAATAGTTAGTGATGAGCATATTCTTGTTCCTGCATGCAGAGCTGGTATTGGTTAACGAAGTGGGGGCGATGCCTACTGCGAGTAATCAATGGTTAGTGCTGAGCATGTTCTTGCCCCTGCATGCAGACCTGGTATTGGTAACGAAGTGGGAGCGATTCCTACTGCGAGTGATCAATTGTTAGTGCTGAGCATATTCTTGTTCCTGCATGCAGGGCTGGTATTGGTTAACGAAGTGGGAGCGATGCCTGCTGCGAGTAATCAATAGGTTAGTGATGAGCATGTTCTTGTCCCTGCAAGCAGAGCTGTTATTGGTTAACGAATTGGGAGCTATGCCTACTGCGAGTAATTAATAGGTTAGTGATGATCATGTTCTTGTCCCTGCATGCAGAGCTGGTATTGGTTAACGAAGTGGGAGCAATTCCTACTGCGAGTGATCAATTGTTAGTGCTGAGCATATTCTTGTTCCTGCATGTAGGGCTGGTATTGGTTAACGAAGTGGGAACGATGCCTACTGCGAGTAATCATTAGGTTAGTGATGAGCATGTTCTTGTCCCTGCATGCAGAGCTGGTATTTTTTAACGAAGTTGGAGCGATGCCTACTGCGATTAATCAATAGGTTAGTGATGAGCATGTTCTCCTACTGCGAGTAATCAATGGTTAGTGATGAGCATGCTCTTGTTCCTGCATGCAGAGTTAGTATTGGTTAACGACGTGGGAGCGATGCCTGCTGCGAGTAATCAATAGGTTAGTGATGAGCATGTTCTTGTCTCTGCATGCAGAGCTGTTATTGGTTAACGAAGTGGGAGCTATGCCTACTGCGAGTAATTAATAGGTTAGTGATGATCATGTTCTTGTCCCTGCATGCAGAGCTGGTATTGGTTAACGAAGTGGGAGCATTTCCTACTGCGAGTGATCAATTGTTAGTGCTGAGCATATTCTTGTTCCTGCATGTAGGGCTGGTATTGGTTAACGAAGTGGGAACGATGCCTACTGCGAGTAATCAATAGGTTAATGATGAGCATGTTCTTGTCCCAGCATGCAGAGCTGGTATTGGTTAACGAAGTAGGAGAGATGCCTACTGCGATTAATCAATGGGCTAGTGATGAGCATGTTCTTGTCCCTGCATGCAGAGCTGGTATTGGTTAAAGAAGTGGGAGCTATGCCTACTGCGAGTAATGAATAGGTTATTGATGAGCATGTTCTTGTCCCTGCATGCAGACCTGGTATTGGTTAATGAAGTTAGAGCGATGCCTACTGCGAGTAATCAATAGGTTAGTGACGAGCATGTTCTTGTTCCTGCATGCAGGGCTAGTATTGGTTAAAGAAGTGGGAGCGATGCCTACTGCGAGTAATCAATAGGTTAGTGATGAGCGTGTTCTTGCCCCTGCAAGCATACCTGGTATTGGTTAACGAAGTAGGAGCCATGCCTACTGCGAGTAATCAATAGGTTAGTGATGAGCATGGTCTTGTCCCTGAATGCAGAGCTGGTATTGGTTAAAGAAGTGGGAGCGATGCCTACTGCGAGTAATGAATAGGTAAGTGATGATCATGTTCTTGTCCCTGCATGCAGAGCTGGTATTGGTTAACGAAGTGGAAGCGATTCCTACTGCGAGTGATTATTTGTTAGTGCTGAGCATAATCTTTTTCCTGCATGCAGGGCTGGTATTGGTTAAAGAAGTGGGAGCGATGCCTACTGCGAGTAATCAATAGGTTAGTTATGAGCATGTTCTTGTCCCTGCATGCATACCTGGTATTGGTTAACGAAGTAGGAGCGATGCCTACTGCAGGTAATCAATAGGTTGGTGATGAGCATGTTCTTGTCCCTGAATGCAGAGCTGGTATTGGTTAAAGAAGTGGGAGCGATGCCTACTGCGAGTAATGAATAGGTTAGTGATGAGCATGTTCTTGTCCCTGCATGCAGACCTGGTATTGGTTAAAGATGTGGGAGCGATGCCTACTGCAAATAATGAATAGGTTAGTGATGAGCATGTTCTTGTCCCTGCATGCAGAGTTGGTATTGGTTAAAGAAGTGGGAGCGATGCCTACTGCGAGTAATCAATAGGTTAGTGATGCTCATGTACTTGTCCCTGCATGCAGAGCTGGTATTGGATAACGAAGTCATAGCGATGCCTACTGCGAGTAATGAATAGGTTAGTGATGAGCATGTTCTTGTCCCTGCATGCAGACCTGGTATTGCTTAACGAAGTAGGAGCGATGCCTACTGCGAGTAATCAATAGTTTAGTGATGAGCATGTTCTTGTCCCTGCATGCAGAGCTGGTATTGGTTAAAGAAGTGGGAGCGATGCCTACTGCAAGTAATCAATAGGTTAGTGATGATCATGTTCTTGTCCCTGCATGCAGACCTGGTATTGGTGAACGAAGTAGGAGCGATGCCTACTGCGAGTAATCAATAGTTTAGTGATGAGCATGTTCTTGTCCCTGCATGCAGAGCTGGCATTGGTTAAAGAAGTGGGAGCGATGCCTATTGCGAGTAATCAATAGGTTAGTGATGATCATGTTCTTGTCCCTGCATGCAGTGCTGGTATTGGTTAACGAAGTGGGAGTGATGCCTACTGCGAGTAATCGATAGGTTAGTGATGAGCATGTTCTTGTCCCTGCATGCAGAGCTGGTATTGGTTATCGAAGTGGGAGCGATGCCTACTGCGAGTAATCAATAGGTTAGTAATGAGCATGTTCTTGTTCCTGCATGCAGAGCTGGTATTGGTTAAAGAAGTGGGAGCGATGCCTACTGCGAGTAATCTATAGGTTAGTGATGCTCATGTACTTGTCCCTGCATGCAAAGCTGGTATTGGTTAACGAAGTCATAGCGATCCTACTGCGAGTAATCAATAGTTAGTGTTGAGCATATTCTTGTTCCTGCATGCAGAGCTGGTATTGGTTAACGAAGTTGGAGCGATGCCTACTGCGAGTAATCAATGGTTAGTGCTGAGCATATTCTTGTTCCTGCATGAATAGCTGGTATTTGTTAACGAAGTGGGAGCGATGCCTGCTGCGAGTAATCAATAGGTTAGTGATGAGCATGTTCTTGCCCCTGCATGCAGACCTGGTATTGGTAACGAAGTGGGAGCGATTCCTACTGCGAGTGATCAATTGTTAGTGCTGAGCATATTCTTGTTCCTGCATGCAGGGCTGGTATTGGTTAACGAAGTGGGAACGATGCCTACTGCGAGTAATCAATAGGTTAGTGATAAGCATGTTCTTGACCCTGCATGCAGAACTGGTATTGGTTAAAGAAGTTGGAGCGATGCCTACTGCGTTTAATCAATAGGTTAGTGATGAGCATGTTCTCCTACGGCGATTAATCAATGGTTAGTGATGAGCATGCTCTTGTTCCTGCATGCAGAGCTGGTATTGGTTAACGAAGTGGGAGCGATGCCTGCTGCGAGTAACCAATAGGTCAGTGATGAGCATGTTCTTGTCCCTGCAAGCAGAGCTGTTATTGGTTAACGAATTGGGAGCTATGCCTACTGCGAGTAATTAATAGGTTAGTGATGATCATGTTCTTGTCCCTGCATGCAGAGCTGGTATTGGTTAACGACGTGGGAGCAATTCCTACTGCGAGTGATCAATTGTTAGTGCTGAGCATATTCTTGTTCCTGCATGTAGGGCTGGTATTGGTTAACGAAGTGGGAACGATGCCTACTGCGAGTAATTAATAGGTTAGTGATGATCATGTTCTTTTCCCTGCATGCAGAGCTGGTATTGGTTAACGACGTGGGAGCAATTCCTACTGCGAGTGATCAATTGTTAGTGCTGAGCATATTCTTGTTCCTGCATGTAGGGCTGGTATTGGTTAACGAAGGGGGAACGATGCCTACTGCGAGTAATCAATAGGTTAGTGATGAGCGTGTTCTAGCCCCTGCATGCATACCTGGTATTGGTTAACGAAGTAGGAGCCATGCCTACTGCGAGTAATCAATAGGCTAGTGATGTGCATGGTCTTGTCCCTGAATGCAGAGCTGTTATTGGTTAAAGAAGTGGGAGCGATGCCTACTGCGAGTAATGAATAGGTAAGTGATGATCATGTTCTTGTCCCTGCATGCAGAGCTGGTATTGGTTAACGAAGTGGGAGCGATTCCTACTGCGAGTGATTAATTGTTAGTGCTGAGCATAATCTTGTTCCTGCATGCATGGCTGGTATTGGTTAAAGAAGTGGGAGCGATGCCTACTGCGAGTAATCAATAGGTTAGTGTTGAGCATGTACTTGTCCCTGCATGCATACCTGGTATTGGTTAACGAAGTAGGAGCGATGCCTACTGCGAGTAATCAATAGGTTGGTGATGAGCATGTTCTTGTTCCTGAATGCAGAGCTGGTATTGGTTAAAGAAGTGGGAGCGATGCCTACTGCGAGTAATGAATAGGTTAGTGATGAGCATGTTCTTGTCCCTGCATGCAGACCTGGTATTGGTTAACGAAGTAGGAGCGATGCCTACTGCGAGTATTCAATAGGTTAGTGATGAGCATGTTCTTGTCCCTGCATGCAGTGCTGGTATTGGTTAAAGAAGTGGGAGCGATGCCTACTGCGAGTAATCAATAGGTTAGTGATGAGCATGTTCTTGTCCCTGCATGCAGACCTGGTATTGGTGAACGAAGTAGGAGCGATCCTACTGCGAGTAATCAATAGTTTAGTGATGAGCATGTTCTTGTCCCTGCATGCAGAGCTAGTATTGGTTAAAGAAGTGGGAGCGATGCCTACTGCGAGTAATCAATAGGTTAGTGATGAACATGTTCTTGTCCCTGCATGCAGAGCTGGTATTGGTTAAAGAAGTGGGAGCGATGCCTACTGCAAATAATGAATAGGTTAGTGATGAGCATGTTCTTGTCCCTGCATGCAGACCTGGTATTGGTTAACGAAGTGGGAGCGATTCCTAATGCGAGTAATCAATAGGTTAGTGATAAGCATGTTCTTGTCCCTGCATGCAGAGCTGGTATTGGATAACGAAGTCATAGCGATCCTACTGCGAGTAATCAATAGTTAGTGATGAGCATGTTCTTGTCCCTGCATGCAGACCAGGTATTGGTTAACGAAGTAGGAGCGATGCCTACTGCGAGTAATGAATAGGTTAGTGATGAGCATGTTCTTGTCCCTGCATGCAGACCTGGTATTGGTTAAAGAAGTGGGAGCGATGCTTACTGCGAGTAATCAATAGGTTAGTGATGATCATGTTCTTGTCCCTGCATGCAGACCTGGTATTGGTGAACGAAGTAGGAGCGATGCCTACTGCGAGTAATCAATAGTTTAGTGATGAGCATGTTCTTGTCCCTGCATGCAGAGCTGGTATTGGTTAAAGAAGTGGGAGCGATGCCTACTGCGAGTAATCAATAGGTTAGTGATGAGCATATTCTTGTCCCTGCATGCAGACCTGGTATTGGTGAACGAAGTAGGAGCGATGCCAACTGCTAGTAATTAATAGTTTAGTGATGAGCATGTTCTTGTCCCTGCATGCAGAGCTGGTATTGGTTAAAGAAGTGGGATAGATGCCTACTGCGAGTAATCAATAGTTTAGTGATGAGCATGTTCTTGTCCCTGCATGCAGAGCTGGTATTGGTTAAAGAAGTGGGATTGATGCCTACTGCGAGTAATCAATAGGTTAGTGATGATCATGTTCTTGTCCCTGCATGCAGAGCTGGTATTGGTTAAAGAAGTGGGAGCGATGAATACTGCGAGTAACGAATAGGTTAGTGATGAGCATGTTCTTGTCCTTGCATGCAGACCTGGTATTGGTTAACGAAGTAGGAGCGATGCCTACTGCGAGTAATCAATAGGTTAGTGATGAGCATGTTCTTGTCCCTGCATGCAGAGCTGGTATTGGTTAAAGAAGTGGGAGCGAGGCCTACTGCGAGTAATCAATAGGTTAGTGATGAGCTGAGCATGTTCTTGTCCCTGCATGCAGACCTGGTATTGGTGAACGAAGTAGGAGCGATGCCTACTGCGAGTAATTAATAGTTTAGTGATGAGCATGTTCTTGTCCCTGCATGCAGAGCTGGTATTGGTTAAAGAAGTGGGATTGATGCCTACTGCGAGTAATCAATAGGTTAGTGATGATCATGTTCTTGTCCCTGCATGCAGAGCTGGTATTGGTTAACGAAATGGGAGTGATGCCTACTGCGAGTAATCGATAGGTTAGTGATGAGCATGATCTTGTCCCTGCATGCAAGCTGGTATTGGTTAAAGAAGTGGGAGCGAGGCCTACTGCGAGTAATCAATAGGTTAGTGATGAGCTTGTTCTTGTCCCTGCATGCAGACCTGGTATTGGTGAACGAAGTAGGAGCGATGCCTACTGCGAGTAATTAATAGTTTAGTGATGAGCATGTTCTTGTCCCTGCATGCAGACCTGGTATTGGTTAACGAAGTAGGAGCGATGCCTACTGCGAGTAATCAATATGTTAGTGATGAGCATGTTCTTGTCCCTGCATGCAGAGCTGGTATTGGTTAAAGAAGTGGGAGCGATGCCTACTGCGAGTAATCAATAGGTTAGTGATGATCATGTTCTTGTCCCTGCATGCAGAGCTGGTAATGGTTAACGAAGTCATAGCGATCTTACTGCGAGTAATCAATGGTTAGTGATGATTATGCTCTTGTTCTTGCATGCAGAGCTGGTATTGGTTAACGAAGTGGGTGCGATGCCTGCTGCGAGTAATCAATAGGTTAGTGATGAGCATGTTCTGTCCCTGCATGCAGAGCTGGTATTGGTTAACGAAGTGGGAGCAATTCCTACTGCGAGTGATCAACTGTTAGTGCTGAGCATATTCTTGTTCCTGCATGCAGGGCTGGTATTGGTTAAAGAAGTGGGCCTGATGCCTACTGCGAGTAATGAATAGGTTAGTGATGAGCATGTTCTTGTCCCTGCATGAAGACCTGGTATTGGTTAACGAAGTGGGAGCGAAGCCTACTGCGAGTATTCAATAGGTTAGTGATGATCATGTTCTTGTCATTGCATGCAGAGCTGGTATTGGTTAACGAAGTGGGAGCGATTCCTACTGCGAGTGATCAATTGTTAGTGCTGAGCATATTCTTTTCCCTGCATGCAGAGCTGGTATTGGTTAACGAAGTTGGAGCGATGCCTACTGCGATTAATCAATAGGTTAGTGAAGAGCATGTTCTTGTCCCTGCATGCAGAGCTGGTATTTGTTAAAGAAGTGGGAGCGATTCCTACTGCGAGTAATCCATAGGTTAGTCATGAGCATGTTCTTGTCCCTGCATACAAACCTTGTATTGGTTAACGAAGTAGGAGCGATGCCTACTGCGAGTAATCAATAGGTTAGTGATGAGCATGTTCTTGTCCCTGCATGCAGAGCTGGTATTGGTTAAAGAAGTGGGAGCGATTCATAACTGCGAGTGATCAATTGTTAGTGATGAGCATGTTCTTGTCCATGCATGCAGAGATGGTATTGGTTAAAGAAGTGGGAGCGATGCCTACTGCGAGTAATGAATAGGTTAGTGATGAGCATGTTCTTGTCCCTGCATGCAGACCTGGTATTGGTTATCGAAGTAGGAGCGATGCCTACTGCGAGTAATCTATAGGTTAGTGATGAGCATGTTCTTGTCCGTGCATGCAGAGCTGGTATTGGTTAAAGAAGTGGGAGCGATGCCTACTGCGAGTAATCAATAGGTTAGTGATGAGCATGTTCTTGTCCCTGCATGCAGACCTGGTATTGGTTAACGACGTAGGAGCGATGCCTACTGCGAGTAATCAATAGTTTAGTGATGAGCATGTTCTTGTCCCTGCATGCAGAGCAGGTATTGGTTAAAGAAGTGGGAGCGATGCCAACTGCGAGTAAACAATAGGTTAGTGATGATCATGTTCTTGCTCCTGCATGCAGAGCTGGTATTGGTTAACGAAGTGGGAGCGATGCCTGCTGCGAGTAATCAATAGTTTAGTGATGATCATGTTCTTGTCCCAGCATGCAGAGCTGGTATTGGTTATCGAAGTGGGAGCGATTCCTACTGCGAGTGATCAATTGTTAGTGCTGAGCATATTCTTGTTCCTGCATGCAGGGCTGGTATTGGTTAACGAAGTGAAAACGATGCCTACTGCGAGCAATCAATAGGTTAGTGATGGGCATGTTCTTATCCTGCATGCAGAGCTGGTATTGTTTAACGAAGTAGGAGCGATGCCTACTGCGATTAATCAATAGGTTAGTGATGAGCATGTTCTTGTCCCTGCATGCAGAGCTGGTATTGGTTAAAGAAGTGGGTGCGATGCCTACTGCGATTGATCAATAGGTTAGAGATGATCATGTTCTTGTCCCTGCATGAAGAGCTGGTATTGGTTAACGAAGTCATAGCGATCCTACTGCGAGTAATCAATGGTTAGCGATGAGCATGCTCTTGTCCCTGCATGCAGAGCTGGTATTGGTTAACGAAGTGGGATCGATGCCTACTGCGATTAATCAATAGGTTAGTGATGAGCATGTTCTTGTCCATGCATGCAGAGCTGGTATTGGTTAAAGAAGTGGGAGCGATGCCTACTGCGAGTAATGAATAGGTTAGTGATGAGCATGTTCTTGTCCCTGCATGCAGACCTGGTATTGGTTATCGAAGTAGGAGCGATGCCTACTGCGAGTAATCTATAGGTTAGTGATGAGCATGTTCTTGCCGGTGCATGCAGAGCTGGTATTGGTTAAAGAAGTGGGAGCGATGCCTACTGCGAGTAATCAATAGGTTAGTGATGAGCATGTTCTTGTCCCTGCATGCAGATCTGGTATTGGTTAACGACGTAGGAGCGATGCCTACTGCAAGTAATCAATAGTTTAGTGATGAGCATGTTCTTGTCCCTGCATGCAGAGCTGGTATTGGTTCAAGAAGTGGGAGCGATGCCTACTGCAAGTAATCAATAGGTTAGTGATGATCATGTTCTTGTCCCTGCATGCAGACCTGGTATTGGTGAACGAAGTAGGAGCGATGCCTACTGCGAGTAATCAATAGTTTAGTGATGAGCATGTTCTTGTCCCTGCATGCAGAGCTGGCATTGGTTAAAGAAGTGGGAGCGATGCCTACTGCGAGTAATCAATAGGTTAGTGATGATCATGTTCTTGTCCCTGCATGCAGTGCTGGTATTGGTTAACGAAGTGGGAGCGATTCCTAATGCGAGTAATCAATAGGTTAGTGATAAGCATGTTCTTGTCCCTGCATGCAGACCTGGTATTGGTTAACGAAGTGGGAGCGATTCCTAATGCGAGTAATCAATAGGTTAGTGATAAGCATGTTCTTGTCCCTGCATGCAGAGCTGGTATTGGATAACGAAGTCATAGCGATCCTACTGCGAGTAATCAATAGTTAGTGATGAGCATGTTCTTGTCCCTGCATGCAGACCAGGTATTGGTTAACGAAGTAGGAGCGATGCCTACTGCGAGTAATGAATAGGTTAGTGATGAGCATGTTCTTGTCCCTGCATGCAGACCTGGTATTGGTTAAAGAAGTGGGAGCGATGCTTACTGCGAGTAATCAATAGGTTAGTGATGATCATGTTCTTGTCCCTGCATGCAGACCTGGTATTGGTGAACGAAGTAGGAGCGATGCCTACTGCGAGTAATCAATAGTTTAGTGATGAGCATGTTCTTGTCCCTGCATGCAGAGCTGGTATTGGTTAAAGAAGTGGGAGCGATGCCTACTGCAAATAATGAATAGGTTAGTGATGAGCATGTTCTTGTCCCTGCATGCAGACCTGGTATTGGTTAACGAAGTGGGAGCGATTCCTAATGCGAGTAATCAATAGGTTAGTGATAAGCATGTTCTTGTCCCTGCATGCAGAGCTGGTATTGGATAACGAAGTCATAGCGATCCTACTGCGAGTAATCAATAGTTAGTGATGAGCATGTTCTTGTCCCTGCATGCAGACCAGGTATTGGTTAACGAAGTAGGAGCGATGCCTACTGCGAGTAATGAATAGGTTAGTGATGAGCATGTTCTTGTCCCTGCATGCAGACCTGGTATTGGTTAAAGAAGTGGGAGCGATGCTTACTGCGAGTAATCAATAGGTTAGTGATGATCATGTTCTTGTCCCTGCATGCAGACCTGGTATTGGTGAACGAAGTACGAGCGATGCCTACTGCGAGTAATCAATAGTTTAGTGATGAGCATGTTCTTGTCCCTGCATGCAGAGCTGGTATTGGTTAAAGAAGTGGGAGCGATGCCTACTGCGAGTAATCAATAGGTTAGTGATGAGCATATTCTTGTCCCTGCATGCAGACCTGGTATTGGTGAACGAAGTAGGAGCGATGCCAACTGCTAGTAATTAATAGTTTAGTGATGAGCATGTTCTTGTCCCTGCATGCAGAGCTGGTATTGGTTAAAGAAGTGGGATAGATGCCTACTGCGAGTAATCAATAGTTTAGTGATGAGCATGTTCTTGTCCCTGCATGCAGAGCTGGTATTGGTTAAAGAAGTGGGATTGATGCCTACTGCGAGTAATCAATAGGTTAGTGATGATCATGTTCTTGTCCCTGCATGCAGAGCTGGTATTGGTTAAAGAAGTGGGAGCGATGAATACTGCGAGTAACGAATAGGTTAGTGATGAGCATGTTCTTGTCCTTGCATGCAGACCTGGTATTGGTTAACGAAGTAGGAGCGATGCCTACTGCGAGTAATCAATAGGTTAGTGATGAGCATGTTCTTGTCCCTGCATGCAGAGCTGGTATTGGTTAAAGAAGTGGGAGCGAGGCCTACTGCGAGTAATCAATAGGTTAGTGATGAGCTGAGCATGTTCTTGTCCCTGCATGCAGACCTGGTATTGGTGAACGAAGTAGGAGCGATGCCTACTGCGAGTAATTAATAGTTTAGTGATGAGCATGTTCTTGTCCCTGCATGCAGAGCTGGTATTGGTTAAAGAAGTGGGATTGATGCCTACTGCGAGTAATCAATAGGTTAGTGATGATCATGTTCTTGTCCCTGCATGCAGAGCTGGTATTGGTTAACGAAATGGGAGCGAGGCCTACTGCGAGTAATCAATAGGTTAGTGATGAGCTTGTTCTTGTCCCTGCATGCAGACCTGGTATTGGTGAACGAAGTAGGAGCGATGCCTACTGCGAGTAATTAATAGTTTAGTGATGAGCATGTTCTTGTCCCTGCATGCAGACCTGGTATTGGTTAACGAAGTAGGAGCGATGCCTACTGCGAGTAATCAATATGTTAGTGATGAGCATGTTCTTGTCCCTGCATGCAGAGCTGGTATTGGTTAAAGAAGTGGGAGCGATGCCTACTGCGAGTAATCAATAGGTTAGTGATGATCATGTTCTTGTCCCTGCATGCAGAGCTGGTAATGGTTAACGAAGTCATAGCGATCTTACTGCGAGTAATCAATGGTTAGTGATGAGCATGCTCTTGTTCTTGCATGCAGAGCTGGTATTGGTTAACGAAGTGGGAGCGATGCCTGCTGCGAGTAATCAATAGGTTAGTGATGAGCATGTTCTGTCCCTGCATGCAGAGCTGGTATTGGTTAACGAAGTGGGAGCAATTCCTACTGCGAGTGATCAACTGTTAGTGCTGAGCATATTCTTGTTCCTGCATGCAGGGCTGGTATTGGTTAAAGAAGTGGGCCTGATGCCTACTGCGAGTAATGAATAGGTTAGTGATGAGCATGTTCTTGTCCCTGCATGAAGACCTGGTATTGGTTAACGAAGTGGGAGCGAAGCCTACTGCGAGTATTCAAAAGGTTAGTGATGATCATGTTCTTGTCCCTGCATGCCGAGCTGGTATTGGTTAACGAAGTGGGAGCGATTCCTACTGCGAGTGATCAATTGTTAGTGCTGAGCATATTCTTTTCCCTGCATGCAGAGCTGGTATTGGTTAACGAAGTTGGAGCGATGCCTACTGCGATTAATCAATAGGTTAGTGAAGAGCATGTTCTTGTCCCTGCATGCAGAGCTGGTATTTGTTAAAGAAGTGGGAGCGATTCCTACTGCGAGTAATCCATAGGTTAGTCATGAGCATGTTCTTGTCCCTGCATACAAACCTTGTATTGGTTAACGAAGTAGGAGCGATGCCTACTGCGAGTAATCAATGGGTTAGTGATGAGCATGTTCTTGTCCCTGCATGCAGAGCTGGTATTGGTTAAAGAAGTGGGAGCGATTCATAACTGCGAGTGATCAATTGTTAGTGATGAGCATGTTCTTGTCCATGCATGCAGAGATGGTATTGGTTAAAGAAGTGGGAGCGATGCCTACTGCGAGTAATGAATAGGTTAGTGATGAGCATGTTCTTGTCCCTGCATGCAGACCTGGTATTGGTTATCGAAGTAGGAGCGATGCCTACTGCGAGTAATCTATAGGTTAGTGATGAGCATGTTCTTGTCCGTGCATGCAGAGCTGGTATTGGTTAAAGAAGTGGGAGCGATGCCTACTGCGAGTAATCAATAGGTTAGTGATGAGCATGTTCTTGTCCCTGCATGCAGACCTGGTATTGGTTAACGACGTAGGAGCGATGCCTACTGCGAGTAATCAATAGTTTAGTGATGAGCATGTTCTTGTCCCTGCATGCAGAGCAGGTATTGGTTAAAGAAGTGGGAGCGATGCCAACTGCGAGTAAACAATAGGTTAGTAATGATCATGTTCTTGCTCCTGCATGCAGAGCTGGTATTGGTTAACGAAGTGGGAGCGATGCCTGCTGCGAGTAATCAATAGTTTAGTGATGATCATGTTCTTGTCCCAGCATGCAGAGCTGGTATTGGTTATCGAAGTGGGAGCGATTCCTACTGCGAGTGATCAATTGTTAGTGCTGAGCATATTCTTGTTCCTGCATGCAGGGCTGGTATTGGTTAACGAAGTGAAAACGATGCCTACTGCGAGCAATCAATAGGTTAGTGATGGGCATGTTCTTATCCTGCATGCAGAGCTGGTATTGTTTAACGAAGTAGGAGCGATGCCTACTGCGATTAATCAATAGGTTAGTGATGAGCATGTTCTTGTCCCTGCATGCAGAGCTGGTATTGGTTAAAGAAGTGGGTGCGATGCCTACTGCGATTGATCAATAGGTTAGAGATGATCATGTTCTTGTCCCTGCATGAAGAGCTGGTATTGGTTAACGAAGTCATAGCGATCCTACTGCGAGTAATCAATGGTTAGCGATGAGCATGCTCTTGTCCCTGCATGCAGAGCTGGTATTGGTTAACGAAGTGGGATCGATGCCTACTGCGATTAATCAATAGGTTAGTGATGAGCATGTTCTTGTCCATGCATGCAGAGCTGGTATTGGTTAAAGAAGTGGGAGCGATGCCGACTGCGAGTAATGAATATGTTAGTGATGAGCATGTTCTTGTCCCTGCATGCAGACCTGGTATTGGTTATCGAAGTAGGAGCGATGCCTACTGCGAGTAATCTATAGGTTAGTGATGAGCATGTTCTTGCCGGTGCATGCAGAGCTGGTATTGGTTAAAGAAGTGTTAGCGATGCCTACTGCGAGTAATCAATAGGTTAGTGATGAGCATGTTCTTGTCCCTGCATGCAGATCTGGTATTGGTTAACGACGTAGGAGCGATGCCTACTGCAAGTAATCAATAGTTTAGTGATGAGCATGTTCTTGTCCCTGCATGCAGAGCAGGTATTGGTTAAAGAAGTGGGAGCGATGCCAACTGCGAGTAAACAATAGGTTAGTGATGATCATGTTCTTGTCCCTGCATGCAGAGCTGGTATTGGTTAACGAAGTGGGAGCGATGCCTACTGCGAGTATTCGATAGGTTAGTGATGAGCATGTTCTTGTCCCTGCATGCAGAGCTGGTATTGGTTAACGAAGTGGGAGCGATGCCTACTGCGAGTAATCAATAGGTTAGTGATGATCATGTTCTTGTCCCTGCATGCAGACCTGGTATTGGTTAACGAAGTAGGAGCGATGCCTACTGCGAGTAATCAATAGGGTAGTGATGAGCATGTTCTGGTCCCTGCATGCAGAGCTGGAATTGGTTAAAGAAGTGGGAGCGATGCCTACTGCGAGTAATCAATAGGATAGTAATGATCATGTTCTTGTCTCTGCATGCAGAGCTGGTATTGGTTAACGAAGTCATAGCGATCCTACTGCGAGTTATCTAAGGTTAGTGATGAGCTTGCTCTTGTTCCTGCATGCAGAGCTGGTATTGATTAACGAAGTGGGAGCGATGCCTGCTGCGAGTAATCAATAGGTTAGTGATGAGCATGTTCTTGTCCCTGCATGCAGAGCTGGTATTGGTTAACGAAGTGGGAGCGATGCCTACTGCTAGTAATTAATAGGTTAGTGATGATCATGTTCTTGACCCTGCATGCAGAGCTGGTATTGGTTAACGAAGTGTGAGCAATTCCTACTGTTAGTGATCAATTGTTAGTGCTGAGCATATTCTTGTTCCTGCATGCAGGGCTGGTATTGGTTAACGAAGTGAGAACGATGCCTACTGCGAGCAATCAATAGGTTAGTGATTGGCATGTTCTTATCCTGCATGCAGAGCTGGTATTGTTTAACGAAGTAGGAGCGATGCCTACTGCGATTAATCAATAGGTTAGTGATGAGCATGTTCTTGTCCCTGCATGCAGAGCTGGTATTGGTTAAAGAAGTGGGAGCGATGCCTACTGCGATTGATCAATAGGTTAGAGATGATCATGTTCTTGTCCCTGCATGAAGAGCTGGTATTGGTTAACGAAGTCATAGCGATCCTACTGCGAGTAATCAATGGTTAGCGATGAGCATGCTCTTGTCCCTGCATGCAGAGCTGGTATTGGTTAACGAAGTGGGAGCGATGCCTACTGCGAGTAATTAATAGGTTAGTGATGATCATGTTTTTGTCCCTGCATGCAGAGCTGGTATTGGTTAACGAAGTGGGAGCAATTCCTACTGCGAGTGATCAATTGTTAGTGCTGAGCATATTCTTGTTCCTGCATGCAGGGATGGTATTGGTTAACGAAGTGGGAACGATGCCTACTGCGAGTAATCAATAGGTTATTGATGAGCATGTTCTTGTCCCAGCATGCAGAGCTGGTATTGGTTAAAGAAGTGGGAGCGATGACTACTGCGAGTAATCAATAGGTTAGTGATGATCATGTTCTTGTCCCTGCATGCAGAGCTGGTATTGGTTAACGAAGTGGGAGCGATTCCTACTGCGAGTGATCAATTGTTAGTGCTGAGCATATTCTTGTTCCTGCATGCAGGGCTGGTATTGGTTAACGAAGTGGGAACGATGCCTACTGCGATTAATCAATAGGTTAGTGATGAGCATGTTCTTGTCCATGCATGCAGAGCTGGTATTGGTTAAAGAAGTGGGAGCGATGCCTACTGCGAGTAATGAATAGGTTAGTGATGAGCATGTTCTTGTCCCTGCATGCAGACCTGGTATTGGTTATCGAAGTAGGAGCGATGCCTACTGCGAGTAATCTATAGGTTAGTGATGAGCATGTTCTTGTCCGTGCATGCAGAGCTGGTATTGGTTAAAGAAGTGGGAGCGATGCCTACTGCGAGTAATCAATAGGTTAGTGATGAGCATGTTCTTGTCCCTGCATGCAGATCTGGTATTGGTTAACGACGTAGGAGCGATGCCTACTGCGAGTAATCAATAGTTTAGTGATGAGCATGTTCTTGTCCCTGCATGCAGAGCAGGTATTGGTTAAGAAGTGGGAGCGATGCCAACTGCGAGTAAACAATAGGTTAGTGATGATCATGTTCTTGTCCCTGCATGCAGAGCTGGTATTGGTTAACGAAGTGGGAGCGATGCCTACTGCGAGTAATCGATAGGTTAGTGATGAGCATGTTCTTGTCCCTGCATGCAGAGCTGGTATTGGTTAACGAAGTGGGAGCGATGCCTACTGCGAGTAATCAATAGGTTAGTGATGATCATGTTCTTGTCCCTGCATGCAGACCTGGTATTGGTTAACGAAGTAGGAGCGATGCCTACTGCGAGTAATCAATAGGTTAGTGATGAGCATGTTCTGGTCCCTGCATGCAGAGCTGGAATTGGTTAAAGAAGTGGGAGCGATGCCTACTGCGAGTAATCAATAGGATAGTAATGATCATGTTCTTGTCTCTGCATGCAGAGCTGGTATTGGTTAACGAAGTCATAGCGATCCTACTGCGAGTAATCTATGGTTAGTGATGAGCATGCTCTTGTTCCTGCATGCAGAGCTGGTATTGATTAACGAAGTGGGAGCGATGCCTGCTGCGAGTAATCAATAGGTTAGTGATGAGCATGTTCTTGTCCCTGCATGCAGAGCTGGTATTGGTTAACGAAGTGGGAGCGATGCCTACTGCTAGTAATTAATAGGTTAGTGATGATCATGTTCTTGACCCTGCATGCAGAGCTGGTATTGGTTAACGAAGTGTGAGCAATTCCTACTGTTAGTGATCAATTGTTAGTGCTGAGCATATTCTTGTTCCTGCATGCAGGGCTGGTATTGGTTAACGAAGTGGGAACGATGCCTACTGCGAGTAATCAATAGGTTAGTGATGAGCATGTTCTTGTCCCAGCATGCAGAGCTGGTATTGGTTAACGAAGTAGGAGAAGATGCCTACTGCGATTAATCAATAGGTTAGTGATGAGCATGTTATTGTCCCTTCATGCAGAGCTGGTATTGGTTAAAGAAGTGGGAGCGATGCCTCTGGCGAGTAATCAATAGGTTAGTGTTGAGCATGTTCTTGTCCCTGCATGCAGACCTGGTATTGATTAACGAAGTAGGAGCGATGCCTACTGCGAGTAATCAATAGGTTAGTGATGAGCATGTTCTTGTCCCTGCATGCAGAGCTGGTATTGGTGAAAGAAGTGGGAGCGATGCCTACTGCGAGTAATCAATGGTTAGCGATGAGCATGCTCTTGTTCCTGCATGCAGAGCTGTTATTGGTTAATGAAGTGGGAGCGATGCCTGCTGCGAGTAATCAATAGCTTAGTGATGAGCATGTTCTTGTCCCTGCATGCAGAGCTGGTATTGGTTAACGAAGTGGGAGCGATGCCTACTGCGAGTAATTAATAGGTTAGTGATGATCATGTTTTTGTCCCTGCATGCAGATCTGGTATTGGTTAACGAAGTGGGAGCAATTCCTACTGCGAGTGATCAATTGTTAGTGCTGAGCATATTCTTGTTCCTGCATGCAGGGCTGGTATTGGTTAACGAAGTGGGAACGATGCCTACTGCGAGTAATCAATAGGTTATTGATGAGCATGTTCTTGTCCCAGCATGCAGAGCTGGTATTGGTTAAAGAAGTGGGAGCGATGACTACTGCGAGTAATCAATAGGTTAATGATGATCATGTTCTTGTCCCTGCATGCAGAGCTGGTATTGGTTAACGAAGTGGGAGCGATTCCTACTGCGAGTGATCAATTGTTAGTGCTGAGCATATTCTTGTTCCTGCATGCAGGGCTGGTATTGTTTAACGAAGTGGGAACGATGCCTACTGCGATTAATCAATAGGTTAGTGATGAGCATGTTCTTGTCCATGCATGCAGAGCTGGTATTGGTTAAAGAAGTGGGAGCGATGCCTACTGCGAGTAATGAATAGGTTAGTGATGAGCATTTTCTTGTCCCTGCATGCAGACCTGGTATTGGTTAACGAAGTAGGAGCGATGCCTACTGCGAGTAATCAATAGGTTAGTGATGAGCATGTTCTGGTCCCTGCATGCAGAGCTGGAATTGGTTAAAGAAGTGGGAGCGATGCCTACTGCGAGTAATCAATAGGATAGTAATGATCATGTTCTTGTCTCTGCATGCAGAGCTGGTATTGGTTAACGAAGTTCAAGCGATCCTACTGCGAGTAATCTATGGTTAGTGATGAGCATGCTCATGTTCCTGCATGCAGAGCTGGTATTGATTAACGAAGTGGGAGCGATGCCTGCTGTGAGTAATCAATAGGTTAGTGATGAGCATGTTCTTGTCCCTGCATGCAGAGCTGGTATTGGTTAACGAAGTTGGAGCGATGCCTACTGCTAGTAATTAATAGGTTAGTGATGATCATGTTCTTGTCCCTGCATGCAGAGCTGGTATTGGTGAAAGAAGTGGGAGCGATGCCTACTGCGAGTAATCAATAGGTTAGTGATGATCATGTTCTTGTCCTTGCATGCAGAGCTGGTATCGGTTAACGAAGTGGGAGCGATTCCTACTGCGAGTGGTCAACTGTTAGTGCTGGGCATATTCTTGTTCCTGCATGCAGGGCTGGTATTGGTTAACGAAATGGGAACGATGCCTACTGCGAGTAATCAATAGGTTAGTGATGAGCATGTTTTTGTCCTGCATGCAGAGCTGGTATTGGTTAACGAATTAGGAGCGATGCCTACTGCGATTAATCAATAGGTTAGAGCTGAGCATATTCTTGTTCCTGCATGAAGAGCCGGTATTGGTCAACGAAGTGGAAGCGATGTTTACTGCGAGTAATCAATAGGTTAGTGATGAGCATGTTCTTGTCAATGCATGCAGAGCTGGTATTGGTTAACGAAGTGGGAGCGATGCCTACTGCGAGTAATTAATAGGTTAGTTATGATCATGTTCTTGTCCCTGCATGCAGAGCTGGTATTGGTTAATGAAGTGGGAGCAATTCCTACTGCGAGTGATCAATTGTTAGTGCTGGGCATATTCTTGTTCCTGCATGCAGGGCTGGTATTGGTTAACGAAATGGGAACGATGCCTACTGCGAGTAATCAATAGGTTAGTGATGAGCATGTTCTTGTCCTTGCATGCAGAGCTGGTATCGGTTAACGAAGTGGGAGCGATTCCTACTGCGAGTGGTCAACTGTTAGTGCTGGGCATATTCTTGTTCCTGCATGCAGGGCTGGTATTGGTTAACGAAATGGGAACGATGCCTACTGCGAGTAATCAATAGGTTAGTGATGAGCATGTTCTTGTCCTGCATGCAGAGCTGGTATTGGTTAACGAATTAGGAGCGATGCCTACTGCGATTAATCAATAGGTTAGAGCTGAGCATATTCTTGTTCCTGCATGAAGAGCCGGTATTGGTCAACGAAGTGGAAGCGATGCCTACTGCGAGTAATCAATAGGTTAGTGATGAGCATGTTCTTGTCAATGCATGCAGAGCTGGTATTGGTTAACGAAGTGGGAGCGATGCCTACTGCGTGTAATTAATAGGTTAGTTATGATCATGTTCTTGTCCCTGCATGCAGAGCTGGTATTGGTTAATGAAGTGGGAGCAATTCCTACTGCGAGTGATCAATTGTTAGTGCTGAGCATATTCTTGTTCCTGCATGCAGGGCTGGTATTGGTTAACGAAGTAGGACCGATGCCTACTGCGATTAATCAATAGGTTAGTGATGAGCATGTTCTTGTTCCTGCATGCAGAGCTGGTATTTTTTAAAGAAGTGGAAGCGATGCCTACTGCGATTAATCAATAGGTTAGTGATGAGCATGTTGTTGTCCCTGCATGCAGACCTGGTATTGGTTAACGAAGTAGGAGCGATGCCTACTGCGATTAATCAATAGGTTAGTGATGAGCATGTTCTTGTCCCTGCATGCAGAGCTGGTATTGGTTAAAGAAGTGGAAGCGATGCCTACTGCGAGTAATCAATAGGTTAGTGATGACCGTGTTCTTGTCCTTGCATGCAGAGCTGGTATCGGTTAACGAAGTGGGAGCGATTCCTACTGCGAGTGATCAATTGTTAGTGCTGGGCATGTTCTTGTTCCTTCATGCAGGGCTGGTATTGGTTAACGAAGTGGGAACGATGCCTACTGCGAGTAATCAATAGGTTAGTGATGAGCATGTTCTTGTCCTGCATGCAGAGCTGGTATTGGTTAAAGAAGTAGGAGCGATGCCTACTGCGATTAATCAATAGGTTAGTGATGAGCATGTTCTTGTCCCTGCATGCAGAGCTGGTATTGGTTAAAGAAGTGGAAGCGATGCCTACTGCGAGTAATCAATAGGTTAGTGATGAGCATGTTCTTGTCTCTGCATGCCGACCTGGTATTGGTTAACGAAGTAGGAGCGATGCCTACTGCGAGTAATCAATAGGTTAGTGATGATCATGTTCTTGTCCTTGCATGCAGAGCTGGTATCGGTTAACGAAGTGGGAGCGATTCCTACTGCGAGTGATCAATTGTTAGTGCTGGGCATGTTCTTGTTCCTGCATGCAGATATGGTATTGGTTAACGAAGTGGGAGCGAAGCCTGCTGCGAGTAAACAATAGGTTAGTGATAAGCATGTTCTTGTCCCTGCATGCAGAGCTGGTATTGGTTAACGAAGTGGGAGCGATGCCTACTGCGAGTAATCAATGGTTAGTGCTGAGCATATTCTTGTTCCTGCATGAAGAGCTGGTATTGGTTAACGAAGTGGGAGCGATGCCTGCTGCGAGTAAACAATAGGTTAGTGATAAGCATGTTCTTGTCCCTGCATGCAGAGCTGGTATTGGTTAACGAAGTGGGAGCGATGCCTACTGCGAGTAATCAATAGGTTAGTGATGATCATGTTCTTGTCCTTGCATGCAGAGTTGGTATTGGTTAACGAAGTGGGAGCGATTCCTACTGCGAGTGATCAATTGTTAGTGCTGGGCATATTCTTGTTCCTGCATGCAGGGCTGGTATTGGTTAACGAAGTAGGACCGATGCCTACTGCGATTAATCAATAGGTTAGTGATGAGCATGTTCTTGTTCCTGCATGCAGAGCTGGTTTTTTTTAAAGAAGTGGAAGCGATGCCTACTGCGATTAATCAATAGGTTAGTGATGAGCATGTTGTTGTCCCTGCATGCAGACCTGGTATTGGTTAACGAAGTAGGAGCGATGCCTACTGCGATTAATCAATAGGTTAGTGATGAGCATGTTCTTGTCCCTGCATGCAGAGCTGGTATTGGTTAAAGAAGTGGAAGCGATGCCTACTGCGAGTAATCAATAGGTTAGTGATGACCGTGTTCTTGTCCTTGCATGCAGAGCTGGTATCGGTTAACGAAGTGGGAGCGATTCCTACTGCGAGTGATCAATTGTTAGTGCTGGGCATGTTCTTGTTCCTTCATGCAGGGCTGGTATTGGTTAACGAAGTGGGAACGATGCCTACTGCGAGTAATCAATAGGTTAGTGATGAGCATGTTCTTGTCCTGCATGCAGAGCTGGTATTGGTTAAAGAAGTAGGAGCGATGCCTACTGCGATTAATCAATAGGTTAGTGATGAGCATGTTCTTGTCCCTGCATGCAGAGCTGGTATTGGTTAAAGAAGTGGAAGCGATGCCTACTGCGAGTAATCAATAGGTTAGTGATGAGCATGTTCTTGTCTCTGCATGCCGACCTGGTATTGGTTAACGAAGTAGGAGCGATGCCTACTGCGAGTAATCAATAGGTTAGTGATGATCATGTTCTTGTCCTTGCATGCAGAGCTGGTATCGGTTAACGAAGTGGGAGCGATTCCTACTGCGAGTGATCAATTGTTAGTGCTGGGCATGTTCTTGTTCCTGCATGCAGATATGGTATTGGTTAACGAAGTGGGAGCGAAGCCTGCTGCGAGTAAACAATAGGTTAGTGATAAGCATGTTCTTGTCCCTGCATGCAGAGCTGGTATTGGTTAACGAAGTGGGAGCGATGCCTACTGCGAGTAATCAATGGTTAGTGCTGAGCATATTCTTGTTCCTGCATGAAGAGCTGGTATTGGTTAACGAAGTGGGAGCGATGCCTGCTGCGAGTAAACAATAGGTTAGTGATAAGCATGTTCTTGTCCCTGCATGCAGAGCTGGTATTGGTTAACGAAGTGGGAGCGATGCCTACTGCGAGTAATCAATAGGTTAGTGATGATCATGTTCTTGTCCTTGCATGCAGAGTTGGTATTGGTTAACGAAGTGGGAGCGATTCCTACTGCGAGTGATCAATTGTTAGTGCTGGGCATATTCTTGTTCCTGCATGCAGGGCTGGTATTGGTTAACGAAGTAGGACCGATGCCTACTGCGATTAATCAATAGGTTAGTGATGAGCATGTTCTTGTTCCTGCATGCAGAGCTGGTATTTTTTAAAGAAGTGGAAGCGATGCCTACTGCGATTAATCAATAGGTTAGTGATGAGCATGTTGTTGTCCCTGCATGCAGACCTGGTATTGGTTAACGAAGTAGGAGCGATGCCTACTGCGATTAATCAATAGGTTAGTGATGAGCATGTTCTTGTCCCTGCATGCAGAGCTGGTATTGGTTAAAGAAGTGGAAGCGATGCCTACTGCGAGTAATCAATAGGTTAGTGATGACCGTGTTCTTGTCCTTGCATGCAGAGCTGGTATCGGTTAACGAAGTGGGAGCGATTCCTACTGCGAGTGATCAATTGTTAGTGCTGGGCATGTTCTTGTTCCTTCATGCAGGGCTGGTATTGGTTAACGAAGTGGGAACGATGCCTACTGCGAGTAATCAATAGGTTAGTGATGAGCATGTTCTTGTCCTGCATGCAGAGCTGGTATTGGTTAAAGAAGTAGGAGCGATGCCTACTGCGATTAATCAATAGGTTAGTGATGAGCATGTTCTTGTCCCTGCATGCAGAGCTGGTATTGGTTAAAGAAGTGGAAGCGATGCCTACTGCGAGTAATCAATAGGTTAGTGATGAGCATGTTCTTGTCTCTGCATGCCGACCTGGTATTGGTTAACGAAGTAGGAGCGATGCCTACTGCGAGTAATCAATAGGTTAGTGATGATCATGTTCTTGTCCTTGCATGCAGAGCTGGTATCGGTTAACGAAGTGGGAGCGATTCCTACTGCGAGTGATCAATTGTTAGTGCTGGGCATGTTCTTGTTCCTGCATGCAGATATGGTATTGGTTAACGAAGTGGGAGCGAAGCCTGCTGCGAGTAAACAATAGGTTAGTGATAAGCATGTTCTTGTCCCTGCATGCAGAGCTGGTATTGGTTAACGAAGTGGGAGCGATGCCTACTGCGAGTAATCAATGGTTAGTGCTGAGCATATTCTTGTTCCTGCATGAAGAGCTGGTATTGGTTAACGAAGTGGGAGCGATGCCTGCTGCGAGTAAACAATAGGTTAGTGATAAGCATGTTCTTGTCCCTGCATGCAGAGCTGGTATTGGTTAACGAAGTGGGAGCGATGCCTACTGCGAGTAATCAATAGGTTAGTGATGATCATGTTCTTGTCCTTGCATGCAGAGTTGGTATTGGTTAACGAAGTGGGAGCGATTCCTACTGCGAGTGATCAATTGTTAGTGCTGGGCATGTTCTTGTTCCTGCATGCAGATCGGGTATTGGTTAACGAAGTAGGAGCGATGCCTACTGCGAGTAATCAATAGGTTAGTGATGAGCATGTTCTTGTCCCTGCATGCAGAGCTGGTATTGGTTAAAGAAGTGGGAGCGATGCCTACTGCGAGTAATCAATAGGTTAGTGATGATCATGTTCCTGTCCCCGCATGCAGAGCTGGTATTGGTTAACGAAGTCATAGCGATCCTACTCCGAGTAATCAATGGTTATTAATGAGCATTCTCTTGTTCCTGCATGCAGAGCTGGTATTGGTTAACGAAGTGGGAGCCATGCCTACTGCGATTAATCAATAGGTTAGTGATGAGCATGTTCTTGTCCTTGCATGCAGAGCTGGTATTGGTTAACGAAGTGGGAGCGATGCCTACTGCGAGTAATCAATAGGTTAGTGATGATCATGTTCTTGTCCCTGAGTAGATATTTCCCCACTTTGGCACAAACCACTTCTAACTGGCCTGTACGTCACCGGTGTGTTTACAGGTGGTTTTGGATGATGGAGGCGGCCGTTTCGGCCTTTTTCCTAGCCTTTGGGGTGGGTTCGACCACGTTTAAGCTAGCCGAACTGCATCCAACCCAACCTACCCCTAGGTCTAGGGGGATGCGCCCAGCTACGTTCAGTACCTTCCCCGGGGTGATTATAGGGGCCGTTATGGATGGCGGCGGCTCAGAAAGGCATTGATCCTAGACTATGGGGCGAGTTCGATTACTTTTAGAGGGGTAGGGGTAGTTTGTGGAAAAAACTCTCACCACGTAGGCCTATGACGCAACAACCTAAGGCTGGTAAATCGCATCTAACCTAACCAAACCCAAGGTGAGGGGGTGTCCTCAGCTACGTTCAGGACCCTCCCCGGGGGTAGCTCCCGGCGTATGGCTAATTTGTGGAAAGATTTAGTGGTTATTATTTGACGTATCCGCGTTCGAGCGACTCGCGCACCTATATCCAGAGTGGCCTACCCCAAAATGATCTGGGTGATGCGGGGCAAAGGTATATGATTGCCAAACTCGAAATTTGTCTATGCTACTAAACTAGTAAACAATGAAACAAAGCCTTATCGTGTGAGGGAATACACGCGACCTACATAACCGGTGACCGTGTGCCTGACATATGCAAACCTGCAGAGATAACGCATAATCTTAAAACCTCAATGACAGCTGGCGACCGTTATAACAGGCCTATAACCCGCACAACTGTATTGTTGTGATTCAAAACGACTGTGTTTGTTTTGACTACCGTATCGATTTATTATGTGGGTTGTTATAGTTTAAGTAAACAAATAGCTCTATGGTTACAATCTATAGCTACAAAAGCGTATAGATATAAAGGTCTATGGAGTAACACCAATAACGAGATCATCACATAACATGAATAAATATATGCTATTCAACAGAGTGTTAGCAATATAAGAGCGGTATAAACATATGTTGGATAAGGCCAACGATATAAGGATCCGTTATGGAAAAGGGCCGGTATATGAAATAGTATATACAATAAGGGTATTCAGCATGATGATATATTAAACTAACATATAATAATTTTACAATGCATAGATATAAATTGTACCCAATATTACATATACAATTTAAATGTGTCGATAACCCGCGAGACTACCCAAAAATACTATATTCCTACCTGTATACAATATATTATACACAGCTGAGGAAGAGTCCATTAGAGAGGGGAGTGGACGAGTCCATGCGAGCTGGACCGATCCATAACTACGTCTGTTGATTACATCTCGGCGAGCGATGCCAATTGTAGAGGTATGGAGGGGCAGACGGTTATGATTTATAAATCTCATCGGGACAACCACCACTTGCTATCCAGCTTTGGAACAAGAAACAATCTGGTGAGCTATCTTGTTGTTACTTGTTCTCGTGTGAAATCTGTAGTCTATATACTAGAGTCTTATAATAACGCAATCGCCGGTGTTAATCAGAGCGATTTGTAATCATTTTGTGAATTAGAGTTGAATAATTTGTATAACATAATATTACAGTAGATATCTCTGTTGATCTGAATATTTATGAAAACAATTTAATCATAACATATATTTGAATAAATATCTAGCAAATACATTTGTTAATACGAGTATTATCAAACAATCTGATTTGTTTTAGCGATTAATTCAAAATTTTAAATTGTATCACATAACTGATATTTGATTAACATATACCATTGTCAATCTTAGTAATCTTATTTTCAAAACAACCCGAGTATTTATTCTAGTTATTATTTCAAAAAATTCAAATTGCTTCTTATAGCATCAATTTGACTATATATATATATATATATATATATATATATATATATATATATATATATATATATATATAGCATATACCTGTGTTAATTTAAGATCTATTGTAGTGAATTGTATCTGTAAAATGGCCGTTCGTATTGTATCAACGGACCAGACATATGTAAGAAAATTCCGTTTGCACGGTACTAGAGTCTAGAGTGACATTCAACTTCAATCCCATGCCCGAGCCGGAAAACGAGTTGAAATGGGTCAGACGAGGACTAGAGGAAATCTCAGAGACTATGAAAAACAATGCTACCGAAGACATACAATTAGGCTTCACCATGCAGAGCTTAAATCTCCTAAACCACGCCCCTGGATATATTGCTTTTAGACCGGCGTCTTCGATAACTGTGGACGCCTTGTTTAACATCTTTGGTTCCATTATCCAGAGCAACGCAGCCACCTTTAAAGCCGACGACACCTTCAGAGTGACCTGTACAAAGGTTAAAGTACCTATAGGGCGTTGTCGTGTAAGACCCGGACTGTATAATAATTTCAAAGAAGAATCGCACCGTAGGATGGGGATTGTTACGATTAAAAATACGGACATCCTCTGTTAACCCCGTGCTCTGGTTGTAGCTGTAGCGCATGCGTTAAGAGACCCCGAGTACAAGCTTGTGAGTATGGACAGGTGCAATCGTCAAACCAACAGAGCAAAACAGCTAATGACGGACGCCGGGGTGCAGATAGGATTTGGCGGTGCCGGGATTCGAGAATTGCAACAGTTTCAACATTTACTCTCCGATTATAAAAACACCGTCTACAATTACGGCAGTAAAGGTCGTTATATTTACTTTGAAGTCGACTTTCAGAACCCCAGGCACCAGCTAAATTTGTTATATCACGCCAACCACTTCAACGTTGTTACAAATTTGACAGTTGCTATCGCTTGTAAATACTATTGCGAATTGTGTCATGTTCCATACAACAAGCGCCTGCGACATAGATGCTCAGCCCAATGCAACTCTTGCAAGAGGTCTCCGCCGTGTGTGCTTGAAGACGACGGCATCCTGTGCGGCGACTGCAATAGACAATTTCAAAATAGAGCTTGTTTTAAGGCGCACATCAAAAGCGTATGTCTGGCTATAAGAAAGTGTCCAGACTGTAATAGATACATTCAAACGAAGCTAAGAAACGCTCCTCACGTATGCGGCGAGAGCTATTGTAAAGTGTGTAAGGATTACATTCCAACAGGTCATCTGTGCTACATGAGAATTGATACACGTCGCCCGCTATCAAATAACTTTCTGTTTGTCTTCTTTGATCTTGAAACTCGACAAGACGAAGTTATTAACGACGCTCGTGTGCATCGAGTTAACTTGTGCGTATCCCAGCAATACTGCTGGTTGTGTATGAACGGCGGCGCTAGCCTACAGTGCACGGATAGAACCCGAAGGTTCCGAAAGGACCCCATCAACGGGTTAATGGCGTACCTTATGGAAGTTCGAAAGGCGTACAAAAAGGTGATTGTAACCTCACAACGGACAGGCCTTTGACTTTCAATTTATCCTAAAGTACGTGATAGAAGAGACTCAATTCACACCCGACCTGATTACGCGAGGCACCAAGGTCATCCTGATTGAGATTGACAATACAAAGTTCATCGACTCTCTTAACTATATGCCTATGGCTTTGTCTAAACTGCCTAAAGCCTTCGATCTGCCTCCGGAAAAGAAAAAGGGATATTTCCCGCACCTCTTCAACACGCTGGCAAACCAATCGTATGTAGGCCCCATGCCTGCATTAAATAGGTCCAGATAGCCTGAAAGAGAAGTCAATCGAAATAATATGAAAATCTACCTACATTATTGGTACGCTGGACAGCGTAGTCTTCCGCCACCACAATATCCTGTAGGAATCTCCTCGTCATCCCCCAAACGTTATACGCAAAGGTCCGACTCGTCCTGTAGTATGCTTTTGAGGCAGCCGTCCGCAAATCCCTAATCACCAGCTGGAGCTCCATTAAAGTGTAATCCAGCGTCTGTATGCACGTGTGGGGTGAAGATGGGTCCCTCGGTGGATGAGAAGACATTAGGAAATCGTGTAGGCGAAACGAAAACGAATCATCCCAACTATAGCATGGTCTATGATCCTCTTCCTCCTCGCTGTCTGTATCAACCCCTGGCGGACGGGTAGGTAGATCTCCTGGAGAAGAGCCCCTAGGTATTAGTAGAGGCGAATAGGATGACGAATAGGTTAGTGAAGAATCTGAAAGTGTTGTGTACGCCTATAAAAATGAAAAAGAATCTATTGAAAAGATAATTTGAAAAAGAATTGTCATTAACACATAATATCTCGTGTCCAAAATAAGCTTCAATTTAAAATATATATATTAAACGCTAATGAAAATAAACTACCATTCATTCAATATATTCTATGATCTAGGCTTCAGATAATTTGAAAAAGAAATGACGCTACCTCATGTCCAAAACGAGCTTCAATTTAAAAACATATTAAGCGCTATTTAAAATAAACTACCATTCATTCAATATACTGTGCGATCTAAGGCTTTACATAATTTGAAAAAGACTAGACATTAACATATATTATCTCGTGTCCAAAATATATATTAAACGCTATTGAAAATACACCACCACTCATTCAATATAGTGTGTAATCTAGGCTTTACAAAAATTGAAAAATGAAGTCTGAAAATGTGCTCATCTATAAATAAACACTTATTCTGTCATGTAGGCTTAACATAAATTGAAAAAAGAGTAGTTACTTACAATGCGAGTGTTTATAGGTTGTTGTGACGCCATCTCTCGTGAATGTGTAACCTGCAGATTAACGGATCACAATAGTTGACCAAAGAATAGCTCTCTTCTGGGGTTGATTGCAGAAAGTCTTCAAAACTAAATAATTTAAATAACGGGTTTAAACAGATATCGTACCAGTTATCAGAGTCTCCAATAAATTCGAAGCAGTCCACTTCGGCTGTAGAGTATGTGTAACCGGCACTTTTGATGTCGAAACTCTCTGCCTGGCGGAGCACCAAGTTCCTCAAACACTCTCGGCAAATATTATTAGACAGACCTGTGTAGTGAAATCTAATAAATTTGAGAAATGTCTTCTTGTAGGCATACTCAGGTACAGCGCCGCGGTGGTACTTCAACCATAACAATACTGAAAAATTTAAATTATTGAAATCTATAGATAAAGATTCAGATGTATCACAAGGCTTCATCGGTACATAGACTTTAAATGAGTTTATCAACGTTTGCTTTACAGATACAGGTAAGTCCAAACTGTCTATATTATTTCTGTTCTGTACGCATGCGCAGACCTCAATAGCGCATAGATTAAACAAAGATAGATGCACTGTAAAATTTATAAAAAAGAAACATGCTGAAACGTTTTAAAGAATTATATTACTCTGTTATGGCCAAGTTCACAGATTGGTTGACATGTTTGGTAACACTTTAAAATTTCCCTAAAATAGAGCTCAAATATTCCACAGTCAACGTCGTAGCGTATCGCTTAGGAAGAACTACAGCGCGTCTGTCTTCATCATCTACCTGTAAGTCTACAAGTACGGTGTTACCATACTTTGCTTCGACAAAACGTGCATTTACAATTTTATAGGCTTTGCCAAACTTTAGATCGCGTATAGGCATAGAATCTACAGAATTTTAAGTTGAAAACTTTGTCGACACTGATGATAACATTTTTACTACTTACTGACTAACACACACTGATCACTTGAAACACAGACCATGCAAAAATACTATATTCCCGCCTGTATATAATGTATTATACATAGCTGTGGAAGAGTCCATTTTGATAGGGGAGTGGACGAGTCCATGCGAGTTGGACTGATCCATAAATACGTCATAACTACGACTGTTGGTTACATCACGGCGGGCGATGCCGTTTGTAGAGGTAAGCACATAGTAGCCGATGAGTAGAATGACTACAAGTTAACACATAATATCCGATGTGTAGCTTAGCTAATGGTTAACACAAAATATCCGAAGCATAGTTTGACTATGGTTTAACACAAAGTATCCGATGAGAGGTCTGAATACAGGTTAACACATAATATCCAATGCATGGCTTGGGTAATACATATAGTTAGCCTACATTCTGTGTTATGTATGTAAACCCACACACTATGCTAAGCCGGTTACCCGTCAGGTACTAGACACGGATCTATGGTAATGCAAGAGTAAGCCTAAGTGGAACCCATACCCTGACAACAGATACCTGGCTTAACCATAGGCTACATATCTAGACAACTTATACATAGCTAGACAACAGATACCTAGCCTGACAACAGAGCTAGATCAAATGGCCAACGTTTCAACTAAACAACATTACGCTAAGTTTAACCGACCAACATACACGAAGTTCAAACGAACAACATTGACACCAAGTTCAATTGTATGGCTGGTGAAGGCCAGATCAGCGTTTCAACTAATAAAAGTTGAAAAACGAACGCTAATCAGCCAACATCTACACCGAGGTCAAATGGGCTGTGGTTAGTGAAGGCATCGGCAAAAGCATTTGTGATCTGAGCCTTAGACATAATTACAGCTACCAACGCATACGAAAATAGCTTTGTAGAAACCGTCAAGGCCTTTACACATATTGTCCAGGTATGTTGTATCAGTTACAGCATACTGACTAAAATACCTTCATCAAATCTTAGGTAAATCTAGCTTTGAGGTAGGCCCTAGGTAAAGTCACCCTAGAGTCAGATCGTAGGTAAAGTCGACCTGGAGTGGTAAAACAGCTACCGATCAATAACCAATCACAATAGTATACATCCTGTATTAAGCCAATATGTATGTTACCCAACATACTGTGTTAAACCAATAAGCGTGTAAACCTACATTCCTCCTGAAATAAGGCAAAATGCATGTTACCCTACACAGCCCTACATACCGTGTTAGGCCGATATGCACTTTACCCTACTTAGGCTTACATACCGAGTTAAGCCAATATGCTTTTACACCTAAATAGACCTACATCCTCAGCCGATATGCACGTTGTCCTACAAAAGCTTACAAAATATGTAACCCTGTATGCATGTAAACCTACATAGGCCTACACCTTGTATTAAGCCAAGATGCACATTACCCTAGATACATCCTGTAATGGTTGTTAACCTACATAGTCCTACATATAGTGTTAAGTCAATGTGCTTGTAAATCTATACACATCCTGTATTAAGCCAATATGCATGTACACCTGAATAGGCCTACATCCTCAGCCGTTATGCACGTTGTGCTACAAAGGCTTGCAAAATGTGTTAACCCTGTATGCATGTAAACCTACATAGGCCTACACCCTGTAGCCAAGATGCACATTACCCTGCATATATTCTGTAATAGATGTTGATCCATATACATCCTGTATTATGCCGGTATGCATGTAAACCTACATAGGCGTACACCTTGTATTAAGCCAAGATGCACGTTCCCCTACATACATCCTGTAATAATACACTTCATGACAGGTGTAGAAAAGTCCACACAGACAGAGCTCGACATATAAATGTTTGTTTAAAACCTTTACAGTAATATTGTTACGATCGCGATAGCGCACTATGGACATATCAACATAACCGCAGCAAATGACGTCAAACAAAATGTCGGTCTAGATGGCGTCCGGAACATCGATAGGTCATCTGTATAGGATTAACTGTTGCCTGTATAGGTTTGCCACCTATACTTGCTATAACATTAGTCCATCTTCAGGATAACCACGGGCAATGCCTTAGGCCTGTTGTGGTATTTCCTATGACCATGATCAGACGTTATTCATACAGGATTTATCTTTTACCCATCTACAGGGCATACTATGATAAAGATGAAGTTCAACACGGCCTCTAGCATGTCTAAGGTACAGTATAGGATCACACTGGCATCTAGTTTGTTTAATAGTATAAGTATACTCTATTGCCGTTGGTCATGCATTGATAGAGGTAATTATATACTTTGGTCACCGTTTTTCGGCTTGTGATGAGTAATTACGTCACGGCGGGGAGGGGTGAAGTAATAGGCGCACGGTATATATGCCGGCAATTTAATACAGAGAGCACCAGTCTTCAGCGCTTTTGCAATTAGGGGTGTTAAGATTAACGATGACCGATAGAAGTATTCAGTCAGAGATGAGTATGAAATAGTGTGTTCTTTTTCTAAAGAGTTTCTATTTTTCGTTATTCCAATTTATATCATTGGTTTTCCAGCCAACAAACAACGACGATTCAGGCCATGATGAAACGGGTATTTGGGATGATTTAGGTAGCAGACGTAGCCCATCAATATTACGAATTACGCCGTACTATAGCCGCAATTCGATATTAGCCGAACCGAGTCGGGAGGACTCTGGTACTACATCACAGGTAATTATAAACAATTTAGACTATTATCAGAGGCTCATTTTTAATCTAATAAGGATATTTTTCTTTCAGGGAACAAACACTCCAGCCAAAGGACCTGAGACTACCAACCATCCAACACTGGTGATTATTGTATTCCTAACGCATTATTACTGTTATCTTCGTATTTTTCATTACTAATAAATTGTATTTCATAGGCTGGACCAATAAATCACGCTATAATCAGGGTCGGAAATCGAGTCTTTCATTCAAGTGTATTAGAGGAGGAACTGAAGCACATACAAGGAGTCGAGCACGCCCGTATTGACTGTTTACTTTGCTTAGGACGCAGGATACGATATCCTCCTCAATATGCGGTAAGTTTTATTGTACGGTGATAATAGTAGTAAAGGGTTATACAAGGTTTTTAATTTCTATTTAATCCTTTCTAGACTGTTGTGGAATATGCACGTACAGCTGCTGCTCGTAGCGTATCGACTGATGCACTACATATACTAAGATGACTTGTATCGGACCTAGAGGCGGTGTTACGTAAAGACACGTATGAGGATAGCTTCTACGCAGTCGGCGTATGGAGGATTATGATGGGCGATCTGGACAAGCTACTGGAAGAAGGTCGAAGACGAGTGGCTGTCGCTGAAGCGAAGGCAGTAATGGTCGAGCGAGACCCTCCATACACCGTCGTAAGTGTTACATTTTGTAGCGATACATATATTTATACTATTCGTGTACAATAATATAAATTATCCACATTGTACGTATGTTGAAACAGAGAAGTTCGGGAGAGCAGATCGAAGGAGGCGGCTATCGTATAGCGGGCTGCGTTGTCTGCTTGGGAAGACAACCATGCACTGTCATTATACCCTGCGGTCAGGTTTATTGCAACGAGTGTGCTGAAAAGGTGCAGATGTGCTCCATATGTAGGAAATGCGTAGAGAGACGCTACCGGATATTTCTGAACCTGGAGTAATTGTTCAAAATATCATAGTTTAAATATTCGTTAATAAAGTCTTACCTGTATATCCAGAGTTTACTGTTGTTATTTTACACCTTAAGTACCTATTATGATAAGGCGGGCATCGGTAGCTGCTTTAGAGTAACTATTGTTAAGGGCTGACTCGAAGCTAGCTTTACCTAAGGGTCGATTCCAGAGAGGCTTTCCTGATGCCTGGCCTCAAGCACGACTTTACCTAAAGTCCGATTCCCGGCTGGCTTTACCTTGGGCCTACCTCTCGGAATACTATGAGAAAAACCTTAGTCAATCTACTCATCGGATACTGTTTGTTAAACCTAGTCAGGCTATGCATTGGATATTTTGTGTTAACCATTAGCTAAGCTACACATCGGATATTATGTGTTACCTTGTAGTCAAGCTATGCATCGGATATTATGTGTTAACCCTTAGTCAAGTTATGCTTTAGATACCATGTGTTAACCATTAGTCAATCTATGCACCGGATACTATGTGTCAGCCCTAGTCAGGCTATGCATCGGCTACTATATGCTAACTTGTAGTCAACCTATTCATCAGATACTATGTGTTAACCCTTAGTCAAGCTATACATTGGGTACTATATGTTGGTCATTAGCCTGGCTGTGCATTGGATATTATGTGTTAACTTTTATTCAAACTTCTCATCGGATACGATGTGTTAACCCATAGTCACGCTATGCATTGGATATTTTGTGTTAACTTGTACCCAAACCTCTCATCGGATACGATGTGTTAATCCATAGTTAGGCTATGCAATGGATACTATGTGCTAGTTTGTATTCAACCTACTCAACGGATAGTATGAGATAAACCTTACTCAATCTACTCATCGGATACTGTTTGTCAAACCATACTCAAGCTATGCATCGGATATTTTGTGTTAACCAACAGTCAAGCTACACATCGGATATTTTATGTTAACCCATAGTCAAGCTAACTATTAGTTAACCGCTAGCCTAGCTATGCATCAGATACTAGGTGTTAACCATTAGCTCTGCTATGCATCGGATACTATATGTTGAACATTATTAGCCAAGCTATGCATTGGATACGATGTGTTACCCACTAGTCAGGCTATGCAATGGATATTTTGTGTTAAATTGTATCAAAAATTCTCATTGGATGCGATGAGTTAAACCGTATTCAGGCCATACATTGGATATTATGTGTTAATCCAGGTCAAGCTACACATCGGATAATATGTGATAATCCATAATCTGGCTCAGCATCGGCTACTATGTGTTAACCATTAGCGAGGTTATGCACCGGATATTAGGTGTTGATGCATACTCAAGCTACTTATCGGATACTATATGTTAACCCATCGTCAGGCTATGCATCGGATACTATGTGTTAATGATTAGCCAAGCTATGTATCAAGTATTATGTGGGCGAATTGTAGTCAGGATGGTGTGTGATAACCATTAGCTAAACTATGCATTGGATATAATGTGTTATAATTTGTAGGCCCATGTAATTTGTAGGCTTAGCATAATATGTATGCCAGCTTACACACATGTTTGTTTAACACAGTATGTAGGTTTAACATAGTATATAAGCCTATGTATGATAGCATGCATGTTGGCTTAGCATAGTATTTATCTAGGTTTACACGCATATTTGTTTAACAGCGTATATATGGCTATTTAGAGTATATTGCATGCTGGCTTAACATAGTATATATGCCTATATAGGTTAACATGAATGTTGGCTTAGCACTGTATATAGGTTGCGTGACTTTTTTTTAATTATATTGTAATATTTGTTGACCGTCATCTATGTGGGTGTGATAGGTTATGCATTGTTAGCTATACCATATAGTACTCCCCATATTATACGGTTGCTTGCCTGAGGCTTTATATGATAGACGACGTGTAAATAGCTCAGATCATATAGGCTTTGGCCCGTGGTTTACCAACATAGTAGGCACATTTTGGGATTCATGTATGTCGGCTTAGCATAGTATGTATGCAGGTTTACATGCATATTTGTTTAACACATTATGTGTGTTATTATGTATGTAGGCTTAACATGGTATATTTGCCTATGTATGATAGCATGCATGTTGGCTTAGCATAGTATTTATGTAGGTTTACACGCATATTTGTTTAACATCGTATATATGGCTATCTGGAGTATATTAAATGCGGGTTTAACATAGTATATATGCCTATATAGGTCAACATGAATGTTGGCTTAGCACTGTATGTATATAGGTTGCGTGCCTTTTTTTAATTATATTGTAATATTTGTTGACCGTCATCTATGTGGGTGTGATAGGTTATGCATTGGTAGCCGCCTTTACACAGCTATGGTGGTATGCATTGTCATCATCTATGTGGCCGTGATAGGTTATGCATTTTTAGCCGCCTTTACATGGCTACTCCCCATATTATACGGTTGCATGCCTGAGGTTCTACCTGATAGACGAGGTGTAAATGTGTGTCAGGCTCAGATCATATAGGCTTGGGCCAGTGGTTTACCGACATAGCAGACCCTTGTAGGGATTCATGTATGTCGGCTTAGTATAGTATGTATGTAGGCTTACACGCACGTTGGTTTAACACGGTATATGGGCTATCATGCATGTTGGTTTAACAGGGTATATAACCCTGCACGTCTTACAGCTACCGTATGCGTTGTGTTACGTAGGCCTACCGAACCCATGCAATGTGATAGGTCGATTTCCGCACGGTCTATTTGAATTTACCGTATTTGTTGGTCGATTGAAATGAGTGTAAATTGGTCGTTTAAACGTAGCGTAAGACCGTGGTTCACTGTTGTTTAGTCGAAACCTTGGTCATTTGATCTGACCTATCATTTTTGGTGCTTTCATATATTATTAAAATCTACCCCTCACTTAAATCCTTGCTCCAGCGTGAATTTACCTAAGGCCTTTCTCCAGGGTGCCTTTACTTAAAGCCTGAATCTAGTGTGAATTTACCTCAGGCCTTTCTCCAAGGTGGCTCTAACTTAGTGCTGGCTTAGGGATGGCTTTACCTAAGTCCATACTCCATGGAGGCTATACCTAAGGCCTGACTCCAAGGTAGCTTTACTTAAGTCCTGACTTCGGGATGGTTTTACCTAAGGCCTTTCACCAGAGTAGCTTTACCTAAGGCCCTACTCTAAGGTAGCTTTACCTACGACCTGACTCCAAGATGACTTTATCTATGGTCTGACTCCAAGGTAGCTTTACCTAAGAATTGATCGAGGTGTTTGTCTTGGTCGAGAGGCTGAAATAGATATAGCAACCATCCTGGCCCGGCTCTTAGATAGCTTTACTTATAGGCTGACTGCATTGTTTATTAATTTAGTAGCATAGACAAATTTTGGGTTTGTCAATCATACCCCCTTACCCTTGGGCCCCTCATCACCCAAAACATTTAGGGGTAGACCACTCTAGTTATAGGTGCGCAAGTCGCTCGAACGCGGATACGTCATATAATAACCACTAAAACTTTCCAAAAGCTACCCCCACCACCGGAGCTATTCCAGGGTTACTTTACCTAAGGGCCGGCCTCGAGATGGCTTTACCTGAGGGCTAGCTCCTAGGTGATTTTTACCTAAGACAACTACTCCAGGAACCGATCATTTCTGGTAATCTTAAAACTACCCCCAGGTCAATCCACCCCCATATATTGCCAAGACGTACTTTAAACATACCAAATACAGTTATTTGATCCAAACGATCAATTTTTGGCATTTTCATATTTTACTTAAAAACTACCCCTTGGCGAAACCACCCCCAAACATTGCGATAATGCACTCTAAGCTCACCCTATCAGTCCTGACACATTTTCCAAAAATTTTTCGAAAACTACCCCCACCCCGAATCTACCCCCGTGGAAGGCCCTGAACGTAGCTGAAATCACCCCCACACCTAGGGGTAGGTTAGGTTAGATAAAATTTGGCTAGCTAAGGTTAGTAGGGTTTGAACATATTTTTTTCGAAAAACTATCCCCTACCCCTCTAAACGTGGTCAAACCCACCCCAAGGCTAGGATCAAGGCGACAACGGCCGTCTCCAACATCCAAAAACCCCTAAACACACCGGAGAGGTACAGGCCAGTTAGGGATAGTTTGTGCCAAAGTGGGCTCACTTCTACTTCCCTGCATGCAGAGCTGGTATTGGTTAACGAAGTGGGAGCGATTCCTACTGCGAGTAATCAATAGTTAGTGATGAGCATGCCCTTGTTCCTGCATGCAGAGCTGGTATTGGTTAACGAAGTGGGGGCGATGCCTACTGCATGTAATCAATTGTTAGTGCTGAGCATTTTCTTGTTCCTGCAGGCAGGGCTGGTATTGGTTAACGACGTGGGAACGATGCCTACTGCGAGTAATCAATAGGTTAGTGTTGAGCATATTCTTGTTCCTGCATGCAGAGCTGGTATTGGTTAACGAAGTGGGAGCGATGCCTACTGCGTGTAATCAATTGTTAGTGCTGAGCATATTCTTGTTCCTGCATGCAGGGCTGGTATTGGTTAACGACGTGGGAACGATGCCTACTGCCAGTAATCAATAGGTTAGTGATGAGCATGTTCTTGTCCCTGCATGCAGAGCTGGTATTGGTTAACGAATTAGGAGCGATGCCTACTGCGAGAAATCAATAGGTTAGTGATGACCATGTTCTTGTCCCTGCATGCAGAGCTGGTATTGGTAAACGAAGTGGTAGCGATTCCTACTGCGAGTAATCAATGGTTAGTGATGAGCATGCTCTTGTTCCTGCATGCAGAGCTGGTATTGGTTAACGAAGTGGGGGCGATGCCTACTGCGAGTAGTCAATGGTTAGTGCTGAGCATATTCTTGTTCCTGCATGCAGAGCTGGTATTGGTTAACGAAGTGGGAGCGATGCCTACTGCGAGTAATCAATAGGTTAGTGATGAGCATGTTCTTGTCCCTGCATGCAGAGCTGGTATTTTTTAACGTAGTGGGAGCGATGCATACTTCGAGTAATCAAAAGGTTAGTTATGAGCATGTTCTTGTACCTGCATGCAGAGCTGGTATTGGTTAAGGAAGTTGGAGCGATGCCTACTGCGAGAAATCAATAGGTTATTAGTGTACATACTGTCTTGTATATTAGTTTTAAGTCAGTTCTGTCACGATAGGCTAGTGATGAGCATGCTCTTGTTCCTGAAAGCTGAGCTGGTATTCGTTAACGAAGTGGGAGCGATGCCTACTGCGAGTAATCAAAGGTTAGTGCTGAGCATATTCTTGTTCCTGCATGCAGAGATGGTATTTTTTAACGAAGTGGGAGTGATTCCTACTGCGAGTAATCAATAGGTTAGTGATGAGCATGTTCTTGTTCCTGCAGGCAGAGCTGGTATTGGTTAACGAAGTGGGAGCGATGCCTACTTCGAGTTATCAATAGGTTTTTAATATAAATACTGTCTTGTATATTAGTTTTAAATCAGATCTGTCACGATAGGCTAGTGATGAGCATGCTCTTGTTCCTGAAAGCTGAGCTGGTATTCGTTAACGAAGTGGGAGCGATGCCTACTGCGAGTAATCAAAGGTTAGTGCTGAGCATATTCTTGTTCCTGCATGCAGAGATGGTATTTTTTAACGAAGTGGGAGTGATTCCTACTGCGAGTAATCAATAGGTTAGTGATGAGCATGTTCTTGTTCCTGCATGCAGAGCTGATATTGGTTAACGAAGTGGGAGCGATTCCTACTGCGAGTAATCAATGGTTAGTGATGAGCATGCTCTTGTTCCTGCATGCAGAGCTGGTATTGGTTAACGAAGTGGGGGCGATGCCTACTGAGAGTAATCAATGGTTAGTGTTGAGCATATTCTTGTTCCTGCATGCAGAGCTGGTATTGGTTAACGAAGTGGGAGCGATGCCTACTGCGAGTAATCAATGGTTAGTGCTGAGCATATTCTTGTTCCTGCATGCAGAGCTGGTATTGGTTAACGAAGTGGGAGCAATGCCTACTGCGAGTAATCAATAGGTTAGTGATGAGCATGTTCTTGTCCCTGCATGCAGAGCTGGTATTGGTTAACGAAGTGGGAACGATGCCTACTGCGAGTAATCAATAGGTTTTTAGTATACATACGGTCTTAAATATTAGTTTTAAGTCAGATCTGTCACGATAGGCTAGTGATGAGCATGCTCTTGTTCCTGCATGCAGAGCTGGTATTGGTTAACGACGTGGGAGCGTTGCCTGCTGCGAGTAATCAATGGTTAGTGCTGAGCATATTCTTGTTCCTGCATGCAGAGCTGGTATTGGTTAACGAAGAGGGAGCAATGCCTACTGCGAGTAATCAATAGGTTAGTGATGAGCATGTTCTTGTCCCTGCATGCAGAGCTGGTATTGGTTAACGAAGTGGGAACGATGCCTACTGCGAGTAATCAATAGGTTTTTAGTATACATACGGTCTTAAATATTAGTTTTATGTCAGATCTGTCACGATAGGCTGTTGATGAGCATGCTCTTGTTCCTGCATGCAGAGCTGGTATTGGTTAACGAAGTGTGAGCGATGCCTACTGCGAGTAATCAATAGGTTTTTAGTATACATACTGTCTTGTATATCATTTATAAGTCAGATCTGTCACGATAGGCTAGTGATGAGCATGATCTTGTTCCTGCATGCAGAGCTGGTATTGGTTTATGAAGCGGGAGCGATGCCAATGCGAGTAATCAATAGGTTTTTAGTATACATACTGTCTTGTATATTAGTTTTAAGTCAGATCTGTCACGATAGGCTAGTGATGAGCATGCTCTTGTTCCTGCATGCAGAGCTGGTATTGGTTAAGGAAGTGGGAGCGATGATTACTGCGAGTAATCAATAGGTTTTTAGTATACATACTGTCTTGTATATTAGTTTTAAGTCAGACCTGTCACGATAGGCTAGTGATGAGCATGCTCTTGTTGCTGCATGCAGAGCTGGTATTGGTTAACGAAGTGGGAGCGATGCGTACTGCGAGTAATCAATAGGTTAGTGATGAGCATGTTCTTGTCCCTGCATGCAGACCTGGTATCGGTTAACGAAGTGGGAGCGATGCCTACTGCGAGTAATCAATAGGTTTTTAGTATACATACTGTCCTGTATATTAGTTTTAAGTCAGATCTGGCATGATATTCTAGTTATGAGCATCCTCTTGTTCCTACATGCAGAGCTGGTATTAGTTAACGTAGTGGGAGAGATGGCTACTGCGAGTAATTAATAGATTTCTAGTAAACATACTGTCTTGTATATTAGTTTTAGGTCAGATCTGTCACGATAGGCTAGTGATGAGCATGCTCTGGTTCCTGCATGCTGAGCTGGTATTGGTTAACGAAGTGGGAGCGATGCCTACTGCGAGTAATCAATGGTCAGTGCTGAGCATATTCTTGTTCCTGCATGCAGAGCTGGTATTAGTTAACGAAGTGGGAGCGATGCATACTGAGAGTAAACAATAGGTTAGTGATGATCATGTTCTTCTCCCTGCATGCAAAGCTGGTATTGGTTAACGAAGTGGGAGCGATGCCTACTGCGAGTAATCAATAGGTTAGTGATGAGCATGTTCTTGTACCTGCATGCAGAGCTGGTATCGGATAACGAAGTGGGAGCGAAGCCTACTGCGAGTAATCAATAGGTTTTTAGTATACATACTGTCTTGTATATTAGTTTTAAGTTAGATCTGTCACGATAGGTTAGTGCTGAGCATGTTCTTGTTCCTGCATGCAGAGCTGGTATTGGTTAACGAAGTGGGAGCGATGCCTACTGCGAGTAATCAATAGGTTTTTAGTATACTTACTGTCCTGTATATTAGTTTTAAGTCAGATCTGGCATGATAGGCTGGTTATGAGCATGCTCTTGTTCCTACATGCAGAGCTGGTATTTGTTAACGTAGTGGGAGTGATGGCTACTGCGAGTAATTAATAGATTTTTAGTATACATACTGTCTTGTATATTAGTTTTAGGTCAGATCTGTCACGATAGGCTAGTGATGAGCATGCTCTTGTTCCTGCATGCAGAGCTGGTATTGGATAACGAAGTGGGAGCGATGCCTACTGCGAGTAATCAACAGGTTAGTGATGAGCATGTTCTCGTTCCTGCATGCAGAGCTGGTATTGGTTATCGAAGTGGGAGCGATGCGTACTGTGAGTAATCAATGGTTAGTGTTGAGCATATTCTTGTTCCTGCATGCAGAGCTGGTATTGGTTAACGAAGTGGGAGCGATGCCTACTGCGTGTAATCAATTGTTAGTGCTGAGCATATTCTTGTTCCTGCATGCAGGGCTGGTATTGGTTAACGACGTGGGAACGATGCCTACTGCGAGTAATCAATAGGTTAGTGTTGAGCATATTCTTGTTCCTTCATGCAGAGCTGGTATTGGTTAACGAAGTGGGAGCGATGCCTACTGCGTGTTATCAATTGTTAGTGCTGAGCATATTCTTGTTCCTGCATGCAGGGCTGGTATTGGTTAACGACGTGGGAACGATGCCTACTGCGAGTAATCAATAGGTTAGTGATGAGCATGTTCTTGTCCCTGCATGCAGAGCTGGTATTGGTTAACGAATTAGGAGCGATGCCTACTGCGAGAAATCAATAGGTTAGTGATGACCATGTTCTTGTCCCTGCATGCAGAGCTGGTATAGGTAAACGAAGTGGTAGCGATTCCTACTGCGAGTAATCAATGGTTAGTGATGAGCATGCTCTTGTTCCTGCATGCAGAGCTGGTATTGGTTAACGAAGTGGGGGCGATTCCTACTGCAAGTAATCAATGGTTAGTGCTGAGCATATTCTTGTTCCTGCATGCAGAGCTGGTATTGGTTAACGAAGTGGGAGCGATGCCTACTTCGAGTTATCAATAGGTTTTTAATATAAATACTGTCTTGTATATTAGTTTTAAATCAGATCTGTCACGATAGGCTAGTGATGAGCATGCTCTTGTTCCTGCATGCAGAGCTGGTATTGGTTAAGGAAGTGGGAGCGATGCCTACTGCGAGTAATCAATAGGTTAGTGATGAGCATGTTCTTGTTCCTGCATGCAGAGCTGGTATTGGTTAACGAAGTGGGAGCGATGCGTACAGCGAGTAATCAAAAGGTTAGTGATGAGCATGTTCTTGTCCCTGCATGCAGAGCTGGTATCGGTTAACGAAGTGGGAGCGATGCCTACTACGAGTAATCAAAAGGATTTAGTATACATACTGTCCTGTATATTAGTTTTAAGTCAGATCTGGCATGATAGGCTAGTTATGAGCATCCTCTTGTTCCTACATGCAGAGCTGGTATTAGTTAACGTAGTGGGAGCGATGCCTACTGCGAGTAAGCAATGGTCAGTGCTGAGCATATTCTTGTTCCTGCATGCAGAGCTGGTATTAGTTAACGAAGTGGGAGCGATGCATACTGAGAGTAAACAATAGGTTAGTGATGATCATGTTCATCTCCCTGCATGCAGAGCTGGTATTCGTTAACGAAGTGGGAGCGATGCCTACTGCGAGTAATCAATAGGTTAGTGATGAGCATGTTCTTGTTCCTGCATGCAGAGCTGGTATTCGTTAACGAAGTGGGAGCGATGCGTACTGCGAGTAATCAATAGGTTAGTGATGAGCATGTTCTTGTCCCTGCATGCAGAGCTGGTATCGGTTAACGAAGTGGGAGCGATGCCTACTGCGAGTAATCAATAGGTTTTTAGTATACATACTGTCTTGTATATTAGTTTTAAGTTAGATCTGTCACGATAGGTTAGTGCTGAGCATGTTCTTGTTCCTGCATGCAGAGCTGGTATTGGTTAACGAAGTGGGAGCGATGCCTACTGCGAGTAATCAATAGGTTAGTGATGAGCATGTTCTTGTTCCTGCATGCAGAGCTGGTATTGGTTAACGAAGTGGGAGCGATGCGTACTGCGAGTAATCAATGGTTAGAGCTGAGCATATTCTTGTTCCTGAATGCAGAGCTGGTATTGGTTAACGAAGTGGGAGCGATGCCTACTGCGAGTATTCAATAGGTTTTTAGTATACTTACTGTCCTGTATATTAGTTTTAGGTCAGATCTGTCACAATAGGCTAGTGATGAGCATGCTCTGGTTCCTGCATGCTGAGCTGGTATTGGTTATCGAAGTGGGAGCGATGCCTACTGCGAGTAATCAATGGATAGTGCTGAGCATATTCTCGTTCCTGCATGCAGAGCTGGTATTGGTTAGCGAAGTGGGAGCGATTCCTAGTGCGAATAATCATGGTTAGTGATGAGCATGCTCTTGTTACTGCATGCAGAGCTGGTATTGGTTAACGAAGTGAGGGCCATGCCTACTGCGAGTAATCAATAGGTTTTTAATATAAATACTGTCTTGTATATTAGTTTTAAGTCAGATCAGTCACGATAGCCTAGTGATGAGCATGCTCTTGTTCCTGCAAGCAGACCTGGTAATGGTTAACAAAGTGGGAGCGATGCCTACTGTGAGTAATCAATAGGTTTTTAGTATACATACTGTCTTCTATATTAGTTTTACGTCATGATAGGCTTGTGATGAGCATGCTTTTGTTCCTGCATGCAGATCTGGTATTGGATAACGAAGTGGGAGCGTTGCCTACTGCGAGTAATCAATGGTTAGTGTTGAACATATTCTTGTTCCTGCATGCAGAGCTGGTATTGGTTAACGAAGTGGGAGCGATGCCTACTGCGAGTAATCAATAGTGTAGTGATGAGCTTGTTCTTGTCCCTGCATGCAGAGCTGGTATTGGTTAATGAAGTGGGAGCGATGCATACTGAGAGTAAACAATAGGTTAGTGATGATCATGTTCTTGTCCCTGAATTCAGAGCTGGTATTGGTTAACGAAGTGGGAGCGATTCCTACTGCGAGTAATCAATGGATAGTGCTGCGCATATTCTCGTTCCTGCATGCAGAGCTGGTATTGGTTAACGAAGTGGGAGCGATGCCTACTGCTAGTAAGCAATAGGTTAGTGAAGAGGATGTTTTTGTTCCTGCATGCAGAGCGGGTATTGGTTAACGAAGTGGGAGCGATGCATACTGCGAGTAATCAATAGGTTTATAGTATACTTACTGTCTTGTATATTAGTTTTAAGTTAGACCTGTCACGCTAGGTTAGTGCTAATCATGCTCTTGTTCCTGCATGCATAGCTAGTATTGGTTAACGAAGTGGGAAGGTTGCTTACTGCGAGTAATCAATAGGTTAGTGATGAGCATGTTCTTGTTCCTGCATGCAGAGCTGGTATTGGTTAACGAAGTGGGAGCGATGCCTACTGCGAGTAATCAATAGGTTTTTAGTATACATACTGTCTTGAATATTAGTTTTAAGTCAGACCTGTCACGATAGGCTAGTGATGAGCATGCTCTTGTTCCTGCATGCAGAGCTGGTATTGGTTAACGAATTGGGAGCTATGCCTACTGCGAGTAATCAATAGGTTAGTGATGAGCATGTTCTGTTCCTGCATGCAGAACTGGTATTGGTTAACGAAGTGGGAGCGATGGGTACTGCGAGTAATCAATAGTTTAGTGATGAGCATGTTCTTGTTCCTGCATGCAGAAATGGTATTGGTTATCGAAGTGGGAGCGATGCCTACTGCGAGTAATCAATAGGTTTTTAGTATACATACTGTCTTGTATATTACTTTAAGTTAGATCTGTCACGATAGGTTAGCGCTGAGCATGTTCTTGTTCCTGCATGCAGAGCTGGTATTGGTTAACGGATTGGGAGCGATGCCTACTGCGAGTAATCAATATGTTAGTGATGAGCATGGTCTTGTTCCTGCATGCAGAGCTGGTATTGGTTAACGAAGTAGGAACGATGCTTACTGCGAGTAATCATTAGGTTTTTAGTATACATACTGTCTTGTATATTAGTTTTAAGTCAGATCTGTCACGATAGGCTAGTTATGAGCATGGTCTTGGTCCTGCATGCAGAGCTGGTATTGGTTAACGAAGTGGGAGCGATGCCTACTGCGAGTAATCAATAGGTTTTTAGTATACATACTGTCCTGTATATTAGTTTTAAGTCAGATCTGTCACTATAGGCTAGTGATGAGCTGGTTCTTGTTCCTGCATGCAGAGCTTTTATTGTTTAACGAAATGGGAACGATGCCTACTGCGAGTAATCAATAGGATAGTGATGAGCATGTTCTTGTCCATGCATGCAGAGCTGGTATTGTTTAACGAAGGGAGAGCGATGCCTACTGCGAGTAAGCTATAGGTTAGTGATGAGCATGTTCTTGTTCTTGCATGCAGAGCCGGTATTGGTTAAAGAAGTGGGAGCGATGCCTACTGCTAGTAAGCAATAGGTTAGTGATGAGCATATACTTGTTCCTGAATGCAGAGCTGGTATTGGTTAACGAAGTGGGAGCGATGCATACTGCGAGTAATCAATAGGTTTATAGTATACATACTGTCTTGTATATTAGTTTTAAGTTAGATCTGTCACGCTAGGTTAGTGCTAATCATGCTCTCGTTCCTGCATGCATAGCTAGTATTGGTTAACGAAGTGGGAGCGTTGCTTACTGCGAGTAATCAATAGCTTAGTGATGAGCATAATCTTGTTCCTGCATGCAGAGCTGGTATTGGTTAACGAAGTGGGAGCGATGAATACTGCGAGTAATCAATAGGTTAGTGATGAGCATGTTCTTGTTCCTGCATGCAGAGCTGGTATTCGTTAACGAAGTGGGAGCGATGCGTACTGCGAGTAATCAATAGGTTAGTGATGAGCATGTTCTTGTCCCTGCATGCAGAGCTGGTATCGGTTAACGAAGTGGGAGCGATGCCTACTGCGAGTAATCAATAGGTTTTTAGTATACATACTGTCTTGTATATTAGTTTTAAGTTAGATCTGTCACGATAGGTTAGTGCTGAGCATGTTCTTGTTCCTGCATGCAGAGCTGGTATTGGTTAACGAAGTGGGAGCGATGCCTACTGCGAGTAATCAATAGGTTAGTGATGAGCATGTTCTTGTTCCTGCATGCAGAGCTGGTATTGGTTAACGAAGTGGGAGCGATGCGTACTGCGAGTAATCAATGGTTAGAGCTGAGCATATTCTTGTTCCTGAATGCAGAGCTGGTATTGGTTAACGAAGTGGGAACGATGCCTACTGCGAGTAATCAATAGGTTTTTAGTATACTTACTGTCCTGTATATTAGTTTTAGGTCAGATCTGTCACAATAGGCTAGTGATGAGCATGCTCTGGTTCCTGCATGCTGAGCTGGTATTGGTTATCGAAGTGGGAGCAATGCCTACTGCGAGTAATCAATGGATAGTGCTGAGCATATTCTCGTTCCTGCATGCAGAGCTGGTATTGGTTAGCGAAGTGGGAGCGATTCCTAGTGCGAATAATCATGGTTAGTGATGAGCATGCTCTTGTTACTGCATGCAGAGCTGGTATTGGTTAACGAAGTGAGGGCCATGCCTACTGCGAGTAATCAATGGATAGTGCTGAGCATATTCTTCTTCCCGCATGCAGAGCTGGTATTGGTTAACGAAGTAGGAGCGATGCCTACTGCGAGTAATCAATAGGTTTTTAATATAAATACTGTCTTGTATATTAGTTTTAAGTCAGATCAGTCACGATAGCCTAGTGATGAGCATGCTCTTGTTCCTGCAAGCAGACCTGGTAATGGTTAACAAAGTGGGAGCGATGCCTACTGTGAGTAATCAATAGGTTTTTAGTATACATACTGTCTTCTACATTAGTTTTACGTCATGATAGGCTTGTGATGAGCATGCTTTTGTTCCTGCATGCAGATCTGGTATTGGATAACGAAGTGGGAGCGTTGCCTACTGCGAGTAATCAATGGTTAGTGTTGAACATATTCTTGTTCCTGCATGCAGAGCTGGTATTGGTTAACGAAGTGGGAGCGATGCCTACTGCGAGTAATCAATAGTTTAGTGATGAGCTTGTTCTTGTCCCTGCATGCAGAGCTGGTATTGGTTAATGAAGTGGGAGCGATGCATACTGAGAGTAAACAATAGGTTAGTGATGATCATGTTCTTGTCCCTGAATTCAGAGCTGGTATTGGTTAACGAAGTGGGAGCGATTCCTACTGCGAGTAATCAATGGATAGTGCTGCGCATATTCTCGTTCCTGCATGCAGAGCTGGTATTGGTTAACGAAGTGGGAGCGATGCCTACTGCTAGTAAGCAATAGGTTAGTGAAGAGGATGTTTTTGTTCCTGCATGCAGAGCGGGTATTGGTTAACGAAGTGGGAGCGATGCATACTGCGAGTAATCAATAGGTTTATAGTATACTTACTGTCTTGTATATTAGTTTTAAGTTAGACCTGTCACGCTAGGTTAGTGCTAATCATGCTCTTGTTCCTGCATGCAGAGCTGGTATTGGTTAACGAAGTGGGAGCGATGCCTACTGCGAGTAATCAATAGGTTTTTAGTATACATACTGTCTTGTATATTAGTTTTAAGTCAGACCTGTCACGATAGGCTAGTGATGAGCATGCTCTTGTTCCTGCATGCAGAGCTGGTATTGGTTAACGAATTGGGAGCTATGCCTACTGCGAGTAATTAATAGGTTAGTGATGAGCATGTTCTGTTCCTGCATGCAGAACTGGTATTGGTTAACGAAGTGGGAGCGATGGGTACTGCGAGTAATCAATAGTTTAGTGATGAGCATGTTCTTGTTCCTGCATGCAGAAATGGTATTGGTTATCGAAGTGGGAGCGATGCCTACTGCGAGTAATCAATAGGTTTTTAGTATACATACTGTCTTGTATATTACTTTAAGTTAGATCTGTCACGATAGGTTAGCGCTGAGCATGTTCTTGTTCCTGCATGCAGAGCTGGTATTGGTTAACGGATTGGGAGCGATGCCTACTGCGAGTAATCAATATGTTAGTGATGAGCATGGTCTTGTTCCTGCATGCAGAGCTGGTATTGGTTAACGAAGTAGGAACGATGCTTACTGCGAGTAATCATTAGGTTTTTAGTATACATACTGTCTTGTATATTAGTTTTAAGTCAGATCTGTCACGATAGGCTAGTTATGAGCATGGTCTTGGTCCTGCATGCAGAGCTGGTATTGGTTAACGAAGTGGGAGCGATGCCTACTGCGAGTAATCAATAGGTTTTTAGTATACATACTGTCCTGTATATTAGTTTTAAGTCAGATCTGTCACTATAGGCTAGTGATGAGCATGTTCTTGTTCCTGCACGCAGAGCTTTTATTGTTTAACGAAATGGGAACGATGCCTACTGCGAGTAATCAATAGGATAGTGATGAGCATGTTCTTGTCCATGCATGCAGAGCTGGTATTGTTTAACGAAGGGAGAGCGATGCCTACTGCGAGTAAGCTATAGGTTAGTGATGAGCATGTTCTTGTTCTTGCATGCAGAGCCGGTATTGGTTAAAGAAGTGGGAGCGATGCCTACTGCTAGTAAGCAATAGGTTAGTGATGAGCATATACTTGTTCCTGAATGCAGAGCTGGTATTGGTTAACGAAGTGGGAGCGATGCATACTGCGAGTAATCAATAGGTTTATAGTATACATACTGTCTTGTATATTAGTTTTAAGTTAGATCTGTCACGCTAGGTTAGTGCTAATCATGCTCTCGTTCCTGCATGCATAGCTAGTATTGGTTAACGAAGTGGGAGCGTTGCTTACTGCGAGTAATCAATAGCTTAGTGATGAGCATAATCTTGTTCCTGCATGCAGAGCTGGTATTGGTTAACGAAGTGGGAGCGATGAATACTGCGAGTAATCAATAGGTTTTTAGTATACATACTGTCTTGTATATTAGTTTTAAGTCAGACCTGTCACGATAGGCTAGTGATGAGCATGCTCTTGTTCCTGCATGCAGAGCTGGTATTGGTTAACGAAGTGGGAGCGATGCCTACTGCGAGTAATCAATAGGTTAGTGATGAGCATGTTCTTGTTCCTGCATGCAGAGCTGGTATTGGTTAACGAAGTGGGAGCGATGCGTACTGCGAGTAATCAATAGGTTAGTGATGAGCATGTTCTTGTCCCTGCATGCAGAGCTGGTATCGGTTAAGGAAGTGGGAGCGATGCCTACTGCGAGTAATCAATAGTTTTTTAGTATACATACTGTCTTGTATATTAGTTTTAAGTTAGATCTGTCACGATAGGTTAGTGCTGAGCATGTTCTTTTTCCTGCATGCAGAGCTGGTATTGGTTAACGAAGTGGGAGCGATGCTTACTGCGAGTAATCAATGGTTAGTGCTGAGAATATTCTTGTTCCTGCATGCAGTGCTGGTATTGGTTAACGAAGTGGGGGCGATGCCTACTGCGAGTAATCAATGGTTAGTGATGAGCATGTTCTTGTTCCTGCATGCAGAGCGGGTATTGGTTAACGAAGTGGGAGCGACGCATACTGCGAGTAATCAACAGGTTTTTAGTATACATACTGTCTTGTATATTAGTTTTAAGTTAGATCTGTCACGATAGGTTAGTGCTGATCATGTTCTTGTTCCTGCATGCATAGCTAGTATTGGTTAACGAAGTGGGAGCGATGCCTACTGTGAGTAATCAATAGGTTTTTAGTATACATACTGTCTTCTATATTAGTTTTACGTCATGATAGGCTAGTGATGAGCATGCTTTTGTTCCTGCACGTAGATCTGGTATTGGTTAACGAAGTGGGAGCGATGCCTACTGCGAGTAATCAATAGGTTCTTAGTATACATACTGTCCTGTATATTAGTTTTAAGTCAGATCTGTCACTATAGGCTAGTGATGAGCATGTTCTTGTTCCTGCATGCAGAGCTGGTATTGTTTATCGAAATGGGAACGATGCCTACTGCGAGTAATCAATAGGATAGTGATGAGCATGTTCTTGTCCCTGCAAGCAGAGCTGGTATTGTTTAACGAAGTGGGAGCGATGCCTACTGCGAGTACGCTGTAGGTTAGTGATGAGCATGTTCTTGTTCTTGCATGCAGAGCGGGTATTGGTTAACGAAGTAGGAGCGAGGGATACTACGAGTAATCAATAGGTTTTTAGTATACATACTTTCCTGTATATTAGTTTTAAGTCAGTTCTGGCATGATAGGCTAGTTATGAGCATGCTCTTGTTCCTACATGCAGAGCTGGTATTAGTTAACGTAGTGGGAGTGATGGCTACTGTGAGTAATTAATAGGTTTTTAGTATACATACTGTCTTGTATATTAGTTTTAGGTCAGATCTGTCACAATAGGCTAGTGATGAGCATGCTCTGGTTCCTGCATGCTGAGCTGGTATTGGTTAACGAAGTGGGAGCGATGCCTACTGCGAGTAATCAATGGATAGTGCTGAGCATGCTCTCGTTCCTGCATGCAGAGCTGGAATTGGTTAACGAAGTGGGAGCGATGCCTACTGCTAGTAAGCAATAGGTTAGGATGAGTATGTTCTTGTTCCTACATGCAGAGCGGGTATTGTTTAATGAAGTGGGAGCGATGCATACTGCGAGCAATCAATAGGTTTATAGTATACATACTGTCTTGTATATTAGTTTTAAGTTAGATCTGTCACGATAGGTTAGTGCTGATCATGTTCTTGTTCCTGCATGCATAGCTAGTATTGGTTAACGAAGTGGGAGCGTTGCTTACTGCGAGTAATCAATAGGTTAGTGATGAGCATGTTCTTGTTCCTGCATGCAGAGCTGGTATTGGTTAGCGAAGTGGGAGCGATTCCTACTGCGAATAATCATGGTTAGTGATGAGCATGCTCTTGTTACTGCATGCAGAGCTGGTATTGGTTAACGAAGTGGGGGCGATGCCTACTGCGAGTAATCAATGGATAGTGCTGAGCATATTCTTGTTCCCGCATGCAGAGCTCGTATTGGTTAACGAAGTGGAGGCGATGCCTACTGCGAGTAATCAATGGTTAGTGATGAGCATGTTCTTGTTCCTGCATGCAGAGCTGGTATTGGTTAACAAAGTGGGAGCGATGCCTACTGCGAGCAATCGATAGGTTAGTGATGAGCTTGTTCTTGTCCCTGCATGCAGAGCTGGTATTGGTTAACGAAGTGGGAGCGATGCATACTGAGAGTAAACAATAGGTTAGTGATGATCATGTTCTTGTCCCTGCATGCAGAGCTGGTATTGGTTAACGAAGTGGGAGCGATTCCTACTGCGAGTAATCAATGGTTAGTGTTGAGCATGCTCTTGTTCCTGCATGCAGAGCTGGTATTGGTTAACGAAGTGGGGGCGATGCCTACTGCTAGTAAGCAATAGGTTAGTGATGAGGATGTTCTTGTTCCTGCATGCAGAGCTGGTATTGGTTAACGAAGTGGGAACGATGCTTACTGCGAGTAATCATTAGGTTTTTAGTATACATACTGTCTTGTATATTAGTTTTAAGTCAGATCTGTCACAATAGGCTAGTGTTGAGCATCTTCTTGTTCCTGCATGCAGAGCTGGTATTGTTTAACGAAATGGGAGCGATTCCTACTGCGAGTAATCAATAGGATAGTGTTGAGCATGTTCTTGTCCCTGCATGCAGAGCTGGTATTGTTTAACGAAGTGGGAGCGATGCCTACTGCGAGTAAGCTATAGGTTAGTGATATGCATGTTCTTGTTCTTGCATGCAGAGCGGGTATTGGTTAACGAAGTGGGAGCGTTGCTTACTGCGAGTAATCAATAGGTTAGTGATGAGCATGTTCTTGTTCCTGCATGCACAGCTGGTATTGGTTAGCGAAGTGGGAGCGATTCATACTGCGAGTAATCAATGATTAGTGCTGAGCATGCTCTTGTGCCTGCATGCAGAGCTGGTATTGGTTAACGAAGTGGGGGCGATGCCTACTGCGAGTGATCGATGGATAGTGCTGCGCATATTCTCGTTCCTGCATTAAGAGCTGGTATTGGTTAAAGAAGTGGGAGCGATGCCTACTGCTAGTAAGCAATAGGTTAGTGATGAGCATATACTTGTTCCTGAATGCAGAGCTGGTATTGGTTAACGAAGTGGGAGCGATGCATACTGCGAGTAATCAATAGGTTTATAGTGTACATACTGTCTTGTATATTAGTTTTAAGTTAGATCTGTCACGCTAGGTTAGTGCTAATCATGCTCTCGTTCCTGCATGCATAGCTAGTATTGGTTAACAAAGTGGGAGCGTTGCTTACTGCGAGTAATCAATAGGTTTTTAGTATAAATACTGTCTTGTATATTAGTTTTAAGTCAGATCAGTCACGATAGGCTAGCGATGAGCATGCCCTTGTTCCTGCATGCAGACCTGGTATTGGTTAACAAAGTGGGAGCGATGCCTACTGTGAGTAATCAATAGGTTGTTAGTATACATACTGTCTTCTATATTAGTTTTACGTCATGATAGGCTAGTGATGAGCATGCTTTTGTTCCTGCATGCAGATCTGGTATTGGATAACGAAGTGGGAGCGATGCCTACTGCGAGTAATCAATGGTTAGTGTTGAGCATATACTTGTTCCTGCATGCAGAGCTTTTATTGGTTAACGAAGTGGGAGCGATGCCTACTGCGAGTAATCAATAGGTAAGTGATGAGCTTGTCCTTGTCCCAGCATGCAGAGCTGGTATTCGTTATCGAAGTGGGAGCGATGCATACTGAGAGTAAACAATAGGTTAGTGATGATCATGTTCTTGTCCCTGCATGCAGAGCTGGTATTGGTTAACGAAGTGGGAGCGATTCCTACTGCGAGTAATCAATGATTAGTGCTGAGCATGCTCTTGTGCCTGCATGCAGAGCTGGTATTGGTTAATGAAGTGGGAGCGATGCATACTGAGAGTAAACAATAGGTTAGTGATGATCATGTTCTTGTCCCTGAATTCAGAGCTGGTATTGGTTAACGAAGTGGGAGCGATTCCTACTGCGAGTAATCAATGGATAGTGCTGCGCATATTCTCGTTCCTGCATGCAGAGCTGGTATTGGTTAACGAAGTGGGAGCGATTCCTACTGCGAGTAATCAATGGATAGTGCTGCGCATATTCTCGTTCCTGCATGCAGAGTGGGTATTGGTTAACGAAGTGGGAGCGATGCATACTGCGAGTAATCAATAGGTTTATAGTATACTTACTGTCTTGTATATTAGTTTTAAGTTAGACCTGTCACGCTAGGTTAGTGCTAATCATGCTCTTGTTCCTGCATGCAGGGCTGGTATTGGTTAACGAAGTGGGAGCGATGCCTACTGCGAGTAATCAATAGGTTTTTAGTATACATACTGTCTTGTATATTAGTTTTAAGTCAGACCTGTCACGATAGGCTAGTGATGAGCATGCTCTTGTTCCTGCATGCAGAGCTGGTATTGGTTAACGAATTGGGAGCTATGCCTACTGCGAGTAATCAATAGGTTAGTGATGAGCATGTTCTGTTCCTGCATGCAGAACTGGTATTGGTTAACGAAGTGGGAGCGATGGGTACTGCGAGTAATCAATAGTTTAGTGATGAGCATGTTCTTGTTCCTGCATGCAGAAATGGTATTGGTTATCGAAGTGGGAGCGATGCCTACTGCGAGTAATCAATAGGTTTTTAGTATACATACTGTCTTGTATATTACTTTAAGTTAGATCTGTCACGATAGGTTAGCGCTGAGCATGTTCTTGTTCCTGCATGCAGAGCTGGTATTGGTTAACGGATTGGGAGCGATGCCTACTGCGAGTAATCAATATGTTAGTGATGAGCATGGTCTTGTTCCTGCATGCAGAGCTGGTATTGGTTAACGAAGTAGGAACGATGCTTACTGCGAGTAATCATTAGGTTTTTAGTATACATACTGTCTTGTATATTAGTTTTAAGTCAGATCTGTCACGATAGGCTAGTTATGAGCATGGTCTTGGTCCTGCATGCAGAGCTGGTATTGGTTAACGAAGTGGGAGCGATGCCTACTGCGAGTAATCAATAGGTTTTTAGTATACATACTGTCCTGTATATTAGTTTTAAGTCAGATCTGTCACTATAGGCTAGTGATGAGCATGTTCTTGTTCCTGCATGCAGAGCTTTTATTGTTTAACGAAATGGGAACGATGCCTACTGCGAGTAATCAATAGGATAGTGATGAGCATGTTCTTGTCCATGCATGCAGAGCTGGTATTGTTTAACGAAGGGAGAGCGATGCCTATTGCGAGTAAGCTATAGGTTAGTGATGAGCATGTTCTTGTTCTTGCATGCAGAGCCGGTATTGGTTAAAGAAGTGGGAGCGATGCCTACTGCTAGTAAGCAATAGGTTAGTGATGAGCATATACTTGTTCCTGAATGCAGAGCTGGTATTGGTTAACGAAGTGGGAGCGATGCATACTGCGAGTAATCAATAGGTTTATAGTATACATACTGTCTTGTATATTAGTTTTAAGTTAGATCTGTCACGCTAGGTTAGTGCTAATCATGCTCTCGTTCCTGCATGCATAGCTAGTATTGGTTAACGAAGTGGGAGCGTTGCTTACTGCGAGTAATCAATAGCTTAGTGATGAGCATAATCTTGTTCCTGCATGCAGAGCTGGTATTGGTTAACGAAGTGGGAGCGATGAATACTGCGAGTAATCAATAGGTTTTTAGTATACATACTGTCTTGTATATTAGTTTTAAGTCAGACCTGTCACGATAGGCTAGTGATGAGCATGCTCTTGTTCCTGCATGCAGAGCTGGTATTGGTTAACGAAGTGGGAGCGATGCCTACTGCGAGTAATCAATAGGTTAGTGATGAGCATGTTCTTGTTCCTGCATGCAGAGCTGGTATTGGTTAACGAAGTGGGAGCGATGCGTACTGCGAGTAATCAATAGGTTAGTGATGAGCATGTTCTTGTCCCTGCATGCAGAGCTGGTATCGGTTAAGGAAGTGGGAGCGATGCCTACTGCGAGTAATCAATAGTTTTTTAGTATACATACTGTCTTGTATATTAGTTTTAAGTTAGATCTGTCACGATAGGTTAGTGCTGAGCATGTTCTTTTTCCTGCATGCAGAGCTGGTATTGGTTAACGAAGTGGGAGCGATGCTTACTGCGAGTAATCAATGGTTAGTGCTGAGAATATTCTTGTTCCTGCATGCAGTGCTGGTATTGGTTAACGAAGTGGGGGCGATGCCTACTGCGAGTAATCAATGGTTAGTGATGAGCATGTTCTTGTTCCTGCATGCAGAGCGGGTATTGGTTAACGAAGTGGGAGCGACGCATACTGCGAGTAATCAACAGGTTTTTAGTATACATACTGTCTTGTATATTAGTTTTAAGTTAGATCTGTCACGATAGGTTAGTGCTGATCATGTTCTTGTTCCTGCATGCATAGCTAGTATTGGTTAACGAAGTGGGAGCGATGCCTACTGTGAGTAATCAATAGGTTTTTAGTATACATACTGTCTTCTATATTAGTTTTACGTCATGATAGGCTAGTGATGAGCATGCTTTTGTTCCTGCACGTAGATCTGGTATTGGTTAACGAAGTGGGAGCGATGCCTACTGCGAGTAATCAATAGGTTCTTAGTATACATACTGTCCTGTATATTAGTTTTAAGTCAGATCTGTCACTATAGGCTAGTGATGAGCATGTTCTTGTTCCTGCATGCAGAGCTGGTATTGTTTATCGAAATGGGAGCGATGCCTACTGCGAGTAATCAATAGGATAGTGATGAGCATGTTCTTGTCCCTGCAAGCAGAGCTGGTATTGTTTAACGAAGTGGGAGCGATGCCTACTGCGAGTACGCTGTAGGTTAGTGATGAGCATGTTCTTGTTCTTGCATGCAGAGCGGGTATTGGTTAACGAAGTAGGAGCGAGGGATACTACGAGTAATCAATAGGTTTTTAGTATACATACTTTCCTGTATATTAGTTTTAAGTCAGATCTGGCATGATAGGCTAGTTATGAGCATGCTCTTGTTCCTACATGCAGAGCTGGTATTAGTTAACGTAGTGGGAGTGATGGCTACTGTGAGTAATTAATAGGTTTTTAGTATACATACTGTCTTGTATATTAGTTTTAGGTCAGATCTGTCACAATAGGCTAGTGATGAGCATGCTCTGGTTCCTGCATGCTGAGCTGGTATTGGTTAACGAAGTGGGAGCGATGCCTACTGCGAGTAATCAATGGATAGTGCTGAGCATATTCTCGTTCCTGCATGCAGAGCTGGAATTGGTTAACGAAGTGGGAGCGATGCCTACTGCTAGTAAGCAATAGGTTAGGATGAGTATGTTCTTGTTCCTACATGCAGAGCGGGTATTGTTTAATGAAGTGGGAGCGATGCATACTGCGAGCAATCAATAGGTTTATAGTATACATACTGTCTTGTATATTAGTTTTAAGTTAGATCTGTCACGATAGGTTAGTGCTGATCATGTTCTTGTTCCTGCATGCATAGCTAGTATTGGTTAACGAAGTGGGAGCGTTGCTTACTGCGAGTAATCAATAGGTTAGTGATGAGCATGTTCTTGTTCCTGCATGCAGAGCTGGTATTGGTTAGCGAAGTGGGAGCGATTCCTACTGCGAATAATCATGGTTAGTGATGAGCATGCTCTTGTTACTGCATGCAGAGCTGGTATTGGTTAACGAAGTGGGGGCGATGCCTACTGCGAGTAATCAATGGATAGTGCTGAGCATATTCTTGTTCCCGCATGCAGAGCTCGTATTGGTTAACGAAGTGGGGGCGATGCCTACTGCGAGTAATCAATGGTTAGTGATGAGCATGTTCTTGTTCCTGCATGCAGAGCTGGTATTGGTTAACAAAGTGGGAGCGATGCCTACTGCGAGCAATCGATAGGTTAGTGATGAGCTTGTTCTTGTCCCTGCATGCAGAGCTGGTATTGGTTAACGAAGTGGGAGCGATGCATACTGAGAGTAAACAATAGGTTAGTGATGATCATGTTCTTGTCCCTGCATGCAGAGCTGGTATTGGTTAACGAAGTGGGAGCGATTCCTACTGCGAGTAATCAATGGTTAGTGTTGAGCATGCTCTTGTTCCTGCATGCAGAGCTGGTATTGGTTAACGAAGTGGGGGCGATGCCTACTGCTAGTAAGCAATAGGTTAGTGATGAGGATGTTCTTGTTCCTGCATGCAGAGCTGGTATTGGTTAACGAAGTGGGAACGATGCTTACTGCGAGTAATCATTAGGTTTTTAGTATACATACTGTCTTGTATATTAGTTTTAAGTCAGATCTGTCACGATAGGCTAGTGTTGAGCATCTTCTTGTTCCTGCATGCAGAGCTGGTATTGTTTAACGAAATGGGAGCGATTCCTACTGCGAGTAATCAATAGGATAGTGTTGAGCATGTTCTTGTCCCTGCATGCAGAGCTGGTATTGTTTAACGAAGTGGGAGCGATGCCTACTGCGAGTAAGCTATAGGTTAGTGATATGCATGTTCTTGTTCTTGCATGCAGAGCGGGTATTGGTTAACGAAGTGGGAGCGTTGCTTACTGCGAGTAATCAATAGGTTAGTGATGAGCATGTTCTTGTTCCTGCATGCACAGCTGGTATTGGTTAGCGAAGTGGGAGCGATTCATACTGCGAGTAATCAATGATTAGTGCTGAGCATGCTCTTGTGCCTGCATGCAGAGCTGGTATTGGTTAACGAAGTGGGGGCGATGCCTACTGCGAGTGATCGATGGATAGTGCTGCGCATATTCTCGTTCCTGCATTAAGAGCTGGTATTGGTTAAAGAAGTGGGAGCGATGCCTACTGCTAGTAAGCAATAGGTTAGTGATGAGCATATACTTGTTCCTGAATGCAGAGCTGGTATTGGTTAACGAAGTGGGAACGATGCTTACTGCGAGTAATCATTAGGTTTTTAGTATACATACTGTCTTGTATATTAGTTTTAAGTCAGATCTGTCACGATAGGCTAGTGTTGAGCATCTTCTTGTTCCTGCATGCAGAGCTGGTATTGTTTAACGAAATGGGAGCGATTCCTACTGCGAGTAATCAATAGGATAGTGTTGAGCATGTTCTTGTCCCTGCATGCAGAGCTGGTATTGTTTAACGAAGTGGGAGCGATGCCTACTGCGAGTAAGCTATAGGTTAGTGATATGCATGTTCTTGTTCTTGCATGCAGAGCGGGTATTGGTTAACGAAGTGGGAGCGTTGCTTACTGCGAGTAATCAATAGGTTAGTGATGAGCATGTTCTTGTTCCTGCATGCACAGCTGGTATTGGTTAGCGAAGTGGGAGCGATTCATACTGCGAGTAATCAATGATTAGTGCTGAGCATGCTCTTGTGCCTGCATGCAGAGCTGGTATTGGTTAACGAAGTGGGGGCGATGCCTACTGCGAGTGATCGATGGATAGTGCTGCGCATATTCTCGTTCCTGCATTAAGAGCTGGTATTGGTTAAAGAAGTGGGAGCGATGCCTACTGCTAGTAAGCAATAGGTTAGTGATGAGCATATACTTGTTCCTGAATGCAGAGCTGGTATTGGTTAACGAAGTGGGAGCGATGCATACTGCGAGTAATCAATAGGTTTATAGTGTACATACTGTCTTGTATATTAGTTTTAAGTTAGATCTGTCACGCTAGGTTAGTGCTAATCATGCTCTCGTTCCTGCATGCATAGCTAGTATTGGTTAACGAAGTGGGAGCGTTGCTTACTGCGAGTAATCAATAGGTTTTTAGTATAAATACTGTCTTGTATATTAGTTTTAAGTCAGATCAGTCACGATAGGCTAGCGATGAGCATGCCCTTGTTCCTGCATGCAGACCTGGTATTGGTTAACAAAGTGGGAGCGATGCCTACTGTGAGTAATCAATAGGTTGTTAGTATACATACTGTCTGCTATATTAGTTTTACGTCATGATAGGCTAGTGATGAGCATGCTTTTGTTCCTGCATGCAGATCTGGTATTGGATAACGAAGTGGGAGCGATGCCTACTGCGAGTAATCAATGGTTAGTGTTGAGCATATACTTGTTCCTGCATGCAGAGCTTTTATTGGTTAACGAAGTGGGAGCGATGCCTACTGCGAGTAATCAATAGGTAAGTGATGAGCTTGTCCTTGTCCCAGCATGCAGAGCTGGTATTCGTTATCGAAGTGGGAGCGATGCATACTGAGAGTAAACAATAGGTTAGTGATGATCATGTTCTTGTCCCTGCATGCAGAGCTGGTATTGGTTAACGAAGTGGGAGCGATTCCTACTGCGAGTAATCAATGATTAGTGCTGAGCATGCTCTTGTGCCTGCATGCAGAGCTGGTATTGGTTAACGAAGTGGGGGCGATGCCTACTGCGAGTGATCGATGGATAGTGCTGCGCATATTCTCGTTCCTGCATTAAGAGCTGGTATTGGTTAAAGAAGTGGGAGCGATGCCTACTGCTAGTAAGCAATAGGTTAGTGATGAGCATATACTTGTTCCTGAATGCAGAGCTGGTATTGGTTAACGAAGTGGGAGCGATGCATACTGCGAGTAATCAATAGGTTTATAGTGTACATACTGTCTTGTATATTAGTTTTAAGTTAGATCTGTCACGCTAGGTTAGTGCTAATCATGCTCTCGTTCCTGCATGCATAGCTAGTATTGGTTAACGAAGTGGGAGCGTTGCTTACTGCGAGTAATCAATAGGTTAGTGATGAGCATGTTCTTGTTCCTGCATGCAGAGCTGGTATTGGTTAACGAAGTGGGAGCGATGCGTACTGCGAGTAATCAATAGGTTAGTGCTGAGCATGTTCTTGTTCCTGCATGCAGAGCTGGTATTGGTTAACGAAGTGGGAGCGATGCTTACTGCGAGTAATCAATGGTTAGTGCTGAGAATATTCTTGTTCCTGCATGCAGTGCTGGTATTGGTTAACGAAGTGGGAGCGATGCCTACTGCGAGTAATCAATAGGTTTTTAGTATACATACTGTCCTGTATATTAGTTTTAAGTCAGATCTGTCACTATAGGCTAGTGATGAGCATGTTCTTGTTCCTGCATGCAGAGCTGGTATTGTTTATCGAAATGGGAGCGATGCCTACTGCGAGTAATCAATAGGATAGTGATGAGCATGTTCTTGTCCCTGCAAGCAGAGCTGGTATTGTTTAACGAAGTGGGAGCGATGCCTACTGCGAGTACGCTGTTGGTTAGTGATGAGCATGTTCTTGTTCTTGCATGCAGAGCGGGTATTGGTTAACGAAGTAGGAGCGAGGGATACTACGAGTAATCAATAGGTTTTTAGTATACATACTTTCCTGTATATTAGTTTTAAGTCAGATCTGGCATGATAGGCTAGTTATGAGCATGCTCTTGTTCCTACATGCAGAGCTGGTATTAGTTAACGTAGTGGGAGTGACGGCTACTGCGAGTAATTAATAGATTTTTAGTATACATACTGTCTTGTATATTAGTTTTAGGTCAGATCTGTCACGATAGGCTAGTGATGAGCATGCTCTGGTTCCTGCATGCTGAGCTGGTATTGGTTAACGAAGTGGGAGCGATTCCTACTGCGAGTAATCAATGGTCAGTGCTGAGCATATTCTTGTTCCTGCATGCAGAGCTGGTATTAGTTAACGAAGTGGGAGCGATGCATACTGAGAGTAAACAATAGGTTAGTGATGATCATGTTCTTCTCCCTGCATTCAGAGCTGGTATTGTTTAACGAAGTGGGAACGATGCCTACTGCGAGTAATCAATAGGATTTTAGTATACATACTGTCTTGTATATTACTTTCAAGTTAGATCTGTCACGATAGGTTAGTGCTGAGCATGTTCTTGTTCCTGCATGCAGAGCTGGTATTGGTTAACGAAGTGGGAGCGATGCCTACTGCGAGTAATCAATGGTTAGTGCTGAGCATATTCTTGTGCCTGCAAACAGAGCTGGTTTTGGTTAACGAAGTGGGAGCGATGCCTACTGCGAGTAATCAATAGGTTAGTGATAAGCATGGTCTTGTTCCTGCATGCAGAGCTGGTATTGGTTAACGAAGTGGGAACGATGCTTACTGCGAGTAATCAATAGGTTTTTAGTATACATACTGTCTTGTATATTAGTTTTAAGTCAGATCTGTCACGATAGGCTAGTGATGAGCATGCTCTTGGTCCTGCATGCAGAGCTGGTATTGGTTAACGAAGTCGGAGCGATGCCTACTGCAAGTAATCAATGGGTTTTTAGTATACATACTGTCTTGTATATTAGTTTTAAGTCAGATCTGGCATGATAGGCTAGTTATGAGCATGCTCTTGTTCCGGCATGCAGAGCTGGTATTGGTTAACGAAGTGAGAGCGATGCCTACTGCGAGTAATCAATATGTTAGTGATGAGCATGGTCTTGTTCCTGCATGCCGAGCTGGTATTGTTTAACGAAGTGGGAGCGATGCCTACTGCGAGTAAGCTGTAGGTTAGTGCTGAGCATATTCTTGTTCCTGCATGCAGAGCTGGTATTGGTTAACGATGTGGGAGCGATGCCTACTGCGAGTAATCAATAGGTTAGTGATGAGCATGTTCTTGTCCCTGCATGAAGAGCAGATATTTTTTAACGAAGTGGGAGCGATGCCTACTGCGAGTAATCAATAGGTTTTTAATGTACATACTGTCTTGTATATTAGTTTTACGTTAGATCTGTCACGATATGCTAGTGCTGAGCATGTTCTTGTTCCTGCATGCAATGCTGATATTGATTAACTAAGTGGGAGCGATGCATACTGCGAGTAATCTATAAGTTTTTAGTATACATACTGTCTTGTATATTAGTTTTAAGTTTGATCTTTCACGATAGGTTAGTGCTGAGCATGTTCTTGTTCCTGCAGGCATAGCTGGTATTGGTTAACGAAGTGGGAGCGACGCTTACTGCGAGTAATCAATAGGTTAGTGATGAGCATGTTCTTGTTCCTGCATGCAGAGCTGGTATTGGTTAACGAAGTGGGAGCGATGCCTACTGCGAGTATGCAATAGGTTAGGGATGAGCATGTTCTTGTTCCTGCATGCAGAGCTGTTATTGGTTAACGAAGTGGGAGCAATGCCTACTGCGAGTAATCAATAGGTTTTTAGTTTTTAAATCTAAGTATGTTTGTAACCTTCTGATGATGCTAACAGTGTTAACGAAATGTACCGAGGGTGTTTAACTATTTGTATCTAGGGTTATTGTTGTTTATTTATAATAATGAAGTATAAATTTAAAAAATCAATAAATGAAATGTTGATTTTTCAAAACCAATTAGTATTTAGCCTTTTTTAATGCTTAGAGTAAAAATTTTAAAAAAAAATATATATATACATTTCTAATTAACCTTATTTCTCTTCTAATGAAAAATCAATTATTCAAATTTTTCTAATTATCTTTATTTCTTCTCTAATAAAAAATAAAATGTATATGTCTAAAGTGAGATATTTACTGGTGCTAGATCCCCTGAGCTGGTAAGCTATATCATAATATCTTATTACATTGAATGGCTAGTTCCATTTCATTCTCCCTTCTCTTTCCAGTCACACTGCGAGAGTCATGAGGCGAAATCCTTCCTAATGTTATTCCTTAACTAGTTGGCCGAGTTTATCTATTATGTGCCCTAGTTTCCTCATTGCCTCAGTTCTTATCTGTTGCTTCGTCTTGTTTGTGTCACCAGTGGGTTTCATTAATTCGCCTTTAGTAACCTACATAGATGTTTGATATACAGTTTTCTTGGTTTTTTATCTCATTACTCCATGTAATTTATCTTATTGTTTGAGGGGTAACTGCAGATTAGGTAACATATTGTTGTTTTATATTGGGATCACCCATTATATATATATATATATATATATATATATATATATATATATATATATATTCTATTGCTAATCTCTATAATTACCTATATTATAATATAAAACAAGCACTGACAGCAGAAGGTTTTAATTATAAATAAACCCTATGTGTTTAGCCAATTTATAACAGCCCTTATGGAATGTAAAATAAGCTTCTTAAAAAAATATGTAGTAATAATATGTAATATTATTAAAATTTTAGAATTGTTTGAAAGAATATTATTTCAGTTGTACACAAATAAACCTCTAGAAGCCTTTGTTTTCTTATTTATACCCACAATTAATAGAGTTGTGGTACCCTGGCTTAAGGTAGGCCTAAATGATATATAAACAATAAAATGTATAATCTCGGGGTGATAAATTAAACGATAATATTGGGACGTTTTGAATAATCGTATTGATTACGTTGTGCTTATTTATTTGAATAATTTTAGGATATCCTTTGTTAACTTAAAACTTACTGAAGCGATATTGAAAGATTACCATCATCGAATATAAATTCTCCATATGTAACTGTTCTATTGAGTGGGGCATTCGACTTGTGTACTTTGTGAATTATCCTATCCTTAGGTTGTAGCCGGGAATTTATTCCTTGTAGGAAATCGTTGTATCAAATGATCTACCTTTTCTTTTATAAAACATCCTCAAACTAAATTCTCAACAATACATGAATAATTGTGAAAAGTATTTTTACAAAAACTGACAGAACTTTCTTTGTCCCGCTAATTTTACTAAAATACTAATAAGTATTATTTTGACCTTAGCTTTTGACAAAACAATGTAACCCTTGGGTGGTCAATATTATCAAGAACCAAAAAACTGCGTTTTTTTTAAAAAATCGATTCCTTTGTTTTAGTCAAATTACACTGAATATCGGCCAGATAACTAAAGCGGAAGAAAAGATTCATTCAAATGATTTCTACTAACAACAAGTAGCTAACAAAGATTCAAACAAGAACCAAGTTCTTACATAGACTTATATTTTTAAATAATAATAGTTATTAGTTGTAAATACATTACACTGTAGACTACCTCTTTAAAGTCCTATCTGCAGCTAGAATTACAATTAACAGCTCTGTTACAAAAACACCACATTTAAAGACAATTACTTTCAGCCTTTACTGTAGATTTATGTTATACTTAATTTTACCATTTGTAAAGACTTCAACGGTTGTATTGAGTATATTTTTGTGGAGACAGATGATAGATTTCATGTTATATGATTATGTTTTAATATAATCTCTTATCAATTTTAGTACTAAATGAAGGTACATATCTGTGTCATACATGATAGCACGGTTTTATATGAGATATAATCATAATCTCATTTCTGTAACACTGAAAGAAATAGAACTAAAAGCTAACTTTCACTCATACACAAACAAAACGCATTAAATGATATTTTAAACGTAAACACATTTATAATCACGATGTTTTAATAATTGACTTTTTCCATTTTCATAATAATATTATAAATTATTTAATTTAAGATAGCTTATAAGTAAATGAATCTATAAAACATTTAAATCACATATGCTTGCTAAAACAATAATACTAATACTGCTCAAATCCCTTAATTATAACTCTAAATTACACACATATATATATATATATATATATATATATATATATATATATATATATTTTAAAACAACATACGTTATTCAAATACAAGAATATTTATCATTTTATATCCTTTTTTTTTAAGCTTTTCGTTGGCAAACAGTACCAACATCATCAGGAATGAAAATTACAATATTAATATACAATAATAAAATACAAGGAATTTATTATTGTAATTTTCATTTCTGATGATGTTGGTACTGTTTGCCAACGAAAAGCTTTAAAAAAAAAGGATATAAGATAATAAAATTCTTGTATTTGAATAACCTATGTTGTTTTAAATTATTAAACAAGAAAACGTATTATATATATATATATATATATATATATATATATATATATATATATATATATATATATATATAGAATAGCCGTTGATAATAGAAGGCTTCCCTCGGATCAGGTACAGGATAGCTTTAAATAATTCGCACTACCCAGAGCAAAATAATAACAGCAGATGTAATTATCTGTGTTTGACATTTAATCAAAACAGTTGCTTGTAAGGGAATCTCTAAATAGTTGTGTCAGTTACGTTGTTGTCTGGTTTCAACTCAATGTGAATGTGTGCAGTAGTATATTGTAACCAATATATTTTAAAAACATGGTAACATAACATTTTGCAATCACAAAGAATATCGTGCAACTTTTTTTATGTACTCATATATATATATATATATTTATATACTTATATATTTTTAAGTAGCATATTTATTGGATTACATATATTTGTTAAAAAAATTAAATACACATTGCTAAAGTTGTTTTTTGGATTAGAGGTATTAAAAACATTAACATTATCTTTATAACCGAATGACCGAAACAAAATGAGCTGTTAGATATTCTAGTTTTCTGAGTACTCGTTAATATTTTTTACGCTTAGAATGGGTTTCAATTAAAATAAAATTGGAATATTTGAAAATAAGCTCCTAATTTTTATTATAGTTAAAGCAAGCATAAAATAATTTTTTACTATCACAATAACATATCTTAATATTTAGGTTTAGAATGATATCCTGATTATCAATATTCTGTTTAAATTTTTTTACCTTATTAATAATGGTGAATAGTCGTTTTCTTCTGCGAAAGAATTTGAATAGTTTTTACGTTTTATATCAGTAAGTTTGTGTCAATCAATATATATAAGATCTATGTTTACATTTATATGTTGTACCTGCATTCCAGAGTGAAAGATTATCAAATGGTAGCAGATTGAGGCTAGGCATTAGTAGAGTAAGATATTGGTCCGTTACTTGAATATAGAATGATCTTTTTTATATTTGTGTAAGTTTGTAATAAATAATTATGTAATTGTAGACCTGATAGGCCTGCTTGAAACATTTTCTCAGTGATTCGTATCGCGGAATAAACAATATTTTACCTACTAACAGTAAGTTATTATAACGAAGAACCATCCTACAATTTTTATTTCACAAATAAAAATGATTGTTTTGGAAAGGTATTGTAGCCTGGGTTAAAAAGTTTCAAAACATTAGGTTGTTTGTGGTGGATAGATGTTGATTCCTATTATACGACAGCAATATATATATATATATATATATATATATATATATATATATATATATATATATGTGTGTGTGTGTGTGTGTGTGTGTATATATATATGTATATGTATATATATATATATATATATATATATCTAATTTCTTGCACAAGTAACGCCTTCTTTCTAAACACTTGATGTTTAGTGGTTAAACAGCTTTGCAGCAGTGTGCCAGGAACACCATGACCCAACACTTTCTAGAAGTTAGCTGCTAATCAATAAACTCTACAAATAGTTAGTCCAAATATGTTTCATTCATAATTTTTTGTACCGTTTTCTTTTGAGTCTATAATGAGATTAAGTGAAGTTCTGGGAAGGCCTCAATCGGATACTTGTCGTTATGTGAATGATATTAGAAATTTAAGGTATAAGAAATTTACCGTATTAGAAATATAAATAGGAATTTAAAGTAGACTTTTCTATTTGTCTTGTCCTTTATATTCCCAAGATTTAAAAAAATCCCATATAGTTATGGGTTAGTCCTTAAGTCATTTGTTATAAGCTTGTATCCGTGTACATAGTAATATGCATGAATTTGACACTTGATGCTCAACGAATTTAACTGGTTATTAGGTTTTTATTGAAATTTATAATGATGTTTGTTATCATTTTAATACTTCATTAACAAAATCCTTTTGTTCAATACCATGGTTTGTTATGGAGAATGGATTTTGGAGTCTCACTTTAAAAAGAAGGAAAACAATATTTCCTAAGACTTTACTCTTGTCACTTTTCTAATATTTTAAATGTTATTACACAGTTTGCAATGTTCGAATTTAGCTATCTATAACAATATAAATTTCTTGTTCTTTTTATGGTATGAGAAGATGAAATTTTAGGGTTAACAGTAGTTACCCTGAAAAAAATTAATTATTTTTATTAAAAACTCATTAACGTGCAATATATTCATCGAAAAGTACATAACAGTTGTAAAATGTTCTAAAACAGAATAAACACCTCTTACATTCCAGTTGGAGGTTCTTTTTCACCAGCCCTTGCATCGTAAACGGTTATACCACACAAACTAATAATATATATAATCCTTTTTAGAAATAAATCTTGAACATTTTTACTTTAATTAATACGAATTCATCCTTAATGAGAACATTGTTTTCCTAAAGTATCGGAAATTGGATAAGAAAAAGTTCTCAAGGAGAAGATGCAGTTAGAAATTTGTCTTTGACAAGTTTTAATGGTCAGGACCGATAGTTTCATATAGTTCTATGTTGGTTAACCCGTATTCACCTAAAAATCACTGTTCCAGCGTTTAGTAAATATCGTTTAGATAACAAGACGGCAAGTAAATAAAAGTACATACAAACTGAATATATTGGTCACAAAACACTGGGCTATATTTCCATCTTGAACTTGACCAAGTTGTTTAGTATGTTTATTCTCATACAATAAGAAACATTCTAGGTAGTGATACATATATTTTTTTAAATTAAATTTATTACAACTGTCATGTTGAATTTTTGAAATCAACGTTCTAGTAAAAGTATATGATACCCGCAAATCTTTACTATTCCAAATAAACCTCTAGGTTACCGTTCAAGTTGGTAATGGGGGAACATCACACGAAATATAATTCTTATTTACAATAAACTAAGCTTTCCTCTCAGTTAAGTGTACATTTAATAAGTGTAAACACCATATATTGATGATGTGGTATTTTCTTTCTCGTCACAGCAGCGAACACCCAAGAGCATATTTAGAGACCCTACGTTTATTGATAACTGAAGGCATTACATTAAATTTGCCGAGAGAGAACTAGCTATTATATAGTGTTTTTGTAAAGTTTCGTTTTTACAACATTTTATTGTAGAAATAAACATAACTAAATTCATTTCGAAATTTTATCTTGCTGAAACTTCAACTAAAAGCTCTCTTATTCAAACAGAAGATATGCTAGACTTAAACCATTGAAAATACGCTTCCAGAGTAATGCATGATCAACACAATAAAGGAACAACCTATTTGAAAACCTCTTGTCTCATAGCATCGGTTTTCTAACACAAATTAGTGCGACAGTAGAGGGTCTAGTTCGGAAAATTGATATTCACACTCATGCCACAATGATTCCTTATTTCCAATACTTAAGCTATTACGCCTATTTCGAGTTCTAACCTGCTACCGGTAGTAGTGACTCCCAATACCAATACTATCCTCCTTCCTCCAAGGTTTTGAAAACAATCCTTGGAAGACCTCTGCAAATGGGTTATTTTCCAAGTGGATACAAATGAACTTATATGGCGCCATTTAGTGGAAATGCGGACCAAAATGATTTGTTATAGCTATTGGTCAAAGTTTGGCAAAATGTTATGCATTGAAAATAATTCAGTTAGTCTATTACTGATATATTTGATCGCAGTGATGAAGAGGGTTTGTACAGAACAACAATACCTTGATGATATTTGTAAATCGGTTTTGTGTGGGAAAATATATCAACACTTAGAAAACAGAAGTTCTGGTAAGCTATCCCTTGTGAAATGGTTGAATAGAGCTAATAGAACTTTACGATTATACGTAGCTATAAAAACTCCATCATAAACCTTAAAAGAGTGACAACCTACATCGTTCAAAGCTTATGAACGTAGCGTGTTCAGAATCAAGTGTAATCCAAAACCTTATAATGCAGCCCAAATCTAGTGGGAAACCATATAGAGTTGTACTTACCTTTCTGAGGAAAATCAGAAAATTGTACACAAATGTATCCAAGGCTACGGATACTCTGCTCGCCAAGAAGACATGATCTTAGTTTTGTTATTTATGAAGATAGATCATATAAAGAAACTGCCTTTAAGACGTATCGTCAAAGGTCGATGTAGAGAGCAAGCAAGTCACCACAAATACGATTTGAAAAGCCGAATATAATGTTTGGAGCATCAGGGGCCTCGATATGATTATTTAGAATAATGTGAAAATTAACGAAATCACCTCTCAAAAGTCATTTGACAAATCAGGATTTGCAATGGTTATTGGAAAAGAAGAATGTAACCATAGCATATGAGTTCACTCCTTTAAACTCCCATCACACATTCAAGCGGCAGAAAGAGCCCTCAAATAGGCCACTGCTTTCTCAAAATTGGACTGTGTTGAAAAGATATGAGAGAGCTTAGTCGAAACTAGAAGGTTTGATAGAATGTCCGTCCAATATATGACACAAGAAACCACTTACCTTTTAAAGACTTTTCAGAAATATGAAAGTGGATGCTCTCATGGTTGGGTGTTTGTCAGGGCATGAGTAATACTTGAGTAGCAACTAATCCTCATGGTGATTCCTGGGTAGTTTTGAAAATATTTTAAAAAATACTGTCGTTATATAAGGACATGTTCAACTTTTTAGGGACTATCCGTCAGGTTGTTTGTTGTTCAAGTGACTTAATAAAAAATGTTTATGTAAAATATTTTAAAGTTTAGGACAAATGTTCAGACTCAAGATGAAATTGTAAATAATAAATATTTTACAGAATTGTTACTACGTCTCATACACAGTTATTAAAGGGTACCCGTTTCAAAACAAATATATTCATTTTTTCACTCCACCCTACTGGATAAGATATTAAGTGACCATTAAGTGACATTAAAACTCCAAAACGTACATTTTTTCGATATGACCTAATAATTCCTAAGAAAAATGGCGATTTATAAGGTTGAATAATAGAAAACCATTTTCAAAATTGCTCAGCAGTTTTCTTCTAACGTAATAGACTATGCTTACAATGCCTCATCCCCTTGGCCAATTTTGAATCTCACTACATAGCACAGGTTATAATTAAACAAACATTGGGTTTCATTTATATCGAAGTTTAAAAAGCAAGTTTAATCTTTGAGAGAGACTGTACTAAATTTAAATTATCTTTCTGTTTTGAAAGTACGACAAAGCTAATGGAATTTCCCTGAACTAAGAAAACAAAGAGTTTATTACTAATTATGTGCGCTACATTAAGTATTTTTGCTGAAAATACCTCAAAAGTGGAGACATATTTTAAAAACCTCTATATGCATTTTTATCAAAATCAAGTAAAGTAAAATTCTGTAACATCGTAATGAATTAAACATACGAGGATTTAATTTTAGATCCTCTTGTGCATCATCAGTGCTACCAATAAAACCATGGTTATAAATATTTTTATTTATGGTTGGATTTAAAAAAAGAATAGGACTATACGTAGACGAAATGAGCCAGAGAGAGTGGAGATTACGGGCTTCTGAGCTAATAGGAGGCTCACATCTGCTGCATGGGTGAGCCTTGTTGCCAAGTCGTCGTTAAACTTCCTTTCCTCGCTCAGTCTTAATGTAGCTGTGGTACAGTGAGTTACGAGTGGTGTAGCTTGCTTCGTTCTGCAGTATCAGCTTTGCTTCCCTTCAACAGCCTTTTTCAAAACAAAGAATGTTTTTAAATTCCTTGTATTACCTCAAACTCTCCTTATATATATATATATATATATATATATATATATATATATATATATATACATATATATATTACAAATTTTCAATCGTTAATATAATACGTTTTTATTCTTCCAATCAAGTTCAAATACATTTTTTAAACCTATAATTGATGACAATTGATTTTATTAATTTTTTTTCAAATATTATTAGGACAATAAGACATAACAATGTACTTAGTAAGTGGTATTACTTCTTAATGCACATAGGCTATATGCTAATTGATGTGGATAACATTGTATCATGAAAAAAGCAAATACTATTATTGACTCAGTAGTTATTTTTTTCATGTAATATTCCTATCACAAAATTATAGAATATGGTAAGTTACTACAAACACATGGTACTTGGTAGCAGACACAAACTCTCTTAAATTAATACAAAAGATCAAATGTTCTATTTTTATTAATAATAATAAAGAACCTTCAAATTATCTAGTTAAATACATTTGAATTTGTATGTAAAAATGTAATTATTTACATAAGTTAAAATTATTTTTATGAAAAAATACTTAAAAATATATGCATACAGGAACAAAACCCGGAATCTACGGACGATTATAGGCCTGCAGTACTCGGCGAAAATGTGACGCGAAAAACTTTTCACTTTATCGCTTTACTAGCAACAAACCAAAGGTCCTACCAACATGAAATGAAAAGAATAATAAAATTTAACTAATTATGTCAAACTTTTATGCTTACAAAAAGTTTTTACCAACAAATATGAAAAATTTTGCCTACTAAATTTTTTATGTTTGATAAAGTACAACTCTCATTAAATCTAATTTTTTAACGATGTTTCAAACAAAATATTACTTTTATGGTTTAATATTCTGAATGAGGGAATGATGCTGCTTATACCTGCTAAGTTTCAAAATTTAATTCTCAATCTAAGTGCTTTAAACCTTGATTTAGGTGAAAGTTTTTATTAAGTTTTGCATGCACGGCGGAGAAATTACGATCTGACAACACCGCATTCCTAGCCTACCACAAACCCATTCCTAATCTACATTAAATCAAAGTATAGCAGCTTACTAGCAAACGTTTTCTGGCTAAAGGATTATTTACACGAAATGTTATAGTACTTATTGATTTTTAGAAAGTCGTCACATACTCATTAAGTTTAGTTTATTTTGTTATTGCATTAATTAAAAATTGTATACAGGACACTATCTTGGTTCTGTATAAGATCTTCATCATTTAATCAATCGTTTTGGCTCAACAAAACCTTTATAACGTATTTAGGAGCAAGTTTAGAAGAAGGATTTTACATGTGCACGTTATGGGCTATTTTTAAAACAAAAGTAAATTTTTTCATGTATTTAAACGCAATAAAAAACATTTTGTTCATAACAATTGCATTAGTTATAGGTTTTATTTGAACCTAAGCGATTCTATGGTAATGAAAATAATATTAAATGTAGGCAATATATACAGAAAACAACGTCCTAAAATTATTCCCAAGGAATGTTATTATTTCAATCTTATTTCTAATATTGTGTCCCGTCAGCCACAATAATAAAATTAAATTTGTTAGGTATTTTGAAGAAAAAACGATCTGTCTTGGATATTCATATAGAAGATTGGTTTATTTGCTTTTAGATATTTTCACCTAACTAATTTATCCTATCAGCACTTTAATCATATCTAATTAAGGGACAAAGATGATCGCGTTCACAGCATATTTTAAGCAGCACGTGCCCCCTGGGTAGTGCTAAATGACCGGCACAGTTTACTCAAACCCAACAGAAACACTCAAAAATCAAAAGCCTGGGTGCGATGGACTTCCTCATACCTTCCTCTGGAATAGGGGAGGCCTAAATTCCGCGAATTTCAACGAACTTAAGACCAATACATACGCTTGTGAAGCTGAAATGTTTATAATTGTTGAGGAAAGAGCATCAACAGTTAATTTACAATTTTATGAGCTAACAAACTGTACTACCTATGTGCTGAAAAATCAAAAACGTCTTGACGCTGGAATCCTGTTGGGAATAAGCAAGAAACATTCCTGTAACTTCTCCATTGTTCATGAAATGGAGAACACTCTCATAATAGAGGAAATCTATAAAAATTATTGTTTGTATGTGTGTATATATGTTACAGACGTATAAACCGCTGAACACAAATTGATGAAATGTGAAGGGTTTGCATAGCGTGTTCCCAGGTTGGTTCGTGTCAAGTTTAGAGTTGACCTATCGGTAGGGTTCTGCTCCAGAGGCTTCGGATTGTTTAACAATCGATGTATAAATATATATATATATATATATATATATATATATATATATATATATATATATATATAATACGTTGTCTTGTTTAATAATTTAAAACAACATAGGTTATTCAAATACAAGAATATTTATTAATTTATATTCAAATCGTTTCGTTGGTAAACAGTACCAACATCATCAGGAATGAAAATTACAATAATAGAGCTACAATAATTAAATTAAAAGCTTTGAATATAAATTAATAAATATTCTTGAATTTGAATAACTTATGTAGTTTAATATATATATATATATATATATATATATATATATATATATATATATATATGTATATATATATATATATGTATGATATTTAAAATATATATATATATATATATATATATATATGTATATATATGTATGATATTTAAAATATATATATATATATATATATATATATATATATATATATGTATATATATGTATGTTATTTAAAATATATATATATATATATATATATATATATATATATATATATATATATATATATATATATATATATATGTGTGTGTGTGTGTGTGTGTGTGTGTCTGTGTGTATGTGTGTGTGTGTGTGTATCTCATATACGCCTAAACTGCTAAATAGGAGGTTGCGTGTAAATCCATTGACAGGGCTCCGCCCCAGAGGCTTAGGATAGTTCAGTGTACATTCTTAATAAAGTACAATATTAAAAGGTACATCCTTCATCTATTCTAAAATTATTATTTTTTTTAAATATAAGGAAGATGTGAAAATAGAAATAATTATTGTAAACTGTTTAAAATTGCTAAATTCAGTGTACAGTTATTGCTAACACACATAATCATTAAAGTAGGATCGCTGATAACATTGTTGCGAAATTTGAATCAACCAAAACTGTGGAACGGAACCAGATTAACTACACAAAAACTGACACCTAACTGGATCCCGCCTGTAATCAGAGGTGGCAAGTTTAAAGGAGATATGGTCTTAATTCCATGAATACCGATGATTTCATCAAATCTACCTAGATTTGAAACGACTACAATTTCTTTTGCGTCTTGCATTTGCAATAACTGTAAACAATGCACAAGGACAATCATTAACCATTTCTGGATTGAAATTGAACATTCGATCATTTACGACGGACAATTATATGTTGCGTTCTCACTTCTTGGGCCGCCTAAAATTTATATGTTTATACGCCTAATGAAATGTAGAAAAACATTTTCTATCGTCTAACATTGCAGTAAATGAAATATAATTATTTAAATGTTTGATTTGGTTTCCTTATTACAAAAGATTATGATTTCGGGAGCAGCAGCGTGGAATGGGTAACGCTAGTAAGACTAAAACTTTGGGCCAACGTACCACTGCACAAAGTCTTTGGCTTATATAACCCGCCCAATAACAGACCCATTTATGATTGCCTTGCTGTAAGTGATAAACATCCAAACACCATAATCCTCGGAGACATTATGCTCACTCTCCAAGGTTATATTGAACTTCTAATGCTGCCGGACAATCTGTGGAAGACCTAATTGACATCTCAAACCTTTTACATCTTAAGAGTGACTCGACCTTTCTGTCTTTCGCCGGCCAAAAATCAACACCTAACTTAGGCTTGTTCCATTCAAACAATACTCCTCGACCCAAACTGACCCTAGGAGATGGAAGTCGTAATCGGTCCCTCAGAAATTAAACCTAAGAAATCTGTACTGCCGCAGCAACGGATGTAAAGATAGATATTAATAAGACTGATTGGGCCAGATTTGCCAAAATCTACAATGAAGTCATCACAAAGGATCTTATTGACAACTATCCTGAAAGGGAATGTGGCACGCTTAGGTATCGCAATTCAATCAGTGGCAAAAGGTTATCAATCATAAATGACCAAGTGAAACTCTTCAAACTTTTCTAAAACTCTATATAACTGAAATATTAGCAAACAGGGATAAGCCAAGGAAAAATGCTGAACGAACAAAGCTGCTTAATGACTCCATTGACCTAAGAGAAAAACAGGCCGAACTATGAAGAGCTATTATACATGGAAACGTGAAACTTACAGACATTTTGTGGCAAACTTGGACTTAAAGCCAGACAGGATGGGCTTAAATCCTCGATTTTATATCTAGCCTCAATAATGAAATGAAGCCCTGCCAGTGGGAACTGATACTGGTAGAGGACAAATCTCTAATATCCTCGAAAGTGGTTTCCACGGCCCTAAACAATATCTTTTCAGCAGGATTTGGCGAGCAATGCACAGCGCTCGTAACTTGGGCAACGAACGGCTCGTAACAAATTTCTTACCCTGCAGCGGGCGCGTGTGTTGATCATGCGCTTGGAGTTGGTCGACGGTAGGGTTGACCGCTCAGGTAAGTGAGCGTGGTGATCAAAGGGGGCGGCACGCGCTTTTGGCGTGGGCCGGTCCGTTGCAACACACACACACACACACTCACACACACACACACACACACACACACACACACACACACACACACACACACACACACACACAAACACACACACACACACACACACAGGATACAATATTGGGGAATAACTAAAACTTTAAAAAAATTACAATAATAACATAACATACAGAAATACAGGAAAAAATAAACGATAAATATACAATCCAGAAAAGATATATCCAAAACCTAATAACGGAATTTATAAAACTGAATGCCCAGACACTAATATGTTATACATTGGTCAAAGTAATTAAAAATAAGATATTAGTAGCACCTTAAAGCATTCCTCAGACCATACATTTAAACCCACACACGCCGTCAAAAATAACCACCCATACATTAGAAAACATACATCTATTAAAAAATACAAAAAGACCCAAATATGACAATTTGGGAGTGTGTGTGTGTGTGTGTGTGTGTGTGTGTGTGTGTGTGTGTGTTTGTGGCCACAAGCCCATTACACACTCAGATATCTCACGAGGTTCGACATAGTACCTATCTAGTTTTTCTTTTTTGTTGCCACATAAAAATTATACAAGGTAATTTATTTATATATCGATTAGGCTATTTTATATAAGTAAATTTATTCTTATTGATTCATTTTGGTGGGTTTGTGATTTAATTCCAAATGATAGACGTATAATCCCTTTGGACAGCTACCTTGATGCCTATGACATCCCTTATATTTCCTTTACTCCCATTTTGCACTATTTAGGGATGCCGGTCTTTGACTTTGAAACTATGAAACTAGGGATCACTTTGACATCGAAACCCTTTTTCCATTAACACTCTTACTTTTATACATTTCTTTTGCTCTGTCCATTCTAATACATTACCTTCGTTACTTCGCTTATACCGGTCTTGCCAAGATATGGTAATCACTTGGTAATGAGGCTGGGAATTTCGAAACCTGTAATGTACACAAACTTATATCTCTTGGGAAATTAAATCCCTAAATTCCTTTTAGAGAACGAACTAGCTAAGTATTTGTTTCAGATAGCACACACCTCAATATGGGATTGGTTTTATAGGTGCTATTTACGTGAAAACCTTAAAGAGCAGCACGTACCCTCTCCTTTTCCGATTTAGTCGAATCCGTACTTGCCAAATACTGCCCTAGAATCACTGGACTCCTTTCACGAATACCAAACTAGCAGAGTTTTAACTACATGAGTTGTTTTATTTTAGGGATTGCGAATTCATTATTGAATATTGAATTATATTTTCAACAATATTTCCTTATCCAATCTTTTAAACTATTTTTTATATTGACAAAATAACAATATATTTTAATTTATTCCGTAATGAACCTATATATTTATAAAATAGTTTCTCTAAATTTATAAGACGCTACAATGTAGCAAAGTTAAAAGGTTTTACAAAGTTACCTTGTCTTCTTAATCGTACCAGACTTTTTTTTTTTGACCGCAAGCATAAAATAAAATGTTTTACGTCTTTTCATAATTCGTTAGATAAATGCAAATATTTTATTATCCAATTATCAAAAATATCAATTTTTGAAACGCTAGAAACCATTACAAACTATTGTTGTAGGACACATTATTATCACTCACTGTCGCCATTTTCGATCATCAGTGCTTTCCGCTCGTCTTAGCTACTTCTCCGTGGCAGAGTAGCGACTTTGGTTCATTTCACGACTTAGCCTTTGTAACACTAACTATTGTGATGGATGTTAAATATTGCAGCTATCTGTTACATAATTAATAGTTAACCTCCAACGTTATGAGTATTTCAGTTGAAATGATAAGTGGCATGTTTGAATAAAGCAACATTCAGAAAAAAAATACATATCAAAATTGATTTATTAAGAGTTTACGATATAAACAAAAAAATGAACTAAAACCATTACGTGCTAATTACTCTCCTTTTTTAAAGATTAAATCTCTTAGTCAAGTGAAGCATTTTGAACTATTGTATTGTTAATGAATTTCTTGTATAGATACGACATATCCACTATTAAATTGATTCATTATATAAATGTGTTATTATATATATATTATACATATTTTGAATCTAATAATTTTATTTGAAAACTATACCTTAAAACATCACGTCTATTATTCACTTTGTTATATTACTCGTGGTTTCTGTTTGGAACTTTCGCCATGTTCCTGTTGGATTATCCTGGCCGTAGCATAGTGAGACGTAATCAATTGAATAATTTAAACGAATAAATAAAATACAACAATATCTTATGAACTAATTTAAAATAAGTTAGTTTAACTTGCATTTCTTCAAACTGCTACGGATCATATTATTCAAATGATACTTCTCCCTTGAAGCCTCATGGTATAGAAGAAATGTTTCGAGTTGCTCGGCAACTATTAATCTTCCACGCATTACGCTTTGCCCATCCTTCTTCGCGCATCCCAGTCCGGACATAGCCAGTTTGATGGCCTATGGAAATCTCATACTTCTACCATTTAGCCATTTACATATTTTAGTAATACCCTAATCACATTTTCTCTATTTATTTAAATACGTTACCGATTTGTTTTCAAAATGCTGTTAAATATTGGTAATATTATTTTATTGAATAAATTAATGTTACACCTTTGAAAAACTGTTGTAGTTCTCACTGTAGATTTATCTGAAATTTATTATTAGATTTTCTTGAATCATGTTTGTTTTAATGCTAAGATTTTTATTTATTTTTTTTCAACAATCATAATGTCCAAATGTAGTGTTATTAGTCGACGTTTTTTGAAATGTTAATAATGCCATGATGAAACTGTCACGTTAGTGCTTCATGTTAAAACTTGAGACAAGGTACAATAATAAACTTGTTGAAGAAATGGTATTATTACCAACATATTTGGGCTATTTGTATCTTACTCCGTGGGTAAACATAGGTACTCTGTGGTATTAAACGTTTTGTATTATGGAGTCATGATGAAATATTAAAATAAAAAAAATTAACCAAAGAGTTTACTTTAATTATATTCAAAATTCTAAAAACACTTAAACTATTGTTTTTGTTAAATTTGGGAATGGACAAAAGCTTTCATCATTTTTAAGCATTTGTAAGACTAAAGCATAAAGTAAAAGCTTTCGTAGATTTTAAAACCATAATTGCAACATAAATACAATAGATCCTTTAACTGTCTAAATCAAAAAGGCTCTGAGACTGTGTGCTGGGTGTGTGTGGCAATATAAGGAAAGCACCCGATCAAGCTTAATCTAAACATATATTTTTTGGAAATATTTTTTAGACATGTATGTAATGTATATTATGCTATCAATTCTCATACAATTAAAAATTTAGTTTTTGGTCATACTTCGTTTTTTCTTTATTCTTTTTCACACGTACTAAAAGGAACAAATTCTAAATGATTAAAAGTAAATATCAATGAATTTGGTGGGGATACTAGCTTAACAGACATAGTCAGTTTTGGTGGTTGTATAGAGAATTTTACAGATCACCAGAAAGGAACAGGATTCCTTATTTATATTTCTTTGCAGCTATACATTTTATAAAAAACTAACAGTCTAAAACACAAAAGCTAATTCTGGTTCTTTTTCATGTATCTAAATTATAAAAACATACTAAACAGAAATATACACAATACCTCTACAGTATCTGTATACAGTATTGATCCAAATAGTCTTTCTGTGGTTTAACAAAGAACGGTATCTAAGAAGTCCGTCACATATTCCTACAGAATTCGCCTATAATATTTAGATAATTCTGTCTCACTGTCTGTTACTACTCATACTGATTAAAATCATTTTGCTAAGATATTACTAATTCGGGTAACTTAATTTATTTTGTAGATATTCAGATATATTTTAATTACAATATTATATGGGAGAGTGCTAGGCAAATCTGAAAGGATTTCTTAATGTGAAAGCTCATAAATAGTCGTTTATTGTGGGAAATGTGGATAATAAATGAAGAAAAATATGCAATTAGGCTATTAGTAAATAAATTCTATAACCATTTCATAGCTTATGCACTCCATATTATCTATTATTTATAATAAATAGGGACTTATGAATTTATATGCACAATATTTTCAGATGTACCTAAATAGCTACTAACTTGTAAGACATACGTATTTTAAGAACTCTCATAAATTCTTGTGTCCTATGCTTCCTTCAGTCCATAGAAGCTAAAAATAAATTGAGTTTAACAGTCAACGTTATATTTGGGAACGAGTGTTAAATAAACGTACTATGAGATAAAACGTGGAATATTCAACAAAATGATATAATCTTAGTCAAATTATAAATGTAATGCTGGATAATCAAAACATAATTGAAGTTTTAGAATATGGAATCGATAAAACAGATTTTCAACTGAATAAAAATAAATAGAGGAATTTATACACCTTTAAATGTTACATGTATATACTTTAATAAAACCGAATACAAAAATTGGAAGGCATACTTTTTAAACAATAAAAATACATTAGAAAATATACAAGATAAATATCAAAATACAGACTATGTTTCTTTGTACAAGTATGTTTTTCTTTTGAAACAATAATATGTTTATAATTAGTGTTATAGGTTATATTTTTGTGTAAACAATTTGACTCTGTTCCAAATATCATCCTAAATATATAACATGGCTACATTCTTGTACAAACCTAAAATTGAAGACCGATACCATAACGATTAACAACTCTAAATTAGTTCTTTCGAAATAGTAACTCTAATAATAATCAAATATCCATTACACAAATTTATGTTTAATTTAAAAATATTTAATTTTAACATTTTTTTTCAACTATCGATCTGACAAAATATCAAGTTTTTATTGAAAGAATATCTGTATTCATCACACAGAGCAGAATATTCATTAATCGTTTTTTTAAATATATTTCAAATACTGCTACTAATCAATAATGGCTTTGTCAGGTTATCAATTAGTGATTGACCTGTATTGTAAAACCACGTATATGAGAATTAGGATATAGTGCTCTCTATTTTGACTGACATATAATCCCGCTATGCAGTATGTATTGCAGTAGCGAGATAAAGGTGACATTATTGTTCCAGATATTATAAAAAGATTATATATTGCAGTTATGATTAAATTTTGTTTTCTGTGGACCTAGGATAGTTCATTAAACTTCGGGGCTTCAAAATATTAAATGGAGAATATTACAAAGTAATTTTGTTTACACAATATTTATTATATTATTTGAAAAATTTTAAGTATGTTTCCCACATGAGATTAAATATTGAAGTATGAATTAGAACTATGAATAAATAAAATCGAAATTACTAGGCATTATGTTGATTATATAACAATAAAAATAATATGTAATATTTATACTTATAAATTAATAATTATCATGACGTTATAATAATGTTTAAAATGTCCACTAAGACGAAGGGTTTAAAACTACACTTGATAACCAATATCACGGTCCTACTCATAAATATTATGCGTAATACATTGCCTTCTAGAGATAGTAAAAGGTAATACCTAATCTGAAGTTGTACTAATCATGATATTACGATGGTTAAGCTCGAGTTATTTTTATGTGCTCTGAATTTCATTAATAGTAACACAAATAATGGAAAATAAAGTTCTTACTACTGAAATTGAATGTTTAATTTTTTTGTTTTTTAATTCGTTTTTCTTGTTACACCATGCTGAAATAAATATTGAAACATATGAGAACTATATGGTTTATAGGTTGATTCTGTTTATAAATTGTCATGGACTATGCTAATATATGTAATTACTACCACAACTAGCTATTCTTAAGACAAAGGCAAATATTTTTTATCGTAGCTGGAAGTAAAATAGTCATCCACGTCTCGATCAAAAGCAGTAAGTGTTACAATCCCTTCCTCTGTAACGTGTATTATTTTTGGTAGCTTCAATCCCTGAGGAATTAAAGCTGATGTTGAATATTGCAGTTTATAGTTACATATTTAGAAGATGACCTGCAAAGTTTTATTAAATTGAAATGCATGTGTTATGTGTGCTCGTTAAATAATTGCTCTCTTAAATCTTCAATTAAAATAAATCAAACATATTTTATTAACCCAAAAAAATAGAAATTACAAACCAAATAAATATTACAGAAACATTGCATTAGTTACTGATTTTTGAATATTTAACAATTTACTTATTTATACGGAAATTTCATATTATTAAATCAATGGCTGAAATTACTCTGATTTCGAGTTTGCTTGCTTGCTCTTCCATAATTAATTCTTACAATTTAAAATGAAAACAAATGCACCAAAATATGTATAAATTACATTTAAATACGCATTGAAAAATTTAAAGTTTATTAATTATATAGTTAATTGTCTAAGCACTTAAACTATGTGATTGTTCACCAAAGTTTGAATTTGTTCACTTAGCTGTTTTACTAATGGTGTAGCCACGCATCGCTCTTTTCAAGAAATCCTCATTGTACTCGCACGCTCATGATTTTTTAAATTGGTTCAGTAACTCCGCGTTCCTTCTACTAAAAACAAATGGAAGTTAGTAATTATTACATCTTTTAAAAATAAAATGAAACTTTTCCTCGCACTTCCAGATGTTCTGATTACATCCTGATTACAAGAGATGAAATATGACTGTTACAATAAAAAATTAAAACAAAACATTTCATCGCTCCTCGTTCTTCAAGACATGCGTCAGCGCTTACATCTTTTTTACGAGAATTTAATTATAACTGTTACACTTAAATATTTTAAAATAAAACATTTCTTCGCTCTTGGAGACGACCGTTGTCTTCTACATCCTGATTTAAAGAGAGTATTAATTATCGCTAGCAAGCAAGCATCCTAATTACCGCGCATCTGCTTTAATTTTAGTTTCAAACTATTCCAACAGAGGCCACCACCAACCAGAAATTTGAATTGTAACAAATCACAATTTTTTGATCTAGTTCCATTATTATTACATATTGAATACATTCTCGTTCGTTTTCTGAAATTTCCTTTTTTTAATATTTAACACCATCTAAAATGTGTTGCACTTCCTTTCACTGAATTAATGACATACGTATTGACTTAGGATTAATATTGAAAGAGCGTGCTAGAATATTGAAATAATGACAAATCGACTAAAATAGCTTTTAGCACTGCTGTTTAAATGAGAATAAACGGGGCAGCAGTATAAAATAAAATGCGGTTTAAAATAAAATGTAAGTCCTGCATTTAAAAATCTCCTTTCGTTAAATCTGAGAAAATATATTTAATTAAATCATAGAATTGTTATTAAACAATATTAAAAATTACAAAAACTTACAAAAAAACTTTAAATCATATTGAAATTATATGGTAATAAGTAATGAGTTCCCTTAAAACATGCATACAGCTGTATAAGTTTAAGAAGTTTTATATCCGCATCTAATACAATAATTACTGGATTTAATGAATACATATTTTAAAATATCACTAAAAGGTTTTTAATTACCGATCGCAATAAATGCTTGTTAAGTGAGAAACTGTACATCAATATTTAGCACATTAGTTAGTTTTAGAAATAAAACTGTATATCAATATTTTAAAAGCTATTTAAATGTAATAGGATTATTCCTCAATATAAAATTGTCTAACTGAGTTTAAGCAACGAATTGTAGTCATTATAATAGTGTAGTTATAACCAAGTAGGAGCGTGTTCATGAATTTAAACAATTAATGGTTTTTATAACAAATAAATTCTCAACCTATAAAATAGTGATTTATAATATGTTTATAAGGTTGAATTTCACGGTTTTACAACAACAACAAAAAATGTAAAATATACCCATAAACATATTTTTATATCCCTAATGATTGACGGAGTTCTCTTGTCTTTCACAATTCATCAAACCTTGGTATCAAAAAACGGGAGCAGGTGTGAAATGCGTCTCCTTGATGCCATAAATCCTGCCTCATCCTGCGAGATATAACAACGTTTGGCTTCGGATTACATATGCTTCTCTCCTTAACACATATTTCAAAAGTAGTGTTTTAAGGCTACGTAAATTTACGTGTTTTTCACAATTTTTGTTTATGAATTTATAAATAATAGGCATTTAAAAAATGTTCGAAATTTATTACTCAGGAAATATTAGGAACATGGGAATATGCTGCTGGTCATTTTATGTGGGCAAACTCATAAAATTAAACCTTTTGATACAGTTATTGTTCACGTTGCAAATATACTCGATGCTGGTGGTATATTTATAATAGTAAGTTTTCTGTTACTAGAGTTTATATTATAGAGATTATACCTCTGGTACTAATTTTTCAATTGTTATAAAGAACGTCTTTCCTATATAACTATACTTACATTTTCTTTGCGTAGTTCTTATTCTTTATTGTTTTTGGAATGTCAAACCAGTTTTTTACACATTCTGTAAACTCTTTTTGATTTATAACAGAATCAAGTAGTTAATCGGTAAAATAAATATTTCGAATGAATTGACTAGATTTTTCAAGCGTATCTCACTTTTCCAGCTTTAAAATAAATAAATTGTTAGTTAACAGTTATAAATTTTATTTGGAAGGAGTTTGGTTCAAATTATAGCTTTTGACATTAAATATTAAATTGACAAATGTAATACAAAGTAAATAATAGTTATTCACTTACAAAACTATTATAAAACCGTGTAAGCATTGTTACTATTACCTACATTATGTATCGTAGTTACAGACAAAAATTATGAAAATGAATCCTCATACCGTCCCTCTCAACCATGAGAATCCTTGTTAGTTACCTACCAGGTATAGGATTGCAGGAAACAATGTATTTATCAGAGTAAACCTCCATAGTTTCGCGGGAGAACATATTTGAACGTAAAACGTAAAGAGGCACTATTTCGTTCCTAAATACGAATTGATAATATTTGACGATATGAGGCATGGGATATATATTTGTAGGCAATGGATCTATGTATTTTTTCAGTATTTAGTTCTTTTTTTTACTTAACATACCATATTATGCCAAGTTTTTAAATCAAAACTCAAATATGAAGATATGATTTAAAACCTCATCAAGAAAGAAATATACCATTAGTTAATATGATAGTCTATAGAGAGAAGGGCAAAATGGTAAAATTACGTAACAAGGATGTCCACAGGCAGAGGAGGAGACTGATGGACAGTCATACAAAACGTAATAACCTTAGAAAGATGTTTCACAGATTGTCTTTCGACTGAAAAGATCCGACGCTTCTGGTTCTATCGATACTCACACGACTCTTACCTTAGAAAGAACAACACAGTGACGGATCTTTGAACGCCTCTAGTTCAAGACTTCGTTTTCACGAATCAGACCACAAACTCGTGACTCCTGCCCAGATGAATTTCGTCATGCCGAGGCAGAATGATTGGTGCCAGGACCCGTGGTAAAAGACTTTAATAGACATGTATTTCTCAAGTATTAGATGTTACTTGAGGCCTCACTGACGACCAGCCCTTCGTTATACTAGTCAAACATAAAGTGAACAAGTATACCAGTATAACAATCCCAACGGCTAGGATAGAATATATGTGTATACACAATTATATATCCCAGCAAATTAGGATCAATATATTTACAGATAATACCGCATAGACAAAAATACAACTACAACTCTTAAACTTTTGCCATTATATTTTAAAAGCTCAGACTGGTTATAATTCTATATCTCAACAAATTTTTTTAAAAATAAAGTAAACAAAAAATGGAAAATAAAAATCATTGTAGATTTTGTAATAATTGTAAACGGAGTTTTTTGAGACATTTACACTCAGCTTGACCTCTGAAATAATATAATACGTTTATCAATAGGAGCTTCTTGACATCGTTATTTTCTTTGCTTACCAATTATCTACGTTGAACATCATGTATCAAGTTCATATATATTACATTGTGCCCTCATAGACACTTATAACCAATGACATAATGCATAACCCATGACTATACAGTGTTTCTCTAAAATCTTGAGCAAACGAAATAGAATGCATATAATTAGAAACATGCTCTATAATAAATGCCTATTTACATTACTATTAAGCTTTAATTATTAAGATCATTCACAACTCACGATATCCTTCCTTGCCCGATTGAGGCCAAACCGAACCACCCCTTCGCCTGATTACAGACTTTAAGGGACACTATCAAAAAATATGATTGCTATTAAATCTGGGTTCGCGGCTTGGAAAGAAAGTATAGGAATTGGGTGATCCTTTACGTCCCTCACACACCACTGCAGAGTTATGTTTGTTCACTAGCCATCATGTGGTGTGAAAGGAACACGTGCCTCTCCAACACATTGGAAGCGATGCATTGGGGTAAAAGGTGGGATTCCTTGTGATTTGGGAATAATGTAAAAAAAAGCATCTAAAAGGACTTGTGGATTTAGTTACAAGACTGGCTTTAATAAGGCCCCTCATTTGCTATGAACTCAACATGTATTTAACAAAAGCTATCATTGTATACGAATTCCCATCTATTGAGCGTATTTTACAACAATATATATATATATATATATATATATATATATATATATATATATTTTAACAATATAGGTTATTCAAATACAAGAATATTTATTAACTTATATTCAAAGCTTTTCGTTGGTAAACAGTACCAACATCATCAGGAATGAAAATTACAATAAACATATATATATATATACTATTCAATAATCTGTAACGAGTTATCTGTAACACCTATTACAAAAAGCTAAATGTAAATATTACCTTCACAAGAATAAACGTTTAATTATTGAGTAATTACCTTTACTACATTTTCAATTGAGATAAGAATGTTCTATATTATGTAAAGAAATAACAGTTTGTGTATTCAGTAGGAGTATGATAAAACCTACCTGATATACATGTGCCAAATGGTTATCCTATATATATGAATTCCCTAGATTGTTTTATAATTTCATACATAAGAACAATATTTTAGGCTGATTTGATTACAAAAAAATAAGAAGAGAATGTGATTGGGTGTAATACAAAAATTATAAAGAATAATAATATTAGAATCGATATGTATATCCTCAAACACAACCAGGACGCTTGTTTGTTAATTGGTTTTGTAAATGGCAGGTCAAAGGAATGTAACATGAAAAAAACCTGCAAAAAAGTTTTATAACTGTCGTCGTACATTTGTTGTAATAATGTATGACAATGAGCTTCAGTTATAAACGACTTTTTTTTTAAACTCACATGACTTCCACCCCTCAAATTCCAAAACACAGCTTCATATAATCTTATTCAATAACTCGGGTTTATTGGTTTTCAATAAACGCAATACTCAGGGTATATCAGATATATATATTCGGTAATATTGGGAAATAGTTTGATTTCCCGACATACTATTCAGAAGAATTAGAAACGTGGTTAAGGGCAAATCCTGGAAGAAGAGCAACGGTTTACCAAATCAGAGAGTTAATTGGGAAAGTTTACATGAAAGCAGCTCCATTCAAAAATGCTATAAAAGGTTTTCAAACATTATGTCTCTTTCCAATGAACATGTAAAGATTTAGGCCAGCATATTTCCCTTTGCATCAACAACCATCTGAAACGACAAATCAACTCCAGATGATGAACAAGATCCTCAACCAAATAAACGCTAAAAAATTACGGGACAAGCTTCATAGATGATCTGTTACTAATTTTATATGTGAATTTTGAGCCAGAAAAAAAGTAAGAAGAAATTGAAAAATATAAATTTTTCATCAACATTTCACCTAATAAAACCTAATACCTTCAAGCCTTTAAACAATTAATATCAGTACTGGTTATGATTCTTAGATGATATTGCCAACAAACAGTTTATAAATTATTCGAAAAAAAAATTCAAAAGAAAAAGAACCCGTAAGACGTATATTTGAAATTAACAAAAACGACGAGTAGTTCATGTGTTACATTTTCAAGATATAACTAAACGGACCAAATGGGGGCATCTGGGGAAGTAAAGGTAAATTATTTTCGTTATAATTCTCGCTTATAAACCTATAAATAACTCGCCTACAAGTAGGCATACTCGGAAACAAATACAACATTTTTATAACTTGATCATATTTATTTTAGAAAAACCTTCATATTTTAAAATACAAAGCTTTTACAAACAAAATGTTCTTGTTGTAGACTGACAAACACTTATCAACCCTTTCTAAAAATATTTAGAAAATTTTTACGTGCATTACATTAATTATGGTTAGCTTAAAAGGATTCCGTAAAAGGTTTTCAGAAAAAGGATAGTGAAAAAAGCTATTTTTGTTTATATTTTCCCCATATTATCCTTTATTTTTCTAACCTTCTGATGATGCTGTGTTGGCGAAATTCAAATATAGGTTGGGTAAAAATTATTTCCAAAGAGTTTGTAGTTGTTCATTAATTATAATATTGCGACTGTGCGCTCTATTCTTTTTGTAGTTCCCAACAGTTTGATGTAGTATTCACGGCAAAATATTAATCAGTATTTAACCTCATTATTTAATTGATATATTTTTAAAATTTAGTTAACAGAATGATAAGGCGTTCTATTAAAATTTTAATTTACAAATTTGTCGAAACGCTTTGTAAAGGTCATTAATAAAAGTTAAATGAACGATGATATTTTATGTGGTTGACTAGCATAATAAAATTATGTCAAATCTAGGTATGTTATGTTTTAAACATATCACATAAATTTATATTCCAGTAAGAACTTACAAAATGATTGTTTAGAATATTATAGACACTAATATATACTAGTTCCTGTTTGCCTACTTTTAATATAATGTTCTCTTTAGATTTCACAAAAGATAAAAAATAAATATGTGTAATTCAATTTGTTTAAACCATATTTATTATTTTAAACTAATTCATACCACAAATAAAGATTACTTTTAGTAAATTATGGTCAGTTTAAAGTTAAACACTAAAATACATTGTTTAACTCTTTTCAAAATCCAACTTCATGAATTCGATGCTTTATAACTTGGCCTAGCTCCGATAACCTAAGTATATAATTTAAAGGCCCTCGGGTATTGATTAATGATCTGTCACTTTACCCTGTCATTGGGTGTGCGCTGCTGTGACGAGACAAAAGTTCATTTAAGCCTACATTACCAATATACAGTATTGAACAGTTTTAGAAATATAGGGCTATACCATCCTAAAAATTATGTCATACTTTGATGTTGTAGCCGATGATTCATTTGTTTTTTGTAGGTAGACCTACGTCACATTTTTAACCGACACTGTCTACGTTACAAAAGTAAGTAGACTTTAGCAGTGGTTGAGATCATAGAAAAAATTAAATTGCAAGAGCTCCAACCTGTTACTTAAATAATACAATCATAACTGTCTATTATATGAGATTAAAAATTTACAGGAAAAACTACTATTGGAATGTAGGAAAAAAATTAGTAGGCCTACATTTTTTAAAAACTAAACTTACAAATTTTTCTGAATTTGCCTAAATTATACTTAAACTATGTTTTAGGTGTAGTAAAGTACTATTATAGCCTATGACAGGTCAGAAAATAATAATGTTAAAACATCCCCAATATTCAGATAGGAAAATTTACGAATAAAATTTTAACAACAAATTGCAAAGAAAATATTGGAAAGAACTCCAACACCACAAAACTAATCAAAAATAACAAATAAATCAAGTTTCTTAAGATTAAACTCTTGTGTCAATATCGATGACCTTGTGTAATTAAGATATCTGAGGGTCTTATCACAAAATTACAATCTAGTAAACAATAAGATTAGATAGAACAATTAAATTTAAAACAATCTAAATATAATACACCTTACAAATAAAGTGTAGCAGAACATAACCTTCATAATCAGCATCAATTAGATCCAAATATTGTTATAGCTAAATGTATCAAACCTAAAAGGTTACTTATTAGTTATGAAAGTACTTTTGTAGTCGAATTACATAGTAAATTATTGAATGCAGATAAAAAATGTATTGCTAACTCACCTCTATATTCTAAGGCACTTAGATAGCCTTCTTTCAAGTGCATTATTTTAATTAGTATTTTTACTTAATTTATTGTTATTACCTGTTTAATTTTATATTTAATATTATATTGTACTTTTTGACAAAGCCTGTTTGGCTCAAGATGGCCAAACGTTATTTATTGGTCGAGGGCGGAGAGGGGGCAGAGCTTACCACCCCACTCTATATAGCCAACCCAGAAAACGATTGGTTTCAATATAGTGTGTAACTACTTGTTTGTTAGATTCTAATTTTGTAATAAGACCCTCTGATGGTAATTACATGATGGTCGAAATGTACATAAGTGTTTAGTCTTTAGTAACTTCTTTTATTTGTTGTTTTCGATTAGTTTTGTTTTATTGGAGTAATTTAAAATACTTCCATTGTAATATATTGCACCACTGTGTTCTTGATACTGTATATCAACAACAAATATTCAAGCCTGAATTTCAAAGTTTTCGTAAGTCAATAAGAAGCCCGGGAAATATGCTTTGAAAATATATTCTGTAGTTTGTTATGTAGTAAAATGGCAACTTACTCTTTATCCAGGAATTGGTTTTTAGAAAAGAAATAACATTTAAAAACTTACACTAATGGAGGGAGATATATATTTAATTTTTTTAAGTGTAAATTAACTACTGGAAATACGAATGTATCGGACTAATAGGACAAACTAGAAGTAGCTATAACATTTACGTAAATGGTTCTCGGATACAAATTGCATTACTTGTCACAGGCAACCTTTTAAAAAGTAATAACTAAATTTAAAAGAAAGATAAATAGTAACAAATATTGGCGTATTTCTTTCTTGCTTTACAAAGTTAATTAATGAAAGTAGATGAAAAATGCTCCCACTTTATTACGTCGTGAACAGATTGTTGGGATAGGGTAGTGCTGTAAAAAACTTCCATTTTCAATTCTTTCTATTATTTGATACTCTCTTTATATAAATCTTGTTCAAATTTTGTCGTTTTGAGAAGTTATTAAAATACCTCTCATTTATTAACTCAGCTTCTAATACTTTTTTTTTAACTTCTAGTGATGGGATGTGGTGTTAATACAATTTTACCAAAAATAATATAATAATTGAATACATTAGTTTAGTTTTAGTTTTAAATTTGAGAAAAACGATTCAGAAAATGGGCAAGGTATGCAATATGTGTATTTTGTCCCTTTTGGTTTAAAATTTGTGATAACATATGACCCCATAAACATATGTTTTAGTTTATGTGATAGAAAAGCTGTTCTAACCAATAGATTGTATTACTTTCTTCTTATTTATTATAATCATTTTATAAATATTAATTAAAATAAATTGATTTTTTATGACCTAAATAGGAATTGACTTTAAAAATATTTGTTTATATTACTTGCTTATAGTTATTTTACAGTATTGATTTTGTTGTTTTATTCAGTAGAGACACTAATAAAAACTGATGGTTTTTCGTCGTGTTTAAATAGCTTAGTAAAAGTTTTTTGATATCTTGATACATTATTCGCTACTTTCACATAGGTTTATGTATATATGTACACATACATATTACTATCTTTTTGTTGAAGGACTACATCTTCCAATATATGTTTTTATAAGAGAATATTATTAGTTAAAGCTATTATTTCTATATTTGACTCCACAATTACTCTTTAAATTTTAAAACTACGTTTCACTGTGGGGGTGATACAGATCGTCTGCCCACGGTGCCCCCTGCGTAATCTAAACGATCTGTACAAGGTATCGACTGTAAACGCTCTGACTTCAAGATGGTGAACAAACTTACAAAAACAGCTCTTCTCGAGGCTTCGACATAGACCTCCGCATTATTTTTTGGAATGCTGGAGCCCTTAATAATGATTGTAATTCCTAAAACGTAAACACAGGGTCGTACATTTCAAGTGGATTTATATGACTGAAACAGCGGTTGCAAATGAGAAACCAGATTTTTACCATATTGACGGCTAGAGTACCACTGCACTGAAACATTCAAGACAAGTGGTATCTGGTATCCTCATTGGCTGTAAAAACTCGGTCCTTGCAAATCCTCGAAGTTTGCATGAAATGGAAATGGGTGATAAACTGGAAGCGGTAGCAGTTGACATTTGGAAGAACCGGCAACATTTCAGTATTATTGGTTTGTATAATCAACCAGGAAATTTGCCTGCTTATGAAACCATTGAAGGGGTCGTACAACCAAACACGACCATTGTAGGAGACTTTAATAGTTCTTCTCCAAGAAGGGGTTCTCCAAGACTAATAGCAGTGGAAAGGTGCCTCGAAGAAATGATTGACAACACACTCCTGGAAGTTACAAGAACACCTTCTACCTTTTTATCTTTTGCCGGTCAATTATCTAGACCCCCTTGTGCTGGTGCATCCTAATATCTTAAACAAGACAAAAGTAAATTTGCGGGATGGTGTGGCAACAGAGCACTATTAATTAAGACAACCATCTTCAAAGCAGCATATAAAAATTCATGGGCTCCGAGATGGAACATCAGAAAAGCTAATTGAATCGGGTTCAAGGAACTTACAAACAAATTGTTGAACCTACTCTTATTTATGAAACGCCAGAGGCAACCGTTAGCAACTACAACTTGCTCTCCTAGAATACGCTCAAAAATCAATACCCCGAGGTCACGTCAGGCAATATAAACCATTTTGGAATGCTACTCAGACATACCTTAAAAAAACCGTGATAAAGCTAGGTATAAAGCAGATAAGTCAAATTCAAAGAAAAATGTTATCTTACTAAAAAAGAACCATGAAAAATTAAACCATGAAATAAAAAACTGGAAGAAAACCTTTAGAAACTTTATAAGCAAGCTGGACTCTAGGAACGATGGTGCTAAGGCCCACAGGTATATCTCCTGCCTTAATATTGATTGTGCCCAAAACCAACTCCTGCCCCTCATCTGTGGTAATAAAACTCTCAGTGATGAGATTGCAAATGCTCTTTTTAAACACTTCGCCAAAACCAGTCGCATACTCTGGTAATAGAGGAATTGCAAAAACCCTTAAAAAATCATCCAAATAACCTATGTCATGATGAATAGTGCCACCGGTTCTTAGCTCTCGACTTCGCTATTTCTGAACTGGATTTGGCTCTTTTACAGACAAAACATGGGAAAGCAGCAGGAATGGATGGAATCCTTTCAGAATTCCTAAAAACCTTAGAAACAATGCAAAAATTGTCTTCCTTGCTGTCATCAATCTGTCTTGGAGAATGCATGTTCCGCAACAATGGAGAAAGGCTAAAATATTTACTATCCTTAAAACTGGAATACAAGCAAGTGTAGCTAAGAGCTACAGACCAGTATCTAGCACCGGTGTTTGGGGCAAAGATGCTGAGAGATTGATAAATAACCGACTTACACAGTATTTGGAGTCACGAAAAAGTAATTGATGATGCCCAAGCGGGCTTCAGAAAGTATAGAGGCACTATGGGCCACGTTGTGAATTTCACTCAACTTGTTAAAGTAAGCTTCAATAGGAAGATGTCAACATTAGCAGTCCTGGTAGACCATAAGGCCGCTTATGATACAGATTGGCAAACAATGCTCACCCACAAACTGATAGAATGTGGAATTCCTGACAACGTCTGAACTGGATTAAGTCCTTCTTTTCCCAAAGAGAAATCTGAGTCAAGTTTTCTAGCCGTCCATCAAAATTTCGTATCTGGAAACAAGGCATACACAAAGGGGCAATAAATTCATGTACATTGTTCAACCTTATAATAAATGACGTCATGGACACCATGCATGCTTTAGCTGGTATCCAGGCCAGTTTGTATGCTGACGATCGTCTCTTGTGGGCCAGCAGCAGTAACATCATTGCTCTGCAGAAGTGTATGAACGATGCTTTGCTGAGACTTGAAAACTGGGCAGAGTATAATGCCATGACTGTAGACATAACGAAAACGACGTTCCAACTATTCTCACTCTCCCCCAAAATTCCAAAGTGAGCTTAACATATAAGAACTCAACGTTGTATAGCAGCGATATTTCTAGTTACTTAGGAGTTGCTTTGGATCGACGTATGTCATGGAAACAAAACATTGCCCAGTGTGCTGAAAAGGCTATAATAAGAGCAAGATTACTCAAGAGACTAACAGATCCTACTTGGAGAGCTAACCAAGATGTTCTAAAGACGGACTACAAGTCATATATAAGACCAATTTTAGAAAATGAAAACGGGGGTGACAGTCATGGGCCAGTAAATGCACCACAAATTTAATTGATTTTGCTCAAAGCAATGTCTTAAGTGTGGTAACTGTTGCTCCCAAGTCCACTCCTATTGCTGGAATGGAGGCTCAACTAAGAATGAACCACTACAAATAAGCTGGGAGATGTTACGCCTACGTTTTTGGGAACGATTTAAACGAACAAACAAATCTTGGGACGATTACCGTAAACCCACAGATAGACTAAAATTCCAGCGAACACCCCTTGTCTATTACCAGGATCTTTATAAAAATGGAGTCACTCCCGGAGAACCATGTCCACTTACTGCTTTTCAGGACTGCTTCCAGGAGCTCCCTGAGGTAGAGCTCCTCCTGAAAGATCACCATTTGCCGAAACATGCATCTTCGGATCAAGAGCTTAGAAGTGCAGCCTTCCAAACTATCAATAATAAAAAACCCTTTAACAGAATGACTCCAAATTTACACAGATGGATCATACATACCTGGATCAGGCGAAACAGGTGGTGATACTGCAGCATATATTTTGAGGGATCTTCTGCTCTCGGGGCCAACCTTAGCAACTATGACGGTGAGATAGTTGTCATATATGCTGCAGCAATTGAACTTGAGAACCTGACTGCTCCGGGTAAGGCCGTTTTCCTTGTAGACTCTATGACCGCCATCATGAACCTCTCTGGGAACTCACGAACTGACTGTAGTAGAACCATACAATGTAGAAGAAAAATAAATGCTGTCATAATTTCCGGGTGGGTACATAATTTCCAGTGGATCCCGAGCCATGTAATTATATCTGGCAATGAAAAGGCTGATCAACTAGCCAAGCAGGGAACAAGCCTCCCCCAGCCCGAGCATCTGAGTTCACTACATTCCTCCAGGTCTCTACTTGCTGCACACCTCCACCACATTCATGTACTACCGACCCTGAAGTGTCTGCTGTGTGGTGGTGAACTTAAGAATGCCGAACACCGTAATGATTGCACCGCCCTGGACCGAGCCCAGGATTACAACAGTCCATCTTCAGGGAGGCCCATCTCTACTGGTCAGCGTGACGCCAAATGGATCAACTGCCAAGGGTGGGCGTTGGATTGTAGTAGTAGAAGTAAGTTTCACTGTTTAGAAAGTATTGTGTAGATAGATATTTTATAAACAAAACAAATGAAGCAATGCAAGAAAAAAAATTAACTTTAGGAATAGTAATGACTAAGAAGGTAGCTTTAAAAACTTAATCTACATGTATTTTCGAAAGTTAAGGCTCATTATTTTGAGTGTTCAACGCCGTTATATCAAACTTAAAGGGCAGCGTTATATTTCAAAACTGTATTTGAGAAAAAAATACGCATTCTCAATATGAACAGCTGTTAACAACTAGAGCAACAATTACACGGTGGAAAACACCTAGGACTACTGCAATAGAAATAGGACAAAAGAAACACGAAATTAATTTAATTAGGTTGATAGGGTAAACAGATAATTGACGTGGATTATATTTTATACATACATAAGGTGCTATATACCATACTCGTAATGCAATCATACACAATATTACACATTGAAATATCTACATAAAAAAAGAGCCAGTTATAATATTTCATTGCTGGCTTTCTGTTTATTTACCGTTGATATGACCATTAGTTGAAATTTCGTATTGTGCTGTTGTTTAAACATCAAATTATTCCTATATAAATAACACTGGTAAATATTAAAAGTTAGTTACCACAGTAGTCTTCTGTTTACATTTTGCATAGTAATTTTCACTTGTTTGCTTAAATTCTGTTTCTATCACATCGTTGTTCAATCCGAATATGTAGAATTGTGTTGTCTATGTATAAATGAAATTTTTATTCCTTTCTTTTGATATATTGATATCTTTCAAAAATGAAAATAAAAAACAAACTAGATTTAAAGTGTCTGATGTAAGAAATACCCAAAACAATCAGTATCAAATCCTCAAAAATTATCTATCCAATAAAACATTTTACTTACCATAACTGTTTTTTAACAGATTTTCAGCTATATAATCGTACTGGATTTTTTCCACTTAGTTAAAATATTTTGTATTTTACAAAAAATATTATTCCTATTGGAAAGGGTTTTAATCCTAAAATTAAAAAAATTAAAAATTATAATAGTCTGTATATAATAAGGGAATTAAATTCAGAAATCCAGCCAGCAAAGGTATCTCACTATTATTTAAATTAATTCTATCAGTTCCCACTCTCCTGATATATATCTTGTACAAATTTTCAATTGTTAATAATATACGTTTTTATTCATCTAATCAAGTTTAAATAAATTTTTTAAACCTATAGTAGATGACAATTGATGTTAATAAAGTTTTTTCAAATATTAATTAAATAGTTAAATTATAAAAATTTGAGGGTCAATTATAAAAAATCAGTATCAATTGCTATCACATCACGTTTTTCGACCTTAATTTGAAAAAAAACATTGATATATTTCCTGTCATTTTTTAGTTATACAATTATTATTTTTCGTATTTGAGTCTAATACATTAGTTTTCTAATTAAATTTATAAATATTATTAATTATTTCTTATGAACCACTTTTGTTCTCAGTAACTTTTCTCATAATCTACGTAGGCCCCTAATGCTTTGGTTTCAGCATTTAAACAATGTTACATTCAGATAAAGTGTCATTTCTGTTATTAGAAGTAAATCTTAAACATGATTGAGGTATTTCTGTGTTCCATACAAACATATTTTATGCGTGTCCATATCATAATATTCATTTTCACGTAGCAATAAATATATGATACGTTGAATCTAGGCTCTTACACAATGATACAAAATATAGTTTGCTTTCACAACATACTTTGTACTGGCTTCAAACTATCCACTTAGCTACAAAACCGAGTTTTCCATTATTTAAACATTTAATATTTGAAGTATCTTGGACGTCATTATCGTTATCTTGCGTTGACTTGGATCTTTTGTGGTCGACTTGATTTCCTCAGTGATGGTGATACGTCTTCTTTATCTCTTCGCAATCTCCATCTTAGGAAACGTTCCAGGGTTCAATTCCATCTTAGGGTCCGCAAACGACTAACCTCTTCGGCTCCCCGGAATTCTATCTTCTTTGACTATCCGAACCTACCACTAGAACTCCTAAAACTCTAAAACCTCCTATCGATTGATTCTCCCTTGTATCTTCGAATTTCTTCTATCTTTTTTTCCAACCCTTTCCATTTTCCTACTTCTGCCAAACCTAACTCGAATTCCGTTGTTGTCAGTTCTTCAAAATTATTTTCTCCATTTTACACTCGCCTTATTTTCCAAATGTTAATATTCCAACAAAAACTAATCTATTTTAGTAAGTGAAGGCTTATCGGCTATTCCCTCAATAATATACTTGTATGTAAGTTAATTTTTTGAGTCCTCAGTTTAGATGCTTCAATTACTTAAATGATTTCAATTGTATACAAACTAATTGCACACAGACACCCTTGAGGCATTAGATTTACAACAGATCTTATATTAAAGATAGATTGATTCCTAAGTAGGTTTAAAATAATTATCTCTTACGATATATATATATATATATATATATATATATATATATATATATATATATATAAGATATTTAAAATATCACTTTGCCTTTATGTTATATATGTAATTACCTCACCACTCTTTTGTCTCTCTTTCAGGTTTCTAATTAATTAACACTAATATCAATTTTAACATAACTTGCATTTATTCTTGACACCTAATTAATACACATTATAGCCATTTATCTTAATACTAATTAGTGACAAGATATACTCCTTAACTAATATTACAACTACAAAAAAACAAAGGTGGACTCTAGAGGCTTTAGGTTATTACAATAAAGTTTAATTACGACAGTGTTAATTTATCTTTCTCTGGGGTCGTTTTTATGGATATTTTTATAAATTAGAACGTTGAGAAAAAACTAGATTATTATTTTATGCTAAAGAATTTAAAATTATTCTGAGTTTAATGTTTATAAAGCTCTGTTGGCAAAATTGTTATGTAAAAAATAAAGTAATTATTGTTTGTTGATTTCCTTGGAACTTGACCGTTGATACTGCTTCGAAACATAACTAACTTATCTTACCTAATTCCTTCTTAAATTATTTACGACCCACTTTTTTATATTATGCAACTACTAAAAATTACATTTCCCTTAATTTTATTAACAACATTTACACATTATTAACATTACTGACACTTGGTCCCACCCAATACGTCTGCTATTTTCTGTTCCTCAAGACGCCTTGATCACTTATTTTTTAACCCTGCGTCTTCTCGTCCCTTTTACTTATTTTAATTAATTTGGTTATCCTCACACCCAATAACAAAGAGCCTTCTCTAAAGGTACAGTGTTATACCCCAGGTAATTTGGTCCTAGGAAAGTCCTATATTAAAATAGTGGGACCCTGCTTTTGTTAAAGATTCCCCAGCCCCTTTATGACCGCACTCGAAATAGAACAAAGGTCATGTATTTTGTCCGTAATTTTAGGAAGTATAATGGTCGATTTGGCTTAATATATCTCCGACCATTTTTCTTTTTAAAAATAAGCTGAATTTAGCATCCAACGTTATGTTACATTATAATATATATATATATATATATATATATATATATATATATATATATATATATATATATATATATATGTATATATATATATATATATTTATATATATATAAGTTATATGATCAATTTATGTTAACATTTCATAATTAAATGCGTGCTAGGAAAATTCCTGCTTACGCAGCTTTTGTATTATATAGGTGGTGAGAACAGAGCCCCGGCAGTGTGTAAGTCGCCTCTGTATCGCACAGACGTTTTCCGCTCCAACTGTATGTACATCAGTTGTATTTGAATTGTTTTATTAAGTATAATTTATGTAACAGTTTTCCAAATTAATTGTTTATTAAATTCAACAAAGGTTTGTAAAAATAAAATCATTTTTTAAAAACCTTTCGTGCTTAATATAACACGTAACTGGCGCAGTCGGTAGGACATCTCGGGAGAATTATTGAACATAATTTTTATCGATTTCAATCGTTAACAGAGATACTGCAAACAAAACTCGGTTCATTACAGGAGCGCATATCTGTAACGGCATCAAGAAAACTTTAGTAGAGTGAATATCTACAACAACTTAATAGAGTGCATATCTATTAAGAGCACGAGTGAATATCGTGTAAGTGAAAAGTGAAAAGTGAAATAGTAGTCAAATGAGCAAAGTATTTTGAATCCACTTGTAAGTAGATCGTAAGAAATAAAGTTAAGAAAAATTAGAGTAAATACTTTTTAATTTTATATAATTGATTTTAATTTTATTATTTTAAAGAAAATAATATTTTAAAATGGCAACGCCAACATTAAAGAAGGAGCATCTTGATATGATTCCTGAGTATAGTGGAGAGCCCACTATGCTCCACAGATTTATTTCAATATGTGATAAAGTAGGAAATAAGTTTTATGTAAACGAAAATCCAGAGGATTTTCGAAATGATTATCTATTATCTTCTATACTAGCTAAGTTAAAAGGCCAAGCATTAGAAATGGTAGTAAACTCAAATTCAAATAATTGGTATGAGATTAAAAAAGTATTATTAATCAGCTATTCAGACAAAAGAGATTGCTTTACTTTAAATTTAGAAATGGCTGAGTTAAAACAAGAAAATAACGAATCACCTTTTAAATTTTATGAGAGAATTCAAAAACTATTAAATTTACAGATTTCTATTTTTGTTAATAAAGAGCCTCAAAGACAATTGGCCAAAGATGTTGTGATAGAATGTGTACATAAATTAGGGTTAAGAGTTCTCCTTAGAGGTTTACATGAACCCGTAGGATCGCTAATGCGCACCAAAAATCCAGATTCTCTTAGCGAAGCACTTAACATGCTTACTAATGACTTTCAATTTAAAAATAACAAATTATTTCAAAATATTAAACAGAACCTACGTACAGCAAAATCAACAACCTAGACAATCTTACAATTACACACCACTAAAAGTTCATCAAAAATTTGAACCAGAACCAATGAGCATTTCCACACGTCAAACAGGGAACACAATTAGACAAAATAGACTTTATCAGATGACAGGGAAACCAATAGAAGAAGAAAATTACGATCAAACTATAATCACAATAGTGATTAACTTGATCACCACAATAACAGACTAACCGCAATAAAAAGACATTTTCCATAATGCATATCAAAGACGACACAAACGAACTACCGTACATCCACGATCCCAAGACCAACCTAAAGATGCTGATTGACACTGGAAACACGAGATCATTTATAAAAAAATCAATAGCTTTCCAATTTTTCAAAAACACCCTAAAACAAGAACCATTTGAAGTGAGTACAGGTCATGGAGTATCAAAAGAAAAATACAGTTGTACACTACCACTTTTTGGAAAAGAAACCACCAAATTCTATTTATTTGATTTCCATAAAGATTTTGACTTACTCCTTGGATTGGATAACATAAAAGAATTAAAAATTAACTTAAAGTTTGTGAATGATAAATTAATAATTCGCAATAAAGAAATCCCGATTAAATATTTTAACACAGAAGAACAAAATAATACTAATAATAAAGGCGAATGTCAGGTACAGGACGCAAAAAAGGGAACAAGTTATGTTATACAAGCCCGCACTAGCCAAACGATTGCATTTAGAATACAAAACATTCAAGACGGAGAAGGACTCTTACCATACAAACACTTAAATGGATTAGAAATTCGCAGAGTATAGTCTCAGTACACAAGGGAGAAGCCTACTGCCCTATAATAAACAACACAGAAGTAAATGTAGAATTAACAGTAAATGAACCATTAGAATTAAAATCGTTGGAAGAATACAATATCCTTGAACCTGATACAATGCAAACGAACGCTAATTTCAATTTATTAGATTATAAACAAGAAAAATCGAGAAGGAAAAATTTAGATTTATCAAAATTTAGAATGGAACATATGAACTTAGAAGAAAAATCCGCTATAACAAGTTTAATAGAATACTATGCAGATTTATTCCATATTGAGGGAAACGATTTAACCTTTACCAACCAAATAAAACATGTTATTAGGACTACTGATGAAATTCCCGTATACTCTAGAAATTATAGATATCCAGAGATTTACAAGAACGAAATTAATAAACAAACTGAAGACATGCTTAAACAAAAAAAGAATTAGACCCTCGAATTCTCCATAGAACTCTCCTGTCTGGATTGTACCCAAAAAACAAGAAGCTTCTGGCAAAAGAAAATTTCGATTAGTAATAGATTTTAGAGGATTAAACAAAAAAAACAATTGACGATAAATTTCCCTTGCCAAACATTACAGACATATTAGACAAATTGGGACGGTCTCAATATTTTACGACTTTAGATTTACTCTCAGGATTTCACCAAGTAGAAATGGATAAAAATATCATAGAAAAAACAGCGTTTTCAACAGAAACAGGACACTACGAATTTTTAAGAATGCCTTTTGGACTAAAGATTACCCCCCCTACATTTCAAAGAATTATGAATAATATTCTAAGAGGCATCCAAAATGAAAAATGTTTGGTTTATTTAGACGACATTATAATTTATTCTACTAGCCTCCAAGAACATATACAAAGACTTAAAGAAGTTTTCGACAGATTACGCAAAGCCAACTTTAAAGTACAGCTGGATAAAACAGAATTTTTAAGAAAAGAAGTGGCATATTTGGGACATGTGACACCAGATGGCGTAAAACCCAACCCAACAAAGATTTTGGCAATCAAGTACTATCCAATACCTAACACCACCAAACAAATTAAAGGCTTTTTAGGACTATTAGGCTATTATCGAAAATTTATTAAAAACTTCGCCAAAATAACAAAACCATGTACTAACTGTTTAAAGAAAAATGCAAAAATAAACATAGAAAATCCAGAGTTTATAGAATGTTTTGAAACATGTAAAAATATATTGAATAATGAGCCTCTTCTACAACACCCAGATTTTGAAAAGGAGTTTACTCTAACGACAGACGCTAGTAATTATGCACTAGGAGCAATTTTAAGCCAGGACAAAAATTGAAAAGACCTTCCTATAGCGTATGCCAGCAGAACTTTAAACGACAGCGAAACAAATTACTCCGCGATTGAAAAGGAATTATTAGCAATCGTATGGGCCACAAAACATTTTAGGCCTTATTTATTTGGGAGAAATTTTAAAATTTATACAGACCATAAACCTTTACAATGGTTATTTTCAGTTAAAGAACCAAATTCCAAACTTTTAAGATGGAGATTAAAATTAGAAGAATATGATTATGACATAAGATACAAAAAAGGCAAACTAAACCAATATGCAGACGCATTGTCTAGGATACAATTGAACGTTACTGATAAAAGTTCAACGAACACCCAACACACTGTAGAACCAGACCTTGAGTTATCTCCAGCTAGCTTACTGCAACGTTACTTCTCGGAACTAAATGATAACGAATCTATGGTCGTACAACTCGACGCAACAGATAAGGCCAACTTAGAGTACAATCAAAAAAGTGACAGTCAAACCGTGCACACCAATTTTGAAGGGAACACCCAAATTGAAATACCAATTTCCGACGAGCCTGTAAACTTTGGAAAAACTCAAATATTTTTATCATTAGTAAAATATGAGCCGAAGAAAGTAAAAATTATAAAGCTATTTGGAACTTCAAAAATCCGTTTAATAGTCGAAATATCAGAAAATAATTTTAAAGAAGACATAGTTAATTTTGTAAAATCATATTTGGTACCCAAAATAAAATATAATCTATATTTTGAAGACGATTTTTAGGAGAAATTTGCATCATGCATTGCCAAAAATTTCAAACAAACTGAACTAAGTTTAGTTAAGTGTAATAACAAACTCTTAGACCTAACTTCGGAAGAAAATACCTTAGAAACGATAAGTTATTATCATGTTAGCAAAACCAATCACCGCGGGATACAGGAAACATACGAACAAATTAAGCGAAGATATTATTGGCCTAATTTAAAATCACTAATTCAAAATTTCATAAATCAGTTTGACATATGTCAAACAACCAAATACGACAGAATTCCCTTACAACTAGAAATAAACTTGACACCAACAGCTGCAAGACCATTCCAGATAATTCACGTTGACACAACCTCCTTGGAGAAGAATTCTTTTATCAGCATTGTCGACGCGTTCTCACGATATGCTCAAGCTTATCGCTTGGGAAACTCTCAAGCTACAGAGATTGCAGACAAGTTATTAGATTACTTCACGCATTTCTGCTTACCAACAGTTATTATTTCAGACAATGGAACGGAGTTTAATAACAGAATTGTAAAGGAGATATTAGAACTGCATAAAATCCTGCATAAATTCACTTTATCAGCACACAAAACCCCCAATCAAACGGATTATGTGAGAGATTTCATTCCACCCTAATAGAACACACAAGGCTGTTAAATAACCAAATCGAATTTAAAAAAGACAGTATAATTAAGAAAGTTAAATATGCTATATTTTTTTTTTTTTCTTACTTGGGAGCGGGTTTGAATTGCCCGAAGCACTGCTACCTTAAGGTATATTGTACTTACCTCCCTGATCTAGTCAAATAGCCCCTTCCCTCTTACCAGGTTTAGGAGTTTCCTGACTAGAGTTTTACCTTCAGCATCCACCAAAGCCGTTCCATCACCAAAGAGGTTGAAGCGCCTCTCAGCAAGTACTTCACATCTGTAAATAATGTGTGTGGCAGTCTCCAGTTCCTGCCTGCATAATCTGCACACTGGTTCATCTTTGTAGATACCCATTTTATGCAAATGTTTCCTTAGTCCACAGTGTCCCGTGAGTAGACCTGTGGCTATCCTCAATTCCTGCCTAGACAAATAGATGAGACTCTTCTGCAGCCCCAAGGAAGGTTTCCTAAGGGTTACCTTACTGTGTCTCATCCCTTCGGCCCTGATCCAGTGCTCACAGTGTCTTTCAGCAATCCACCTTCGCACTGCCATTTTGACCATGGATTTGGAAATACCTACCGCAGGCTCCGGTCCAATCAGGGGAGTCGAAGACCCCTCCCTGGCCAGTGCATCTGCGGCTTCATTTCCAAGTATTCCCCTATGCCCTGGCACCCAACCTATCATGATTTGATTGTGCCTTGCCAGAGCTTGTAGGATAATTAGGCACTCCCTGCCTATGGCCGAGGTGACCACGTGTCCGTTTAGTGCCTTAAATGCTGCCTGACTGTCGGAGAAAATAGCAATCCGGGTCCCGTGTGTTTCTCTTCTCGCTATCTCTCCCAGACAGGCATTTATAGCATATACTTCGGCCTGAAAGACAGAGGTATGCCTCCCCAAGGAAAAAACTAGTTCTACCGTTTGGTTTTTACAATACACCCCCGCTCCAGTGCCGAAGTCCATCCTGGAGCAATCTGTGTACCAGATCTGAGCTCCCGATGTTAGTGTCCCTGACCATTCCATCATTGTTTGGTGGACCTGGTCAGGTGCAAACATTCGAGTAATGTGGTCGCTGCCCATTTTCAAGACGGGTTCTTTGACCACGCACTCGATACTCATATGTCCCGAGACATCTGGGATGTTAGCCCAGTTGCTCGAGTTGCGCAATCTCCATGCCGCCAGCCTCGCCTCTCCCCTAAGGACAAGCTCAAGGGGAGGGAGGTTAAGCATTACTTCCATTGCTGCACCTGGTGTAGTTGACATCGCTCCCAGTGTGCACAGGCAGGCCAATCTCTGGATAGAGCTACGTTTAGCTCTTGTCTGTGCCTGGTTGGCCTTTGTCCACCACACCAGAGCTCCATAGGTAATCATAGGTCTTATCACCCTCAGATACATCCAGTGCATCATTGATGGCTTCAGTCCCCATTTCTTACCCACCATTCTTCTCACAGTCATCAGTGCCTTTTTGGCCTTGTTAACTGTCCTCTCAAGATGTGGGTTCCAGGTGAGTTTCCTGTCCAGAGTAACTCCCAGGTACTTCACCTCCCACACAAACTCAAGGTATTCACCAAACAAGCGGGGCATCCTGGTCGTCAGATCTTTTCGCTGTCTGGTGAAGTTAATGAGAGCAGTCTTTTTTGGATTTACCCTAAGGTTCTCCTTTTTACACCACTCTTCAATCAGTCGTAGAGGATTTCTGATTACCTCAAGGACTGTATCAGGGAATCTGCCCAGGATCAAAACAACTATGTCGTCCGCATATCCTAGACAGAAGTACCCCTGTTCATTCAGGAGTTCAATAAGGTTGTAAACCACTAGGCACCACAACAGAGGAGAGAGACCCCCCCCCCCCTGTGCACAGCCCAGACTTGTCTCCGCCCTTCTGACCTCCCCTGCCACCTCTACAGAAATGCTTCTGTTTGTTAACATGGAACTTATCCAACCACAAGTGGTTGCATCCACTCCATGACGTCTTGCACCACTTACCATCGTCTCCACTGAGGGGTTATTGAAAGCCCCTTCAATGTCGAGGAAGACACCTATGGCACAACCTTTCTTGGCGATCATTTGCTCAATCCTACCAACCAGTTGAGGAGAGCTCCCTCGCAGGATTTCCCCGGTTGATAAGCATACTGGTTTCAATGCAGTGGTTTTATGGCCAAAGCACCCCCCCCCTTTAATATGCCTATCAACCAGTTTTTCAAGTCCCTTAGGAACAAAGGACATGAGTGTAATAGGTCTCTATCCTTTCCCTTCCGATTGGTTACCGGTGGGCTTAGGTATAAAGACCACCTTACTAGCTTTACAGGCTGCCGACACATGCCCTAAAGCAATGCTTAGCCTGTATAATTTAGTAAGTAACAGTACCAGCAAATCCATTCCCTGCTGCAGCAGCAGAGGATACATCCCATCTGGACCTGGAGATTTTTAGGGTTTAAATGTGCCAATAGCCCATCTTACCCTTTGTGGAGTTACTATCCTCCTTGCCACTTCCCAGTCCTCCCTCTTACCACGTCTTGTGGAGAGTTTGGCAACTGGTTCAGTGTCTGCTCCCCCAAGTTTCCTCAGGGTACTGGAAGGGGAATGTGTTCTGATTAATTCTTCCACAGTTTTCAGTGCAGTTTTTGTTATATTTCCCAGTGGGGTTCTTAGCATCCCCACCGGGTTTACTGGGTCCTTAGATAGCACTTTATGAAGTCGTGCCCCTTCCCGAGTTTTGTCAATCTCTTGACAAAACTCCTTCCAGGACTTTCTACGTGCTTCTCTAATTGCCCTGTTGTATTCGGTTAGTGTTTTCCTATACTGGTCCCACTGCCCGTTCTTTTTTGCTCTATTAAAGAGTCTCCTGGTGGTCTTCCGAAGTTTGGCTAGCTTCTTGCTCCACCATGACGGATCCCCTACTTTTCTCCCCTCAGTAAGAGGGCAGTTATCAGTAAAGGATTCTATTATAGCCTCGCCAACCAATGCGGCAGAGTCTTCTAGTTCTCTCCTCCCACCATACTCCAATCCAGCCTCCTCAATCCGAACTCCCAGGTCCCTCCTGTAGGAGTCCCAGTCTGTTCTTCTTGGATCCCTGGTTGGCCGAAGCATGGCTGGATTTAGAGAGATATCATACCCAATATGTCTGTGGTCAGAAGAAGATGGTTCATCCGACACATGCCAGTTTAGTACATACCTAGCCGTCTGGTTCGATGCCACCGTAATGTCAAGGACCTCCTGTCTGGCCCTAGTGACAAACGTCCGCTCTTCCCCCTGATTTAAGACTAGTAAATTCTTAGAGCTAAGATGAGCTAAAAGTTCCTCCCCCTAGTGTTGGTACCTGTACTTCCCCACGAAGTGTGATGGGAGTTAGCATCCATCCCCACCAGCAGCTTCTCATCCACAGCCCCGCAGTGCTCGACCAGCCTCCTCAGCTCTTGTGTTGGTAGAGCCCCCGCGTAGTCAAAGGGGAGATATGCCGTGGCAAGGTTCAGCCTCTTCATCCTCCCCTCCGCCCGCAGCTCCACCGTCACTGCTGTTAAGTCCCTGCAGCAGAAGTCCGTTAGTACAAAAGCACTCAACCCCCTCCTAACTAGGATACACGTCCTGGGAACACCGGAGTCCTTATCGTATAACAACTTACCTCCAGATGTCGCCAGCCCGCATATTCGTCCTCCAGAAATTCATGGCTCCTGGATGAGAACCAAGTCCACCTCTCCCCTGTCCAGCATCCTACACACGACAGCACTCGCCGCCCTGCTATGCTGTAGGTTCACTTGGAGGATCTTGATCATTGTTCTGCTTAATTTGCAGTCGCCTGGGTCCGCAGAGCAGCCCCAGGACTAGACAGCGTGCTCAACTCTAAAGCCACTTCACCGGTTTCTGCAGTCGGCAGCTTGACAGCCGCCCCCGCACCCCCAGTGATGGTTGCCGTTGACACATCTGCTACAGACTCACGGTTTGCCATCTCATTGGCTCCCACTGTCTGTGCAGTCTCGAAATCAATTCTTTTACTTACTTGGTCCATTAAAGTCCCACGAGTATGGGGGAAATAACGGTCGACCAGAGCAGAGCCCCCACTGCCCTGGCAAGACAACATACAATGAGGTTTTGTCAGGTTCCTCCAGAGGATCGTGTGCAACTGCATTGTATACCCTGCAGCCATTCATCCTTCGGCACGATACCTTCCACCTTGGATTGGGTATTCAGTCACTGACCTTGAAGCACACCCCAAGTTCAGGACATTATTAACTGTTGCTCATGAAGCGAACAGCCTGCTTTACTCTCTTTTTTATAACTGTGTCGTTAGGGTAGTTTCCCGCCCATACTTCACTGTCGCATTGCCCTTGGTTCACACGGGAGGTGAGAGTAGCATTGTGAGGACTTAATTCCCAACTACCCCAGTCTCCCTAGTCAGAGCAGTTATTTCTACCGCCCCCAACCAGTAGACTGACGAGGAGGGATAATTCCTCACCTTTGAACCATAGCCTTGGTCCAGGCCTGCATATTCAGAAACCTTCCGGAATCCTTATTCACAGGTAACCTACATTTCTCTAGGCCGTCCCACTATCCGCCACCTGTGGACCCGCCCGGTTGCTCAGGCCAGCTTGCCGGGTAAATATGCTATAATAGCTTATAACAATAGCATACATTCAGTCACAAAATTAACGCCGTGCGAAGTCTTATTTGGACACATAAATTCAAACACTTTATTAGATATAAATTTAGAAGAGCAAATTGTAAATGACTACGTTTTAAATCATAAAGAAAACACAAAAATACTTTACGAAAACATTAGGGATAACAATCAAAGAATTAAAGAAAAAGTTTTAGAAAAAAGGAATGTAAACCAAGAACCACTTCCAGAAATACCATCTGCAGTTTATATAAAGTCAGTTTAGAGGCAAAGCAAAACGAAAAACAGATATAGCAAGGAAGAGATAGCTTCAATAAACAAGGAAAGGAAAAGTGGTAAAATATAGCCTAGATATCATAACACAAAAGACAAAATACATTTGTCGAAAATTAAAAGGCCTAAGAAGATAAAAAATGTAACTAATGATCAAAATAATTTTCCAGGTCCTTCCTGTTCGTCATTGGAACAGCCACCGACTCAGCAGAGATCAGAGAAATCAATAACAACCTCGGAATATTCCGAATAGACCTTGGGCCGGCCAAATTAGAATCTTCCTACCATACCTTTGTCCACTATTTTAATGTAAGAAACTTAGTTGCTCATTTAAATAACATTGACGCTTATTAATATGATGTATTGCAAAATTTTGAAACTAGTTGCTACAATTGTAACGGTAGCTTATTAATCAATGAATATGTAACTGATAACAGTAATAGAATAAGAGATATTGTTAATTATTTTAAATATGTTAATCACAGTAAAAATGCAATAGAAGAAAAATTAGAAATTATACTCTTAAGAGAGAATGGTAACAAAAGAACAAAAAGAGGTCTTATAGACGGACTAGGATCCGTTATCAAATCTTTAACAGCCAATTTAGATGCATATGATGTTAAAAAATATGACAAAATAATTAAAGATATTGAAAATGAGCAAATTAAAATTAATAATCAAATTGAATCTCAATACTCCTTTAGTAATAATATTATGAAAGAATTAAATAAAACTTTTATTGTAATTGATGAAAATTTTGTAGAATTAAAAAATAAGTTAAGTATTGTGAATAGTAATGTAAATGACTTTGTTGAACTAGAAAAATTTAGAAGTATTCTAAATCAATTGAATATTTTATATGACATGATGTTACATGTAATCACAGATTTAGAAAATTCTCTTACATTTTGTAAACTAGGTGTTGTACACCCTAGTGTTATCTCAACCCAAGAATTATATGAAGAATTAAACAAAATTTATAAATATTATAATGAGAGGTTACCTTTAGAACCTAAAATTGAAAATATGTGGGAATTAGAGAACCTGAAGTTAATGGTAAACTAGATTCTGAAAGGATTGTATACTTTATAAATTTACCCATTGTAGAAAAAACTCAATTTAAAGTGTATAAATTACATTCTATACCCACAAAATATGAAACAGATTATGTAACAATTATACCAAGAGTTAGGTACATAGTAGTGTCTAACTCTGTAATATTAGGTTTAGACAATGAATGTAACTGTAAAACCGAATCCATATACTTTTGCTCATTAGACATTCTAACACACCATAAATTAGACTGTGAAGTGTCCATCATCAGGAACAACTATGCCAGAAACTGTGAATATACTGCATTGGAAGTTACAGACAACTGAATTAACTGGATCCCAGAAATCAACCTTTACCTGGCGACCTTCCCCAACAAGCAGACTCTGGAAATTACCAATCGCAAGGAAACTACAACCGTCACCCTTCAAGGCATATATTTGATAAAAACTAATAATGATTCAGTCTTTTCCAACCACATGAAACTGAGCCATACATCAACAACTTCGGGAGGCCATCCTATTTTCATGGACACGTCCAAACTACAATTTTCAATGTGTAAAATGCCAGAATTCTCAGTAAACGTTAAACGCCTAGAGTTGGACAAAATAAACACGGAAACCATCTCAAGAATTGACCCAACTATGGAAATAACCCACCACATCAGTATCTGGACTATTGCCCTTTACGGAGGCGTATTCAGCAGCCTTATATACATCGCCCTCATCAAGAAGAAGAAGAGGACTTCAATCGATGCCGAAACTTCGCCAACCCCCGAAGTTCTCTTTAGGGATGGAGGAGTTATATGAACAACTTATGTGAACATTTCATAATTAAATGCGTGCTAGGATAATTCCTGCTTACGCAGCTTTTGTATTATATAGGTGGTGAGAACAAAGCCCCGGCAGTGTGTAAGTCGCCTCTGTATCGCACAGACGTTTTCCGCTCCAACTGTATGTACATCAGTTGTATTTGAATTGTTTTATTAAGTATAATTTATGTAACAGTTTTCTAAATTAATTGTTTATTAAATTCAACAAAGGTTGTAAAAATAAAATCATTTTTTAAAAACCTTTCGTGCTTAATATAACACGTAACTTTTATTTATATATATATATATATATATATATATATATATATATATATATATAGAATATCAAATGTGTTTTCCTGTTAGAATATTTTCAAGATCAAACAATATACACAAATACAGGAATAATTAATTTATTGAATAATACACTCAAAGCTTTTCGTTGGTTTACATTACCAACATCCTCAGGAGTTACAATACTAAGAATGATAAAAAAAAAAAAAAAAAAAAAAAAGGATTATTAATGACTTTGGATCTTTTTGTTTAATCATTCTTAGTATTGTCACTCCTGAGGATGTTGGTAATGTAAACCAACGAAAAACTTTGACTTTATTACTCAATAAATTAAATATTCCTGTATTTGTGTATATTGTTTGATCTTGAATATATATATATTTGTGTGTGTGTGTGTGTGTGTGTGTGTGTAATCCTATACTATATGTTTTTAAAACTAAACTTCATTTAATTTTATTATGTAATTTAAAAATTGGAAAATATTAAAAACTTTTTCATTAATGTATAGTTTTATCTGTCGTTAAACATACCTTATTTATTTGGCTTTGAGAGAATCAAACGTTACCCAAACACATCTGTCCACTACAAACACGATATTAGTGCTACAATACTAGTTTATGGCCGTTCCCGAAACAAGAGGCTGTGAGACTCGCCTCAATTCTTGGAAAAAGTAGACCATCAACATTCAAGTAATATGAAGAGCGATAACAATGCAATTATTCTCTTATTTATGCTATTAATAAATGGTAATTTAAGAAAAAGACTTAGCTGCTACGTTAGTTATAGTTAAAAAACTAGAAACTTGTTGCGTTTGGATTTCTGTAAATTCCAATATATTTAATTGTTTCATTTAAAATATATATGTCGTCACGATTGTCCATTAGTGTCGTAGTTGGGTTATTTATTGGTATGGTAATTTTATTATATTTGGGGTTTAACGAATTATCTTAAATTCTTAGATCATAAATTTCAGAACTTTTTTAATTTATTCTCTGAATGTCGCAATTTGTTAACCTGTAAATGAAATTTAGGTATAAATATCTATCATTAATTTTTCGCCTTTTCACTTCATCCCAAAAAATCATAGGAAACTTTATTCATACATTTATATCGCTTTTACAGCCCACATATGATACGGAAAGCTTTATCAAGAAAAATTTAGTGGTTTAAGTTATTTGAGATAAAAGTATTTGGCTAAAACAAGTTGTTGATTAACACCATAACTGTTATCGGAGTAATTCCTCCTTAAACTCATCGTTCGCTTAAACAAACTTTAAAATTTGTAGATAGATGACTAATATTTATATTAAAGTCTTTTAGAAAAATAGAAAAATTTTAAAATTCATAAATTAGCCTGAATATTTAGGAAGTTAGAATAAAGTGATTTCTTTGAAAAAAAATTCACAATTTTATATGTACCAGTTTACACGTTTTAACTTTAACATATAATATAATGCTAGCCTAACGTAGAACATAATGTTTGTCTAAGCTCTGACGAAAGTGTTGTGAGAGTACACCATTATCAACTAGAATATAAACTCACGACGTTATTGTCCTATACAAAAAATAAGCATTTTTCTAAGCAATTATTGTACTGTAAGATATATATCGGGATGTATTTCTGAAAACCATTTCCAAAGTTTTATTTAGTACACAGCTGGATTTAGTTCCTATTCTAGTATTGATTATGTTGACATACTTTACACACTGGTAAGGATACTAATAGCTTAGATTAGTTTTATATCAAATACCAACGTGTATGATTAAGTATAAATATTTGTCAAATACATTAGAACAACTTATTTGAAAATATTAATGAAAATTGGAATTAATTTATATTACTTAAAATATGTAGCCCTATATTTACTCTTTTTAATACTATAAAATGCCATGAATAATATTTTTGTAGTGGATATTTCAAAGTTTTTTAATTTATCTTTAAATTCAAATTTTTGCTATATTCTTATATTAGAGTTCCTAATACCCTTTCTGCGAAAAAATATGTTTTGATTCGTTTGCTAAGCACAATAAATTGAACATGTTTCACAAAAGAAAACCTGAAAGTGAGATTTATTTTTCCAGAGGTGTTACTTCTTGACACAAATCTATTTGACTTGAGATATACTCCGAGTTGGGGTATTGGAGATATCGTTTTTCACAAAACTGGCAGATTTCATACTTTTTTTTCCAAAGCTGCCAAAATAATAAATAGGAATGTTTCACTGTAATATGTTCCGCGCCTGTCCTTCCTATTGCGATTCTTTTATACTTGCAACGACATATTTTTTTTACAATATTTTGATGTAATCGATAGGGTATTCTAATTTTCCTGAGTTCAGACAACCTTATCATATGCAGGTAATATAGCTACAGGAAAAGTTTCTTTTAATGAAATAACCAAAGATCCTGTAATTTTAAATGAAATGGATTCTTCAAATATAAAATGATGAAAGTTTTCCCACACGCGTCTAACTAATTCGTTATGTTGAAGATTATTATTATTTTGATAAAAAATATGAATTCAAAACTATAATTGAAATAAACTATTTAAACACAATGTTCAATATCAAACTCATTATCATCGTTATTTTAATTACTTGGTCAGGCCGAAATAACTAGTACCTACGCTGGATACGTTGTGGCAGAAAGAACGTAGTTCATAATATTAGGTAACTAGGATGCATTTAATTACTTGGCCAGGCCGAAATAACTGGAGCCTACCCTGGATACGTTGTGGCGGAAAGAACGTAGTTCAGATTATTAGGTAACTAGGATGCTTCTAACTACTCGGCCAGGCCGAAATAACTAGTGCCTACGCTGGATACGTTGTGGCGGAAAGAACGTAGTTCATAATATTAGGTAACTAGGATGCTTCTAACTACTCGGCCAGGCCGAAATAACTGCTACCTACGCTGGATACGTTGTGGCGGAAAGAACGTAGTTCATAATATTAGGTAACTAGGATGCTTCTAACTACTCGGCCAGGCCGAAATAACTAGTACCTATGCTGGATACGTTGTGGCGGAAAGAACGTAGTTCATAATATTGGGTAACTAGGATGCTTTTAACTACTTGGCCAGGCCGAAACAACTAGTACCTACGCTGGTTACGTTGTGGCGGAAAGAACGTAGTGTATAATATTAGGTAACTATGATGCTTCTAATTACTCGGTCAGGCCGAAACAACTAGTGCCTACGCTAGATACGTTGTGGCGGAAAGAACGTAGTTTATAATATTAGGTAACTAGGATGCTTCTAACTACTTGGCCAGGCCGAAACAACTAGTACCTACGCTGGTTACGTTGTGGCGGAAAGAACGTAGTGTATAATATTAGGTAACTAGGATGCTTCTAATTACTCCGTCAGGCCGAAATAACTAGTTCCCACGCTGGTTACGTTGTGGCGGAAAGAACGTAGTTCATAATATTAGGTAACTAGGATGCTTCTAATTACTCCGTCAGGCCGAAATAACTGCTACCTACGCTGGATACGTTGTGGCGGAAAGAACGTAGTTCATAATATTAGGTAACTAGGATGCTTCTAACTACTTGGCCAGGCCGAAACAACTAGTACCTACGCTGGTTACGTTGTGGCGGAAAGAACGTAGTTCATAATATTATGTAACTAGGATGCTTCTAATTACTCCGTCAGGCCGAAATAACTGCTACCTACGCTGGATACGTTGTGGCGGAAAGAACGTAGTGTATAATATTAGGTAACTAGGATGCTTCTAATTACTCCGTCAGGCCGAAATAACTAGTTCCCACGCTGGTTACGTTGTGGCGGAAAGAACGTAGTTCATAATATTATGTAACTAGGATGCTTCTAATTACTCCGTCAGGCCGAAATAACTGCTACCTACGCTGGATACGTTGTGGCGGAAAGAACGTAGTGTATAATATTAGGTAACTAGGATGCTTCTAATTACTCCGTCAGGCCGAAATAACTAGTTCCCACGCTGGTTACGTTGTGGCGGAAAGAACGTAGTTCATAATATTAGGTAACTAGGATGCTTCTAATTACTCCGTCAGGCCGAAATAACTGCTACCTACGCTGGATACGTTGTGGCGGAAAGAACGTAGTTCATAATATTAGGTAACTAGGATGCCTCTAATTACTCGGCCAGGCCGAAATAACTGCTACCTACGCTGGATACGTTGTGGCGGAAAGAACGTAGTTCATAATATTAGGTAACTAGAATGCTTCTAACTACTTGGCCAGGCCGAAACAACTAGTACCTACGCTGGTTACGTTGTGGCGGAAAGAACGTAGTGCATAATATTAGGTAACTATGATGCTTCTAATTACTCGGTCAGGCCGAAACAACTAGTGCCTACGCTGGATACGTTGTGGCGGAAAGAACGTAGTTCATAATATTAGGTAACTAGGATGCTTCTAATTACTCGGTCAAGTCGAAATAACTAGTGCCTACGCCGGTTACGTTGTGGCGGAAAGAACGTAGTTCATAATATTAGGTAACTAGGATGCTTCTAATTACTCGGTCAGGTCGAAATAACTAGTGCCTACGGTGGTTATGGGGAGACAGAAAGAACTTAGTGCATCATATTAGGTAACTAGGATGCTTCTAATTACTCCGTCAGACTGAAATAACTAGTTCCCACGCTGGTTACGTTGTGGTGGAAAGAACGTAGTTCATAATATTAGGTAACTAGGATGCTTCTAATTACTTGGTCAGGCTGAAATAACTGGTGCCTACGCTGGATACGTTGTGGCGGACTAGGATGCTTCTCACTACTCGGTCAGGCAGAAATAACTAGTGCCTACGCTGGATACGTTGTGGCGGAAAGAACGTAGTGCATAATATTAGGTAACTAGGATGCTTCTAATTACTCGGTCAAGACGAAATAACTAGTACCTACGGTGGTTATGGTGAGACAGAAAGAAAGTAGTTCATAATATTAGGTAACTAGGATGCTTCTAATTACTCCGTCAGGCCGAAATAAATAGTTCCCACGCTGGTTACGTTGTGGCGGAAAGAACGTAGTATATAATATTAGGTAACTAGGATGCTTCTAATTACTCGGTCAGGCCGAAATAACTAGTGCCCAAGCTGGTTACGTTGTGGCGGAAAGAACGTAGTGCATAATATTAGGTAACTAGGATGCTTTTAATTACTCGGTCAGGCCGAAATAACTAGTATCTACGCTGGATACGTTGTGGCGGAAAGAACGTAGTTCATAATAATAGGTAACTAGGATGCTTCTAATCACTCGGTCAGGCCGAAATAACTAGTGCCCAAGCTGGTTACGTTGTGGCGGAAAGAACGTAGTGCATAATATTAGGTAACTAGGATGCTTTTAATTACTCGGTCAGGCCGTAATAACTAGTGCCTACGCTGGATACGTTCTGGCGGAAAGAATGTATTTCATAATATTATGTAACTAGGATGCTTCTAATTACTCGGTCAGGCCGAACTGGTGCCTACGGTAGTTATGGTGAAACAGAAAGAACGTATCGCATATTCTTTAGCTAAATCGGATAATTGTAACTTCTCGGTCAGGCCTGGATATCGATTCGGTTATCTACGCTGGTTTAGTTGTAACGGAAAGAACGTAGTCCATATTATTAGATAACTGGAATTGTTGTTACTACTCGGTCCGGCCTGAATAACAAGTGTCTACGCTGGTTTGGTTGTGACGGAAAGAACGTAGTGCATAATTGTGACGGAAAGAACTCGGAATTTTGTAAATCTCCACTATTCAATGTAAATAAAATAACACCTTTCAATAATAATTAAGTTGGCACTAAATCTTGTTTAGGAAATATTTCACAAATAATAATTATTACGGAAGCATTAAAAAAAAATTTTAATTCAGAATCGAAATAAAAAAATTACGAGAACCTTTATAAATGGAATTATAAAGTCCTCTCCTGGGTGTAAAGCTCAGTATAAACAATAAAGTCCTCTCCTGGGTGTAAAGCTCGGTGTAAACAATAAAGTCCTCTCCTGGGTGTAAAGCTCGGTGTAAAGAATAAAGTCCTCTCCTGGGTGTAAAGCTCGGTGTAAACAATAAAGTCCTCTCCTGGGTGTAAAGCTCGGTGTAAACAATAAAGTCCTCTCCTGGGTGTAAAGCTCGGTATAAACAATAAAGTGCTGGGAAAGGTTTGGTTTCTTAAAATATTTTTTCAATGGATCTCACTAGAGATATTGACATGCATATGCAAATATTAATGCAGTATATAAATGTAACATAATTCTCTCTATACCTATGATGCAACTTAAAAATACATCCCGTGGATCTCTACCGGTAAATACAAGCACAAACCCTTTGGTTTCAATCGTAAAGAAGAGGTTATTTACATTATTTTTAACGTCAGTTTTTTTTTTTTTTTTGAAAGCGGTCACAATTTTGTTTTGATTATTACGTCACAGAATACTAATTTTAGTATAGAATTCCCTAACCAATCTACAATAAATTTTAAACTGTTTATAAAGGTGAAATTGTCTGAGAACAAAGGGAACTTTATATTTCTATTACCAAATGACTAACATTTTACTTATATAGCAAACCCCTACGCTTTTACATTTAGGCCATCACTCTACGACTTCATTACCATAAGATGTTGTTGCCGAATAAAAAGAAAGAAAAACTGTTTAAGTTTAAAATGATATTTTAACCTAATACTTGAAGCGTTCTTTTGTCACAGTATGTAGGCCTAAGCATTTGTCCTTAGTACGCCAATATGCTTAGCGGGTGGCCGTTTAAGGAGTAGATTTCATGTATCATCTCATCCCACTACTCACAAGCTACGGTATACATGATTAATATAAATTCTAGGTGTATTATAGACAAATGCTTATATACTGATAAATAATATTGTGTATAAGAGTAAATTTTACATTTTGATTCGTTTGCGCTTAAATCTAATAAATTAGTTTTATATAAAATCATACACGACCCGAATCTTGACAATACTATCACTACGTCCATGCAAATGATTTTTCAGATCCTTCCGCAAATTTTATTCAGAAGCTTAGTAATAATATGCCTAAATTTATGCTCAAAATCTATAAACACCGTATTTATTATGCATCTGTCTATAAAGTATGTGTGTTATTAAATGTTTTCAGGTTTGTATAAAAAGTTATTTTCAAAAGTTTCCGGACAATTAACATCCTAAGATTTATCACTACAAAATAAAATTTACTGAAATTGAATGTATTATTAGAATGAGGAATTATTTATGGTTATATAAAGGTAGTTGTAAACGCCCGTACACGTTAACATTCTGACTCTATTTATTATTCTACAAAATTCTACATTTTCTTGAACGTAGGCCTAAAACGTTAAATATACGTACACAATATCAAGAGCACAGTGGTACAATATATTACAATAAAAATATTGAAGAGAACCCCAATACCACAAAAATAATCAAAAATAACAAATAAGACAAGTTACTTAAGATTAAACCCTTATGTACATTTCGATGACCATGTCATCATCATCAGAGGGTCTAGTTACAAAACACAATCTAGCACACAAGAAGTTACAAACTAGAATGATATCATTCTAGTTTGTAACTTCTTGTGTGCTAGATTGTGTTTTGTAACTAGACCCTCTGATGATGATGACATGGTCATCGAAATGTACATAAGGGTTTAATCTTAAGTAACTTGTCTTATTTGTTATTTTTGATTATTTTTGTGGTATTGGGGTTCTCTTCAATATTTTTATTGTAAGTTAAATATACGTACTTAAATGAAACAAACTAACTGAAAATACATGTTCATAATCTAAGTCGTTTTCACGTTCCTGAATAATAGATGTTTCACTAATACAAACAATTACTATTTAAATAATTTTGAAAACATTTTATTATTATTTGTGTATATTGAAAACAAAAAGTTTTTAGAGATATTAAATTGATTACACATGGAGATTATTGTTCGAAAATATATATATAGTATTTCATATAGTAAGTAGTGTGTGTTTTGCGACTACCAATGTGGTTTTAGTATTATGTGCAACAAATGTACACAGAACAGAAAAACAGGATGATTCTATTTTGAGACAGTTTTTTATTTTGTTATCAAAATAATTTTCATTTTATCTGTCCCAAACGCCTAATTTTTATTTGTTAAATAATATGTTATAATCTATATGTAGTATAGTTTTAAATGTTTTTTAAATAAATTACACTCGTGTAACATAGTTATTTTTTTACGCGTTAATTGTTAATATTGTTTAATCATGTTTATACTTGCACAGTTTAAAGTTAAATAAAAACTGTTGACTCGACTCTGGTAGAACTATTTATTTACAGAAACAAAGTTTCAAAAACGGGTATATGTTATTCGTCTTCGGGCCTACAGTAGATAAGTACACAATTAAAATAACAACAATAATAACACAAGTTCACAAATAAACACAATAAATTTCTTCTGTATTCGTAGTCATTATACCTATAGTAGTGGTTGATCCATTGATTAGATGCAATCAATCACTGGCCGTTGTAATATATGGCCTCATTCAAATATTTATAAAGGAAGGAAAAGTAAAACAAAGATTTTTGTAAAAAGGGCTATATAATCTCTTAATTTATTTCTGTAAATTTTATCAGTTTCTTATTGAATGTTTTCAATACCAATAAATTGATTTTACTTTTTTGCATTAGCTTATTAGGCAGAATACTCCAGGGGATTCCCTTAAACTGTCTAGTAACTTTAGGGAATATAATAAATAGTTAACAATAGTTAAATAATTTATTAGTTAGTAGTAATATTATTAGGCGTATTTTTAGAAGCTTCGTACTTCCAACGTCTTTATATTATCATAAAGAAAAAACATTCTTACTTGCTCAGCAACCTTTTAACAATTGATTTACTTGAATGACTATAAAACTTATTCAAATTCCTTTACCACGTATTAATATGACATTATTTTCTAGAAAGGAATCCGTAAAAATATTTTAATGCTACATCAGTGTAGCAGAAACCTAGAAAGCTATTTTCCAATATAAAAACCAAACCTCAATTCTTTTTTCAATATCTATGAAGATATCTACATTTGAAATCTACCACAATGGTTATCACTACCTTATTTGATTACAATAGGATATTTAAAAACTTCTTTTAAGTGTGATAGTAATCCCTCTAAGCTATTCACGAAATGGTGAAATTACCCTGTACATATTAAGACCAATGACGTTTGTGGCCCGGCTTGCAGCGTCGTTGCGTGATTAGGTCCCGAGAAAAGGGACCAAAAAAACCCTAAACTTAAATGTCAAAGTCAACTATTTATAGTAGTTTGTCCGTTGTTTAGGTCAGATAGTATCAATAGTATCCTGTAACCAGTTCTGTGCTACAATGGACACCGTCACTTGTAATTTCAATAATATTATTAATATTACTGTAATCTCTAATATAACTGTGTCGAATTTAAATAACACCTGTCTCCTCTGGCCTGTAAAATCTAAATCTAATGACCACTTACAATTTACTGTTAACAGTTAACCTAAAGCCTAATGTCAGTATTGAGCCTTGAGTACTCTCATTTCGATATTCACCAATTACATATTGATATGCAGAGAATGGCTGGAATTCTTCTCCATTTGGACAGAATAATGCTCGTCGTATTTCTAAAATTTGTCGTAATTTTATTCGAGGCTTCCAAAACTCGTATAGCAAAAACAATATGTAACGGTTAAAATTCATAATATTCAAGTAGTGTATTATTTCAAGAAATACAAAGTAAAATGGTAAATATTCTGAACAGGGTTTCTACCAAAATGTATCATATTATACACGCTTAAACACCGTGAGATATAATCATCGAGCATGGCATTATTATACATCCAGGAGCTTCGGCAACAAAGAGGATTACAGTTAATTTGAGGGAAGAAAGTCATATTTCGTAATATACTTGCAATAAGATTAAGTACACATCAACGTATCTTTTCAGGCGTACTTTTTCTCTGCCCTTAAAATTTCCTTTGTTGAAAAATTATTTTTTATTATATGACATTTGCGATATTAAATTATTACTGCTTACAAAATCTTAAAACGAATGGGGGGTGGAAAACTTGCATTTACTAAGAGGTGGGCCTCCCTTGCGGTATTTCTGTCGACCTAAACAATACTGACAATATCTACTTCACTACTACACAAGCTATTAAACTTTCTACACACACAACATAAATAATCATTATATATATGAACACTTACGTCCTTTCTTATAGATTATCTAAAATGCTATTGAATATAAAAATTTATGTTTTTAGAAACATAAATTCAAGAAGCATTTCATTCAATGTACGAAAATAATGATGATTTTTAAAAATAAGTTTTAAAATGATATATATACTTTTTTTAATAATATGCCATAAAATCGTCTTTTTAGTAACATTAACAATGAGAACAATTTATTTTATGCTACACTACAAAAATAGAAAAAGCAATCTCATAGATTAAACCTCAACGAAAGATTCTGTTTCTCAATGAAAGACAGCGAGCTAAGGAAGGAAATGGAGTCTAATGATTTCACTGAAAATAGAACGAAAAACCTCAAGAGAGACAATGTTGCACACATGTCGCAGTTGCCAAGGATTAACAGAAATATATTTTCAAAGATGTTCCATAAAAGCTCATCCGTAAATGAATTATTTCGGTAGAAATTTACAATATAGGTGTATATTAGATAAGAAACGTATACATCCAACAAACCAAATGCTAGGCATAACTTAAGAACTAGACACTAATAATGGAACAGTAGTATTGAGCTATCAAAGTAGTAATAAAATGAGGATTGATTTTATTATAAAATTGTAAGAATATTATTTCACCTTGAATTACTCAAGGAAATTCTAAAAAGAAAATCAGTGTAGTTTAAAGGATATAGGAGATTATAGTGAATGGATAAATACCGAGTAAACAAAACCAGAGTATAAACATGGAGCTATTACATTTCAAAGGTGATTCAAGCAATACAAAACTAACAAATAAATATTGCACTTTGGGATTCAATTTCATTCATTAAACAACATTTGATAGAAAAACAATTAAAATAAAAAAACAATAACTAATAATACCCGTATATATCTGTATGTTAAGAATGATTGCATATGATTAACTATTTCTAATGTGACAAACTACAATGAAATTCTATTGGCGGTATTATAAATAAACCGTAACAGGAGAATATTATTGTGTTGACTAATTTTATTGTAAATTATTTTACTCATGGAAGCCGTACTATACCTGTTAAAACAAATTCTTTTTCATAAAACTGTTTCTTTGTAAAATATATTTATTTACAATCAAGGACTAACAAAAATATTATAAATAGATATTTGTTTTTGTAATAGGTGAAAAAAACTTTTGAATGTGAAGTAGAGAAATTTATTTTATTTTCAAATAAAAAAAATTCTTGTTTCGAAAAACATCTTCTCTAATGTGCATGACCTATTCTGAAAAGACTATAAATTTATTTAACCCTAGAGTTCCGCGCAGAATAATTATTCTCCCAGTGAGTTTTCAACAGATATTATAAAACAGTTGCAAATCCTAAAATTCTTCCACCCGTTACATACCTTTAAATTGACTCGCCCTGTAACTATTTCTGTCCCTACATCAGGTAGTTTGACCGTTTTTGTTTACTTGTAACGGTTTGAAGTAATTGTTGCAACAGATGGGAACGTTTTTACCCCGCACGTGGTCTCACGTTACAATATTGGCCTCTATAAATGAAGTCTATATCTATTTGTATTTTTTTACATTTTTATGTATGGAGTTCATTTTTATTTGTATTTGTAATGAAAGAACCCATTCCCGTATATTTATAACTCATTTAAAGAGAGACGAAACATTCGAATATATCACTAAAAGCATGGAATCAGTTCTTTTATAATGAATTGATTCATTAGATAGTGTCTTACACAAATAAATATATACAGATGAAAAAGCGTAATTTTTCAAGGGAGAGATACGCATATGAAACTTCTTTTGAAGAAATTAAAGTTTTGTTTAGGGTTTTATATATTTGTGGAGCAATGATGTCTTCTTACAACAATTCTAAAGGTATATGGACAAGAGTCGGAACTGGTTTGCATGTTGTAAAGTGTACAATGTCAATGACACATATTCTATTTCCTTTTGCAAGTATTACGTTTTGATGTATTTTGTGTTTGTAAACTATTGTTATTTATGAAATATTTACAATTCAATGATTATTGTAACAAAAAAAGTTTATTTACAATATATGCTATAGCATTACATTTAACAACATTTCAAACTAAAATTTTAATTTCAGGTAGGATTTTTTTACTAAGAACTTAGATAGAAACTAAAAAATGGTGTGCTAATTGTGAGAAGAGTGTTTTGTAAAGACCATTTAGTTGAAGTATGTGAAGAGTGTTATGACGTATGAGAAAGGAAATAGTATTGCATGGGTTTGTTCATAACTTCTATAGTATAACAAAATATGTTTAAATAATTTTTTTATCTAGACCACTAACAATTACTCTGCGCGAGCTCTGGTGTAACGGGTACTAGCCCGTAGAATTAAGAGGTATTTTGGTTCTAGAGTCCTAGAGTATAGCAAAAATAAAGGCAATCTAATAATTAGTATTTCATAAATAGGCTAACAGAAAAAAACACTAAAATCAATCTAATATGATGCTTTTATAAAAACTATTGAACATATTTATAATTACGAATGCAACAGATATTAAAGAAATTTAGAAAAAGATCGATCATTCCCAATTGTTCATTTTTAAACCTGACTGAGATTAAGCTATTACTTAAATAACTTTTTAACATGCCTGTGGACGGGGGAATGCCTGCCACCGTATTCGCAAACATTCTAGTCCTACTAGGTAGTTACAAGTATGTGGATTTTGTCACATTCACTAGCCGAAAGAAAAAGACATTAACAAACCCTCGCCACAAATATATTAGCAAAAAAACCTTTTAAATCGTTTTTTTTTATAACCTGATAATGTCATCTGTGATAGCGATGGTGCAAAAGGGTTGTAAATATGTTTAATAATTGTTTATTATTGTTTTCCAATTTTTAAAAATGTTGCTACTGTGCTCTCTATTACATTTTACAAAGATATATAAGGATATGCTCAATTTTTTTCAAAATGACCAAGGAAATGAACAGTTATAACGCTGATTCATCACACATTAAAAGTTATTACTACTACAATTTAAATTGTGTACTATTAATGTGATCCATTAGAATATATAATTTTTCTATGTTAAATAATATGACGTATAAATAATAATAAATGACGATTAACTACATGACGTGATTTTAAAATTTAGGTATATAATAACCCTAGAACTGGATCGTAGCTACATAGTATTGATATTTACGGATCAAAACTACTGCATCTGACAAGTTTCTAAATATTTTGTATTTGTAGATTGAAATTAAATGGCTGTCGTGAACAATGACAACTATGAAATATGTCAAATGAAAGGCTAGATAAAACACAACGGAATGAGGTTAGTCACTGAAAATAAAACCTAAAACCCTATAACAATTTATGCATTATATTTAGGTAACATATGTTTATGAGAATGAACTTACCACGTGATTTAACTACGAAGTTCAATTAGATTATATTGATTTGTACTATGGCTTAAAAAATAATCGTAACCGACTGAAAACTTATTGTTTTATTCAATAGATATTTGTTATTTTTTAAAATTATTTTGGTACAACCTTTTGTAAAAAAAAGAAAATATTTAAGCATAATAACATAATAAATTTAAGTTAATTTGAAATATTCATTAAACCACATATAAACACAAATGATTTAAAATAAAATACTTTTTTCTGAGTTATGTATTGGTATAATGTTATTCATTGTAAAAACACATTTAATATACAGTGTAAATAAATAAATATATATATTATAGTCAAAATAAACATTTATATAAAACATTCATAATTTATATATATATATATATATATATATATATATATATATATATATATATATATATATATATATATATATATATATAATTTTGTCATATATTATTTTTAATAATATGTCATTTGCTACCATAATGTAGAAAAATAAATAACGTGATCAAAATATCTTGTTTAATTTATGTAATTAATACGAAAATATCTAAACAAAGAATTTGTATTGCACGTATGTTTTTAACTTACCATTTTGTAAAAAAACTATTCAAAATCGCGTAGATATTTAGGTGACGATAAGATCAAAGGTAAATCTATTGTGTTGTCACTAGTGACAACAGTTCCGCTGCCGCGAAATGTAAAAGAAGATCAAATAATCACTTAGTAGAGATACTAAGTTCTCCTAAAGAGAGCCGTTATATTGTGTAGAGGGTTTTGATTTCTGTTTCACCTCAATAGAAAAGGTATTTTGTAAGAATAAATTATGACTTCACAAGTCTCACTACATTCCTTTCTATTCCACAATTAACACAAAATAATGTAATTTTAAATAAAGTATACTGTAAAAAAATTACATTTAAAATTGAATGCAATACTCAGTATGTTCTACTCGGTGTGTCAGTTGAAAATTAGGAACAGTAGGCGTTTGTTTTTGATTTCAGTAAACTATATTTGGAAACCATTTGGAAATGTTAAAATAAATAGTAACACTGAAAATGTTCAACTAAACGTGTCTTTTTTATATTTATTTACATATTTTCTAAATACTTATGAGTCCATGAGTTTTGAAATATTCTTCATAATGATTTCCATCAACTATAAGAAGGCATATATTATTGTATGGTATGTATATATTCTATGCATAAGCTAATTTATATTTTATTGTTAGTAATAACATTTTAAATTGTTTATATCTGCAGAAAGAGGGAAAGAAAAACGGGAAGTGATTTAACCGTATAAAAACGAAAGGAACAACTACCGCCAGGATTTCCAAATGCCAAAATTTTCATTACATTTTCAGTAGGCCTAATCTTATTGAATAACAATTTTACATCACTCAACGAATGGTCAATCGATGTTTGTCAAGAAATGTCCAATCCTCAATTCAATTTATAAAAGAAACATCTATCCCCGTTGGGTAACAATCATGTGGCTAAAATATATCCTTTAAAATAAAATGTATTATACTTGATTTATTAATAATTTGATAAAACTACCTTTAAAGTACAATTATTAACATCAATTTTAGATTAGTTTCAGTAGTTTAAATATTTCAAAGTTATACTGAAAATAATTCACCTGTGCATAAGCAAAATTTCAGTCATTGATATATCATCAAAATATAAATATAATTATCCTGCCTGGAATGTATCATATTATTGTAATAATATTATCACAAGATATATATTTATTTATGTGTAGTTGATTATTTATCATAATATTAACAAAAGAACAATCATTTCCTAAATGATACACAAACTAACATTATCTGATTAAGACAGGGCTTTTTAAAGGCTCACCAGATTAAATTAACCTAAAGGATAAAGAATTTAGGTTTGACTTTTATTAGGATTATAAAGCAAACCTGTGCTACGCGATTGGGATTGATTTACAGATGCGTTTTTAACAATAATATATCGATTTCTTGGCAAGCTTCGTTTTATATCGTAAACTTTAAATACCGTATTTTGTTAAATAAGACTCATTTCACTTCCCTTTTAAGAAAAAAGGAAACTATATGTGCATATTGAGCATATCATATGTTTAAAACAGTGCGAAATGAAATAAAAATTTAAAAAATTATATTGTTAGAGCTTTTCTACTTCATAATGTTCACGGATTTTGTGTTATTCTCCTACGCTAAATGCATATTTTTTTTTGAATTATTTCATGACAAATTTGTTATTGAAATTGTATTCTATACAAAAGCATTTTTTTTGAAATCTGTGTCTGTATATATATATATATTTAATAAATTTAAAATATTTCAAACACAAGAATACTTTTAATGAATATATTTATTCAAAGCTTTTCGCCGATAAAAAAGTATCAGCATCTTCAGGAAAAATAATTATCTAATAAAATACTTTTACAAAATTAAATCATCAAAATTAGATGATTTAATTTTGTAAAAGTATTTTATTAGATAATTATTTTTCCTGAAGATGCTGATACTTTTTTATCGGCGAAAAGCTTTGAATAAATATATTCATTAAAAGTATTCTTGTGTTTGAAATATTTTAAATTTATTAACTATATATACAAGAAAACATATCACCATATTTAATATATATATATATATATATGTGTGTGTGTGTGTGTGTGTATGTGTGTGTGTGTGTGTGTGTGTGTGTGTGTGTGTGTGTGTGTGTGTGTGTGTGTGTGTGTGTGTGTATGTGTGTAAGTGTGTGTGTGTGCGTGCGTGTGTGTGTGTGTGTGTGTGTGTGGTGTGTGTGTGTGTGTGTGTGTGTGTGTGTGTGTATATGTGTTTTTGTGTGTGTGTGAGTGTGTGTGTGTGTGTGTGTGTGTGTGTGTGTGTGTGTGTGTGTGTGTGTGTGTGTGTGTGTGTGTGTGTGTGTGTGTGTGTGTGTGTGTGTGTGTGTGTGTGTGTGTGTGTGTGGTGTGTGTGTGAGTGTGTGTGTGTGTGTGTGTGTGTGTGTGTGTGTGTGTGGTGTGTGTGTGTGTATATGTGTGTGTGTGTGTGTGTGTGTGTGTGTGTGTGTGTGTGTGTGTGTGTGTGTGTGTGTGTGTGTGTGTGTGTGTGTGTGTGTGTGTGTGTGTGTGTGTGTGTGTGTGTGTGTGTGTGTGGTGTGTGTGTGATTGTGTGTGTGTGTGTGTGGTGTGTGTGTGTGTGTGTGTGTGTGTGTGTGTGTGTGTGTGTGTGTGTGTGTGTGTGTGTGTGTGTGTGTGTGTGTGTGTGTGTGTGTGTGTGTGTGTGTGTGTGTGTGTGGTCTGTGTGTGTGTGGTCTGTGTGTGTGTGTATATGTGTGTGTGTGTGTGTCTGTGTGTGTGTGTGGGGGGGGGTGTATATGTGTGTGTGTGTGTGTGTATGTGTGTGTGTGTGTGTGTGTGTGTGTGTGTGTGTGTGTGTGTGTGTGTGTGTGTGTGTGTGTGTGTGTGTGTGTGTGTGTGTGTGTGTGTGTGTGAGAGTATATATATATGTGTGTGTGTGTGTGTGTGTGTGTATAACTTTGAATTTGTTCAACCTAATAATATTGTTGTAAAAAATGAATCATCAAAGAATATAAATAAAATTATCCAAAGAAAGATTTAGTGCGTAATCTTGACGTTTTTATTCGTGCAAAAGTTTTAATTATTCTGCAATTAATTAAAATAAATTAACAACATTAAATCTTTCATGTGAAAGAAATACACAGTTATTTGAAGTAATAATATCATAAAGTTGCCCTTAGAAGCTACAATCGTTAGCTTTTAGGAAACTCTAATTCAACAACCGAGAGCTTAGATGTTTTAGGAAAAAAATAAACAGCAAATAACTAAAATAATATTCTGCCAATTTATTCCTCCCAAGACAAAATTTTTACTGTACAAGCGGATTTATTTAGTAACATATTATGTTCAAACTACTTGCTTAATATATATTTTATTTTATAACACTTAAACCTTACTTGAAATAATCTTTTACCTAATTCTTTAATCGACAAAATGATTCTCATTTCCATTGTTAAAATATCAAATGACTGTATATTTATTTTAAAAACTCTATTCACCACTAATCGTACGATAAAGCACTAGGATACCAAAAGACTGGTTTTTGTTGTGACAGAAATAAATATTTATTCTACCTATCTTGTTATAGTGTTCTTCTTGCTTCTCACTTCTCAATTTATACATCATCAATCATCTTTATATTTCCTCATCCAATCTAAGACTTATGAACCTCTCACGTCTTTGACCAGTCTGAAAGTTTCATAATCACATCTCCCGTGTTCGCTTTAATATATTTTTACAAGATCTCTACCCAAGCATAAGTTCACTAAGCTATTCAACTATCGGTTTCTTCCCAAACGTCACTTAAAACATATTCTAGTACTATGCTCAGATTAAATATAGTTTTCTACTCAATTAGCATCAATATAGTTTCAAGTATTTACACCCTTAATCATTTTTGTTGAACTAGAGATTGCAAAGAATGTTACAATATCTCTTACAACTTTTTCACTATTGATACCTATTAGTGAACAATTGGTACAATCCACAAATGTAAAGAATAAAACAGTTTTCTAAATCTGTTTACAAATTAATTTGTTGTAACAAACTCACTGTTACCCTTCCTCAGTGCTCGGATACTCAGAAATAAGATTGGTGTCAGTGCATTATAATTGGTGTCAGTATGCAACCCTGATTTTCACAAACAGTGATTGAAAATGAACATTTACTCTCATTTATGTTTGACGAGCAATAATTCCTAACCTAACCTATAAATTCTAAAATATGAAATAAAATCATTATTACGCATAAATTTCTTCTTAAGCAAGATATTGTTTTCACAAACTGTATTTCGATTCAGAATCCGTACAATCATATGCTATGTCTCTCCACCATTGACCTATAAGTTTGCGGAAGTTTCATTACAACTGAGAAACTGAAAACAATTAACGCATGTTCCATGTATATATTAAAGTTATTGCTAGATATTTCGTAGGTTTATCAATAAAAACATAGATATTTCTGCTAGAATGAGGGAAAAAGGTACTATTGCTAAAAATTAGAGATGATAATTTACCTACAAGGCACTTGAGTATAGAATAAGAGTGAAGGTGAAAAAGAAATAGTACTAGTGTGAAATACGGAGAAATAGATTTGTGGCAAAAGATTGAGTATCTTTTTATATGTCAAACGTAGATGATAATAACGTGCTACCGAAAAAATACAGTTATATAAATACAGAATAAAAATGGCTAAATGTAATGTTACCCTTCAACAAGATATTGTTGATTAAGAGTTAAACGAATGTAACTTTAAACACTAATGCCAGGGTAACATAGGGTAAGGACCATTCAATATTTTTAATATGGCTCTAATGTTACTTATTCAATTAATTCAACCATTTAGATCTTTTTAAAAAAGATAGTTGCTAATTTCTGATAATGCCGAAGAAACTGTCAAAGGTACATTTATTTTAATAGTCATATTTTAAATTACATATAAACCTAAAATTATTCTGAAATTAACATAATAAAAATATGTAAATGTATATAATAATAATAAGGTTTTCAGCTTTTGTTTTTACTGATCCTGAAATATTATATGAAATGACCTAGAAAAAAAGAGTTTGAAATTAAGAAACTTCTTTTCTCCCACGTTGGTAAAAAGTTTACTACATGAATACATGCAGGTTTTGAAGAATACACGGGTATATTTATTCCCATTTTCCTATAATAACTTGTTGGTATATAAAAGTAACATGAAAAACTATTTATGGAAGTATATATATATATATATAAAGAACTAAGTAAAAACACATGTACAAGAATTAAATTTGAATTTACAATTTCAATTATTTGAATTGTAAATTCAATTATAATTCTTGTATTTGTATTTTGACTTAGTTATTTATTAATACACAAGAATACATATTGCGATATTTATATATATATACATATATATATATATATATATATTCATTTATATAATTATTTTTGTCTTTAATACGTTATTATTACATCTTATTTTAGAATGTCTTTTAGTAGGACTTACTATTCCATAGCATAATACGAAAAGTAATAGTATAAGGATTGTAAAGAAATGAATGCAATGTATAGAATATAATACATACTTATGTACCGGTATTCTTAGATGACTTATAACGATTTTAGATTTACTCATATCTTGGTCGCCAAATGTTCAATACATCTCTTTTTCAGCATATTGATGAATATGGCATAGCTTAATATAATGATTTCGTTCATTTACTACGTTTTACAAACTCATATGCCTTTTCATGGTCTCATTCGTTTTAGTAATCACAGCTTTATATAATTATTGTTTTTTCCTCGGCTACCTTGTTAGCCTATTCTTGTCTTGATTTTTAGAACCGTATTATAGTTAACAATGTATATTATATCTAATGACTGATATTCATAATTCATATTAAAATATACACGAGAGCAGCATATGCTTACATTGTTTCAGAAATGTTCCTATGGTATTTTAATAGGTATCCTACACATCTGTCAAATAATTAATTATATTAAATTATGAAGTAGATAGAAGTTACCTAAAAGAATTCTTTGATGTTTGGGTCGAAATACATCATCGAGCATAATTTAGTTCAAAGAAATACAAACTTTGACCGAGATCGCAATGTTCTAGGTTACTGATGAGTAACAAGAGATTCTATAAACATTTTATTATTTATATAACAGTTCAAATCCATATACAAATAAAGGTAATAATTCTCTATACAATGTTTCCCAATTACGTGGATGTTGCAAACAAGGGCAATGTCAGATATAACGTTTGTCTTCTTTTAACACCTCATTGAATCTCGTTACCATGGGTAATTTATCATCAGCAACATTTAAGAAAGTAGTTCGCATACATTATTGTTTTAATAGTTAACTTAAAATGATATTTCATATTTCCTATGAGTTACTTTAAAAAAATCGGTTTCAATTGTTAGATTTTTAAACAAACCAATTGGAATAAAAATACGTACTTTAAACGACTTACAAAATTGTCATTCCCAAAATGAAAACTTTTTATTACCTTACACTTGTTTGTATTATCTTGGCAAAAAACCACTACTTACTGACTCATGCTGAATAAATCAGTAAGTAGTGGTTTCTTTTCCAAGATAATACAAACAATTGTAATTTTTATAAAAACCATAAGGTGTGCAAAACAAAAATCTTCTACACCGGTAAAGTTCTCAATATCACATATAGTTTTTTTTATATTAAAAATAAATAAATAGCGAAAGTTTTCCTGAAAACAATAAAAATAAAATACAAAGGAAACCCGTTCAGCATCTAAAATAATATTAAATCTTTCTCTCCTGCTGTTCCATCAATTACAACTTGTTGGCGTAGGCATTATATTGAAATGTTCATTTGTATTATTGCGTGTTTGGCGTTGCTGAATTCCTTTGTTAAATGAAATGTTGCATGCTTTATTATTCAGTTACACTTTAGACATTTATTTCGCCAAAAATACAAAATCCTATTGTGTTATATTTTATTTGCTATAACCTTTGCTACGTTTATGTAAGATACACACAACAGACGACAGATTAGGTCATTTCCCGAATATTAGATGCGAGCTTGTAATAGATTTAAAAGAGTGTCTGGTGTTCCACTGAATCGAGTAACTCTCAGCCTTGCTGATGGCAAAGAATTATTACTGGAATACCGCTACTAGGTCTTGTAGAATTTATCTCCAACAGTCAATAGTTCGGAAACAGAAAAAAATAAGACTATTTTCAAATATTATTATATTGAATTAGTTTTTAAGTACAAAACAAATTTTGGTTTTATTATTACCTTAATTAAATATTATTACGAGCTTAAAATCAAATTAAAGCTCAAACAGACTATTTCTTTTTACAAAAACCTAACGAGTGACTTTTAATTTGCTGGTCAAAACAAATAATT